>CM070026.1:13372902-13805402 GCA_036247105.1 Cirrhinus mrigala | reverse complement strand
CTTCCTATGCAGGCCTAACAGCCCCTCGTTTACAGGGCTCGCCACCAGCCCTTCGCCACACGGTCTCCTGGGATACCATTGTGAGCCTGTTCAGATTGGTTTTCAATCCGGTCAATGAAGTCCCTCCAGAGCAAGACAATAACAAACTGCAACAAAACGATTAGCTGAAGAAAAAAAAATTAAAATATAGCGCACTGCCGGCACTTCCAAATTCAGGCGAAGCATGAGCCGCTGCTATTGTGTTGCTTTCCCAGTAAAGAGGAGGTTCGGTGGGGGCTTCAGACCGGCAGCACATACATTAAATGTACTTGGAACTGCTACGTCACAACAGCAAAAAACGTAAGAAATTTAAACTGGGATTAATGTGACAAACTAAATGATATATAGACGCATACTGCGACTGTCGAAACATATATGGGCCATTCTACTGAATTGGTCCAAACTGCTGTGCCACAACCAAAAAACACATTTAAAAAGCATTAAAGTATTCAAATCTTATATATTTAGTAAGATCCTGTTATTATCTATTAAAACCCACAATAATATTTAAAATCAATAAGCCTAATATTTATAAAATCATTGTTTAGTAGGTACTTTCAATTGGGAGGTGGCTGCCCCGAAACACAATTTGTAAATTTGAAATGTAAACATGAAAATGATATTGAAATAATTTTTGCAATTTTATTCCATTGTTGTTATTTTAAAAAAAAAAAAAAAAAACCCTTTTTGATTTTTTTCAAAATAATTAATTTTATATTTTCTTCGTAAATTATGAAACTTCATGTATAAAAAAAAAAAAAAAAAAAAAAAACAGGTTCCATCAGCGCCAATAGCCTCATAGTTAGTGTGCCGACATACAGTGCATCTGTGCACACGGTGACCCGAGTTCGATTCCCATCTGGAGGTCCTTTGCCAGTCCCGTTTACCTCTCTTCACCCAATGGACCCTTCCCACAAGCCTGTGACGACGCATTTCAACAGTCATCATCAGCATAAATCCTTTAAAGTCGGTAAATTTTAAAAATGGATTTTACCCAACTATGACGACTTCCGCTATGAGAAACCCGGAAATGTGAGAAAGGTCCATGCTTTCCTGTATGCTCTCAAACTGTTATGTCTTTGTCTAATAAAGCTTTAAAAAAAAAAAAAAAAAAAAACATGCCCCGCTTTTTTAACGTCACTACTGAAACTGTATGTTTTAATCCATTGGCTGAGATTGATTGTAACCACACCCCTACATTTATGATCAGGAAATATTTCTGCATCACTCTCTCATAGCTACATGGCCCCATCATTTTGAAATAAATGTGTTCAAAAGTATGAAAAATCTGTGTGTAACTAAAGAATGTCACCACTGAACACCTTTTTTCTATAATTAAACACTTTTTTGGGAGTTAGTCCATAACATTTAGTTTTTGTGTGTACAACTGTTCAGAACTGTGCTAGCCAACCACACACCAATTAGCATCTTTGAGCTAGGTTCAAAAGTATCTAAAATTGTCACTACCAAAACAGTCATGACAGAAACATTTGGTGATGTTTCGGAGTGACATCTTTGTTTTTTTTTTTGGGTGTTATCCCGTAAAATTGTCACTACTGTAACAGTCACAACCGAAACATGTCATCATTGTCTCGGTAGTGACAAAAGGGAACACATAGTTCTTTATTTAGGGGAAATAAACAAAACTTTAGTACAGTTGTACTATTTTTTTTTTGTATTTTACCATTTTAAATTTTATATTCAAATTCTGTAATGTGATTTGGTTGCTATCAAAATATTACTGTCACTACTGAAAATTTGCTGTCATTACCAAAACATGGGATGTTTTGTCAAAAATAAAGTACACTGAATTATCAGCTAAGAAGATATAATAGTGTTTGGTTTCCATGTATATTTAAACTAATGAATCCTTAAGTTTGAAATCAGTATGATAAACTTTTTGCCTTAAAAAAAAAAAAAAAGAAAAGAGGATTAAAAATACAACAAATCTCATAAAACACACTTGAAATATTGGTAAAATTGTAAAACTTTTTAATAAAAAAAAATAAAAAAATATATATTTACATAGAAGATGTAAGCAAAATCTTAATAGGTCAATATAACCCTACTTACTAAATGATATATTGTGTTTTGGTAGTGACAAATTTGGTGAGACAACAAATATTCCAAAACTTTTTAAAAATACAATATGAGAAAAATGTAGCAAAATGTAAAATGTAAATTCTGTAGCAAAATGTATAAAATCAAATAAAATAAAATAACAATGATAAAATAATAATAATAATAATAATAATAATAATAATAATAATAATAATAATAATAATAATAATAATAGCACATAGCCAAAATGCAAAATCAGCAAACTTATCATAATAAAATTAACAAAATAATAATATTTACATTTGAAAATTAACATGACCCTTACATTAGAACACTATTTTATTTCTATCTACTTGTTCTACTTTGTTTTATTTTTATTTATTATAAAAAAAAAAATCTTGACCCTTTAACACTAGCTTTACTTTATTATCTACTTTTACTTCTATTGTCCTCACGTGTTAGCTGCTTTGGATAAAAACATCTGCTAAATGATTAATGTAAATGTTAATGAAAGCAGAAAACTTGTCAAATGTTTTTAAAAGAAGTCTCTTTTGCTGCATGTAAAAACAGTAATATTGTGAAATTACAATTTAACATTTCTTGAATATAGTTTTTTAAAAAAAAAAATGTACTCCTGAATTTTCAGCATCATTACTCCAGTCTTCAGTGTCACATTATCCACATTTTTTATTATTATCAATGCTTAAAACAGTTGTTAATATTTATGTGGATACTTTCAAAAACATAGTTTACTTTTTCCTATAACCAATATATTAATTAATCTTAAAAAAAAAATAAAAATAAATAAAAAATGCTGATTAATCCAATCGACGTTTCATCTATCAAGCTTATAAAACATCTCATAAGCATGTTGGAAAAATGCTCAGCTCATTATTGGGTATTCCCAAACACTCTGGCACTTAGCAACTAGATCAAAAACGAAACACACATTAATAATGTGGGCAAGTTACCTGTATGATGAGTTATACACAGAAGAATAAACTGATCTGAACTTCCTGCAACACACAACTATTTTTCTTATTATTTTCCATGACTAAATCACTTGAACAACCATATGGAATATATTCAAACTATTTTAGCATCTGTTTCCATTTTGGTTTTTTGTAAACTGAAGACATTTTATTTCAAATGCTAGCTGAAAATCTCTCATTGACATTGTTAGATTATTTGCATTGAAATCGGACACATCAACTGGTCTTCTTTCATTTATTCTTACACTCAGTTGTGTTTGATATAAGAAAATACCAAAATAACCAGCCTTTTTTTATGCTGTACGAAAATCAACATAACACAACACAGTCTTTGCACAGCAGCCAAAAACGAGGCACGTGGCGAGTGTCATGACAACAGCAAAGCAGCTCTGATGCGGCATTTCATTTACGAGCCAAAGCTTAAAACCTAAGCTTACCTAAAACTATTCTTCTGCTGCTCGCATTTCCTTATGGAAATACAAATCTCACTAAGAACTAAACAACAAAACTGCAGTATAGTATTTACATCTTAAAGGAGAGTCCACTTCCAAAACAAAGATTCACATATAATGTACTCACCCCCTTGTCATCCAAAATGTTCATGTCTTTCTTTCTTCACTTGTAAAGAAATTGTTTTTTGAGGAAAACATTTCAGCATTTTTCTCCATATAATGGACTGATATGGTGGCGTTTGACATTAAAAAGTATATAAATTGTATTATTTTTATGAAAATAACCAATCGTTACGCTAGATAAGACCCTTCTTTCTCGGCTACAACTGCATTTGGGATTGTTTGAAGCCACATTTAAACTGCATTTTGGAAGTTCAAAATCGGGGCACCATATCAGTCCATTATATGGAGAAAAATGCTGAAATGTTTTCCTCAAAAAACAATTTCTTTACGACTGAAGAAAGAAAGACATGAACAGGGAGGTGAAAAGTTCTCCTTTAACAAAAAAAAACAAAAAATAGGTCTTGCTTGCAAAATAATGAACAAGGTGAAGGAATAAATTAAAACAACAAATTCAAGGAAATACAGACACATCATTGGCTGGCGGAGCCACCTTCAAACTGAATCCAAACTAGCCATGTAAGCCAAAAACTCCACGAAATAATCCCTTCAAACCAACTTCTCCAAACCAAGTTTGGAGGGTTTGAAGGGATCATCAGTAATTCTGTTTTTACTTCTATCACTGCCTGCTGTACCTGGGAGATGATGGGGAAATGCGGTTTGATCGTGCCCACTAGCACATCATCAGAAATACACAACCTGATTTGACCACAGAGGTGGCGGACAGGACTAGGGGTGAAAGAGGAGAGAGAGGGTGCAAATCCGTTAAGGGGATTTAGGCGGGATCCCTGCCTATGTGTGGAGTCAGACTGCACGCTATGACACGGCTCATTATCAGCCTGAAACTCGCTGCGAGCGGGTCACGTGAAAGCAGAGGTCAGCGGTGCTTACAGGTGGGCTGGACTGTAAGGTGACATGCAATATGCTGCAATAGCTTTGCTACATCTCAATATTATGCTTATGATTTATGTAACACTTAGTGCGGTCAAAATTAGTGTTTTAACGCAGGCGATTCATTTTTCCAGGCTAATGGCGTTAAAAATATTTAATGCAGGGGTGAGGTTAGGGTTGGCCACCTGACTCACAACTGCTGCTTTGTTTTTGTTTTTTGTTTTTTGACAAGAAGTGCTTTTATTTAGTCGCAAAACGTCTGTACGACCACATCAAACAGGAGACAGATGTTCAGATGTGCACTTCAACTTCACCTCAGCGTCGGGTGAAAGTCAAACGAGTGCAGGAAGGGTACAGGTGACGAGAAGTTTCAGTAGAACAACAGTGAAATGCGGTCAGATGAGACGATATCAGGCCATGTCAATAAAAACGAAATTTCCTGTCCCGTCAGCAAATATACTGTGCTTATAGCACACACGCTTCAACTGCACGCACAAATACGGCGGCGTGTGCTGTACCCTGTATCATTTCATAATAGACCGCAAATGAAACTACGAGCAGCGGCAGCTCTTAAAGTAATAGCAGCCAAACAAGCTAATAACCCAGCTGCTGTGATGTTTGTTAACCAAAGAACAAAAGAAAGAGGAAATCAATAACATTTGTAGCTTTAAGGATTCATCTATATTTATTTTAGTATTTAGTGTTTGATAACTTTATTCAACTTCTGTATATTTCTGACTTGCTGAAGGGCACAGGTAAATAATGGGTTTATGTGAAGATCGTCTAAAGTTCACTTAGATTAGAAGTTGTTATTTTTTTAAATATAAATATTATATTTTAAAATTGATAGTTCTCAATTATACTGTAATGTTGAATGGCTAGTCAATTGTTAAATATTAGGACAAGAGAGACAAGAGTCATCAGTAATATTAATATCAATGATACTGTCTTTATGTTGTCTCTACGTTAATTTAAAGGTTAAATGTGAAATTATTGCAATATAAAAGTATATTTAAAAACTTCACTGTTAGGGATAGTCACAATTAATTAATCCGGTGGATTGTATGGAATCCTATTAAAATTATGGAATTTCACCCACCAAAATTCTCTAAATGGTAAATGTTTTTTGCTTTGTTTAAACAAAAAAGGAGGAACAAATGGAAATATTCTTTTGGTAATCAACATCAATATATTAAAGGGATAGTTCACCCAAAACTGAAAATTCTGTCATTAATTACTCATTCTCATGTCATTTCAAACCCCTAAGACCTTTGTTCATCTTCAGAACAAAACTTATGATATTTTTTCATGAAATCTAAGAGCTTTCTGACCCTGTATAGACAGCAAATGTAATTACCACGTTCAAGGCCCAGAAAGGTAGTAAGGACATCGTTAAAATAGTCCATGTGACATCAGTGGTTTAACCGTAATTTTATGAAGCTACGAGAATTTTGTGCACAAAGAAAACAAAAATAACGACTTTATGCAAGGTCAGAAAACTCTCATGAAAAACAACTTAATTTGTGTTATGAAGATGACATGAGGGTAAGTATTTAATAAAATTTTAATTTCTTAGTAAACTATCCCTTGAACCTGGTATATTATTGTAGCAAATGTTTGGAGAAAAAAAAAAAAAAAAAGAAAATGGATGTGTTGTCAACTTGCACCACTTACCTCATCTTGGTCCCTTGTCTCTCGTTTCGATCGCTTTCCAAAAATACAAGCTAGGTCTGTTTCGCTGCGACTGGACAGGTCCTTTCCTGTATGAAAAGGTTAAAAACAAGGAGACTTTTTATAGATCTTTGACATTATTCCACACAATAGAACATTTGTGTAAACATTTTGAGCTCTGCTTCAATGTGAGGGCAGCAGGGTTCTATTCAACCTGCAGATGCTTCTGCCAAACCTGTCAAACTAAAGTGCGCTACCAAATACATATTGAAAAGATGTTAGAGATGGTTCCTTTTCAATTTAAAAAGAGCACTGTGTTTGTTATGCATTTCACAAACGTCTGGAGAGATGAAAAGGAAACGTTTCCGGTCGCAACCTGTTGACAAATGGATATTTTTCTAGTGCCGTTCGACTGTGTAAACTATTGATTTAAATGGATAAGGGTCACCGGACGGTTTTGAACTCCTGCCGAGAGGAAAGGTTTAGAGGTACAAGAGGGCACGTTGCGTGGTCGCAGGGGATGAAACGGCTGAGGAAAAACAAACGGTGCAGGGGCGGCCCCACCTCACACCTCCCGTTTTCCAGCAGCTCAAAGGCTCCAGGAGTGCCTGGGCGCCCGTCTCAGCCGAGAGTCCTGTTCGTACAGCTGCATCCTCTTCCTCCAAGCAGCTCCTGATAACACTCGCTTATTTATTGCTCTAGGGTCTTTTTCAGCGTGGCTTTCAAAGGGGAGACCTTGCCTTCAAGTAACCAAGGTATCCTGTAAGCAGTCTAAACAAAAGGCCAGGCCGAACAAGCTTTCCACTGATCACAGTGGACAACAAGTGGAGCCCAAAAATGACCTTTTTACTTTTGGAAAAGAAATCTATCAACCAACAAAGGGTTAGTTTTGGGTGTAACTACAAATGCCACTGGAAACCTTCAGAGGACTGACTCAACTAAAATTGAACACTTTTAATCAAGTACTGATCGGTTCTGTTGTTTCTGTACAACTACAAGAAATTGGGACTGGAACCTTCATGCTTCAAAAGTGCAAAAATACCATTGAATGAATCATGAAATCCTGTCCGTATGATTCATGTGTTATATATTCTAGATATTCACAAGTCAAATAACAGCTTTGAGTGAGATCAGACTGAAATTTAAGTCACTGATAATCTTCCCAACCAGTAAGCTGTTAATCACTGTGAGTGAATTATTGAATCAGTAAGGTGAACTCAAGAACTGGATCAGTCTGATTCCTGATGAATAAAATCAGCGATGGATCAGTCAGGTTCGTGTAGAATCAAACAATCAGTGAGTTGAACAAAAAATGGATCAGCCAGATTGAATCACAGAATCAGTGAGTTGAACTCATGAACTGGACCAGTCAGATGTGTGTTGATTCACAGAATCAGTGAGCTGAACTCAACACGAATCTGACTGATCTGGTTGAGTCAAAGAATAAGTGAGTTGAAGTCAAGAACTGGATCGGTCTGATTTGTGACGAGTCACTAAATCAGTGAGTCGAACTCAAGGAATGGATTAGTCAGATTTATGGTGAATCAGAGAATCAGTGAGTCAAACTCAAGAACAGGATCAGTCAGATTTATGGTGAATCAGAGAATCAGTGAGTTGAATTTAAGAACTGGATCAGCCAGATTCATGTTGAATCAGAGAATCAGTGAGTTGAATTTAAGAACTGGATCAGTCAGATTTGTGCTGAATCAAAAAAAAAAAAAAAAAAATCAGTGAGCTGAAATCAAGAACAAGATCAGTCAGATTCATGTTGAATCAGAGAATCAGTGAGTTGAATTCAAGAACTGGATCAGTCAGTTTTGTGCCGAATCCAAAAAAAAAAAAAAAAAAATCAGTGAGCTGAAATCAAGAACAAGATCAGTCAGATTCATGTTGAAACAGAATCAGTGAGTTGAATTCAAGAACTGGATCAGTCAGATTTATGCTGAATCAAAAAAATCTGTGAGCTGAAGTCAAAAACCAGATGAGTCAGATTCATGTTGAATCAAAGAATCAGTGAGTTGAATTCAAGAACTGGATCAGTCAGATTCAAGTTGAATCAAAGAATCAGTGAGTCAAACTCAAGAACTGGATCAGTCAGATTTGTGCCAAATCAAAAAAAAAAAAAAAAAAAAAAAAAAAATCAGTGAGCTGAAGTCAAAAACCAGATGAGTCAGATTCATGTTGAATCAAAGAATCAGTGAGTTGAATTCAGGAACTGGATCAGTCAAATTCATGTTGAAACAGAGAATCAGTGAGTTGAATTCAAGAACTGGATCAGTCAGATTTGTGTTAAATCAGATAATCATTGATTTGAACTCAAAAACTGGATCAGAAAGAACTGGATTAGTCTCATTTGTGATGAATCACATTGTCAGGGAGTTTAACTCAATAACCAGTAAGTTGATTTATACATATAATAATATATATATATATATATATATATATAATATATATATATATATATATTTGGATGCTGTTTATGTTACTATATTTTTTTTTAGCCATTCTGAAGTTTGACAGCACTAGTCCTCAATGTCATTATATTGAAAATATGGCTTGGACATTCTTCAAAGCAAAACAAAATTTTGGGGTGAACTATTCCTTTAAAAAGAAAGGTCTTTAAAGTGTCTGAGAGCCATGGATGAGTGGCAGTATACTCTACCGGTGCACATAAGGTTATGAAATCCTGCTGGAAGCAAGGTCACCGTCGAGATGGCAACAAATGTGACAGAACTCTGGCCAAACCAGATTAGCAATCACAGAGGCTTTTTCGGATCGACTTGCTAATCTGACAAGCGAAATGCTAATTGACTGCCTCATAAGACACCTGGATAAGTTTTAAGCTTTTCAGTTCCAATTAAATGAACAAGGAAAAAGGATTTTCTGGAACACGAAGTGAAGGTGACAAAAAAGATGAAGGGGTGTTCTTTTAACTGGCAGAGCAGGAAATAGTAACAATGAAAATATTTTATGCACTGGTTTGTTTCTCAAAAGAAATCAGGTCAATTATTAATGAAGGGGGTCCAAAATTGTTCCGTTCATCTGTGTAACAGCTTGACCCACTCAGCCACTCAGATGATGAAGTGCTTGCAGTTCAACTCGCATCAAGAAATACTGGATCAGTTGATAAATGGGCAGCCAATTAAATCTGGGTTACTGGTTTACGCTGCTCATGTCTGAGATGGGCGCTGGAGACGCTGGTGCCTTTCTCCTGTTCTGAAAGCCATCAATCTTTGAAACAAGCAACCTCGCGGCTACCTCCAACCTGTCTAGAGCGGGGTTTCGTTAGATGGGGGACATTTAAATCTTAATTTTACAGTTTTTTTTAGTTTTGTAAAAATTCCTGCAATACGATTAAAAAAAATCTGTGCACAGTACTTTTTATTTTGAAAAGATATGAATATTTTTATTTAGCAAGAATGCATTAATTTTATAAAAAGTGACAAAATGCATTAATATTACGAAAAGATTTATATTTCAAATAAATGCTGCTCATTTGAATCCTAAAAAAAAAATAAATAAAAATGATCACCATGTCTACAAAAATATTAAGCAGCACAACCATTTACTACAATAAGAAATGTTTTTTTTAAAATGACCAAATCAGCATATTAGAATCATTTCTGAACGATCATGTGACACTGAAAACTGAATGTAGAATTGTTCATTCATAGTTCATGTTAACTAATGTAGTTAATTAATGTTAACTAATGAACCTTATTGTAAAGTGTTACTAATTTATTTTCTACAAAATGACAACCTTTTGCTTAGATAAAGGGAATATATAAATATAAAACAATAATTAAAAAAAACAATATATGTAAAAGGCAGCAAAATTAAAATTTAAATTATTATTTATGTTTTAGTTTTGTATGATTAAAAAATCTGGGCACAGTACTTTTTTTTTTTTTTTTTTTTAAAAAGATATTAATACTTTGATTTAGCAAGAATGCATTAATTTTATAAAAAGTGACAAAACGCATTAATATTACGAAAAGATTTATATTTTAAATAAATGCTGTTCATTTGAATAAAAAAAAAAGATAATTTCTACAAAATATTAAGCAGCACAACCATTTACTACAATAAGAAATGTTTTTTAAAAATCACCAAATCAGCATATTAGAATAATTTCTGAATGATCATGTGACACTGAAAACTGTAATGACTGTAGAATTGTTCATTCACAGTTCATATTAACTAATGAACCTTATTGTAAAGTGTTACTATTTTATTTTCTACAAAATGACAACCCTTTACTAAGATGAAGAGAATATATAAATATAAAATAAAAAAAAAAATACAATACATGTAAAAAACAAAATCAAGATTTAAATGTTTTTTTTTTTTTTTAGATTTGTAAAAATTCTTACAGTACAATTAAAAAATCTGGGGACAGTACTTTTTATTTTGAAAAGAAATTAATACTTTCATTTAGCAAGAACGCATTAATTTAATCAAAAGTAACAAACAGCATTAATATTACGAAAATATTTCTATTTTAAATAAATGCTGTTTATTTGAATCCCAAAAAAATAAAAAATAAAAATTATCACCATTTCTTTAAAAATATTAAGCAGCACAACCATTTACAACAACAAGAAGAAATGTTTCTTAATCACCAAGTCAGCATATTAGAATCATTTCTAAATGATCATGCGACACTGAAAACTAATGACTTAAAAACTCAGCTTTACCACAGGATTAAATTACATTTTAATATTATTTCACATTTAACAATATCACTGTATTTTAAACTAATAAATGCACCCTTGGTAAGCATAAGTGGGTTCTTTTAAAAACTTTTAAATACTAAGCCTTAAATCTTTGCAGTAGTGCATGTAGGCATAATTTAATTTTTAAAACACATTTCAAACATTTAAATATCTAAACACTTAATGAGGACAGAACACTGGTACGCAAGAGAGTTTAATGGTTTCCAGACTAACTGAACTGTGTTAGCATTTTCCATCTCCTTTAAAATGAGTAGCATTTACGTGTTAGATATAACTAGTTTATCTGTTAAATCAATTAGAGGCCTTAACCTAGCAACGGCTTTGGTGAGGCATACTCAGGAAACGTACAAAGGGTGAGGCCTTGTATGGGTTACAGAGCAACCGATATCAGCAAAAGGTGATCCAATCAACAAAGCCTCCACAGGGGAGATGGGCGGAAGCCCGACGCACTGACACAACGAGCCAATTGCCATGACAGCAAACTACAAATCTGTTAGCAGTCGTAACAACCAATGTCACACTTGTCAAAAACATCTTAGTTCCACTTTCAGTCACAGCAACATAAACCTCAAACAGCCTGTTATGGATCAAATTACAGACATCACACCTTAAAAGAACAGAGTCTGATTCCGAGAACTCATTTGTTACAATTCGGAATCAAGCATGAATACTTTTTACCGTCAAATGGTTACGTTTTTAGAATGTATCATCAATCATACCAAGAGTAGGAAAAAAAACTTTTACTAATGAGCTTGAGTGATGCTTTTTCACCCCAGGAAGTCACAAAATGTGACTTATGGAGGCAGCGGGCAGCCATAACCAATCAGAGTTGAGCTGAGGTCATGGACATGAGGTTAGCGAGGTGGCCCAATTACCTCAGGGGGTCGTGATGAGGTAGTGTGTGAGATGTCTAGTCTGTCTCATGAGACACGAGAGTACGGTCTTCCTTCTTGTAGTTAAACAAAGGCTTTAAAAACACAGAGACAACGAAAACAACAACATTAACATTGTTTTGGATGCGGTGTTATCTGTGGGACTCATCAGGTGCTGATTGAGGCCATTTTGAGAAGTTGGTGCACTGGCCCGTGCTCCTCACAGGAAACAGGAAGTCGAGTTTTGGAGCGGTATGCCACGGTGTCCTCTCAGGTGATAAGAGACGACGAAATTTTCCCAACATTCCCGACATTTTTTATAAACATCCATCATGGAAAATGAGACAACGTCTAAAAATACCACCCTTTAAGTATCAAGAATGCAAAACCTGAGGGCAAATAAATTTCCCCACTCATAAAGACCACCAACAAACATCAGGCCGCCCTGCTTTCCATGCTGGGAAGGATGTGAGCCATTCAGCAAGGGTCAACAGTACGTGACAAAACATTCAGGGCGATCGTTCAACTGCTAGATCATACTCAGGTTAATTGTTTGTCTACATGATAGTCAGAAAAGTGAAGTGAAGCTCTGTACTAGGGGCGGCACATTCTGGTTAAGCTGACCGCACAATTTGATCATGCTGATCTACTGCAGCGGTGACCCGTGAGCTTTTACTACATAAGCCAAAGCATACAAAGTTCAGCTACTGAACACAGGAAGTGATGGATGGAGGGGGGGTCATTTATAAAGGAAATTGAAAAATAATACAAAAAAATTGGCTTGGCTGCATGAATGTTTTTCAAATTAACACGTCATGCAGGTTATTTAAAAAGAAAAAAACAACCTTTCACCATCAGACTTAAATAGACAAACCTGAGTATGTAGAGAGAAACTCACATCATTTCTTTGTGAAAAGGTTAATCACCTAACACGTGCCCTTCAAATAATATCATTAACTATGAACTAAATAACTATTTTTGCTTTTCATTTTTTCTTTTTTTTTAAATAAAACGGTAAGGAGAAAACAAGCATTAAAATAAGCAATAAAATCAAGATACTCACTACAACTCACTCACTCAAAAACAGCTTTTTTTTGCCTTGAAAATCCTGAATATATTAGAAAGCCTACATCTAAAAGTATGACTTCTAAGCTCTGAAATATTTCATTGGGCACAAATGAGAAAAATATACATTACCAGTCAAAAGTTTTTGAACAGTAGGATTTTTAATGATTTTTAAAGTCTCTTGTGCTCACCAAGCCTGCATTTATTTGATCCAAAGTACAGCAAAAATAGTACAATTTTGAAAGATTTCAACTATTTAAAATAGCTGTTTTCTATTTGAATATATTTTAAGATGTAATTTATTCCTGTGATTTCAAAGCTGAATTTTTAGCATCATTACTCCAGTCTCATGATCCTTCAGAAATCATTCCAATATTCTAATTTGCTGCTCAAAACACATTTTTATTATTATTATTATGTTGAAAACAGCTGAGTAGAATTTCTTAAGGTTGAACAGAAATGGATGAAGAGAAAGTTCAGAAGAACAGCATTATACTGGCTCCAAGCTTGTGAAAAGTATATTGCATAATGTTACAAAAGCTTTTTATTTCCGATAAACGCTTATACTTGGATCTTTCTATTCTTTAAAGAGAGAAAAAAAAAAAATGTACTCAACTTGGTAAATATTGATAATAATAATAAAAATGTTTCTTTAACAGCAAATCAGCATATTATAATGTGACACTGAAGACTGGAGTAATGATGCTGAAAATTTAATTTAGTAAAATTTGATCACAGGAATAAATTACATTTTAAAATATATTTTTAAGGTAGAAAGTTATTTTAAATGGTAAAAATATTTCACAATATTACTGCTTTTGCTGTATTTTGGATCAAATAAACACAGGCTTGGTGAGCAGAAGAGACTTCTTTAAAAAACATTAAAAATCTTACTGTTCAAAAACTTTTGACTGGTAGTGTATATTTTAAAAATAGTTTTTAAAACTTCTTGTCCAATATGTCACAAAAAAATTGGAAAAGTCATATGGCCTATTGTGTAAATACAGAGTCAAAAAGGTCGAGAACCACTGGTTTACGGCAAAGTTTTCTGTAAACGTCCAAAGTCCTGCAGCATAACGGCTAATTTGTAAGTTGTTTTGACACTAAATAACTCACCCTTAGTGAATTTCATGTAATGGACCCTCTTCTTGGAGGTCTTTGACTTCTCTTCCAAACTAAAACCCTGTTCCTGTGTGGGGTCTGAAAGTATCCAAAAACAAAAGAGATTAAAATATTAAAAATTATAGCAATAAAAAATGCGTTATCACACATAATGCTTTAAACATAAGACTCCTAAAGCACAAGAGAAATGAAAACCAGATTGTTCTCAACATGTCATTTTAACATCACAATAGCACCACCTAGTGAACATTGGTGAGATATCAAATGTTTCAAAACTGCAATGATAAACATCCCAATTGGTCTGCTCTCACTTGTAATTAAATTGACTTTAGTAATTAATTTATTTTTTTTCCTTTTACACAATTGACACTTGATGGTTAAAAATTCAGCTTACAGTCATTGCCGTTCTGCCCATGGCAGTTGTTAAGCTCAGCAAGAAGTTGATTAAAGTCATCCTGGTGGGCAATCCAGTTGTCCTAACAATAAAAAAAAAAAAAAAATGAAAGATTGAAAAGTGACCCAAAAACAAAACAGAACACAGAAACTCAAAGACAAGAAAACAAGAATGGTTCCTCACCTCGTTGTTCATTGTAGTGCCCAGGCCCAGACTGTTGTTCTTGACTTTAACCTTGATGTGTTCTGTAGCCCCCTGTTCACTCTTGCCAAGACCCTGCCATGCAAACAAACAAACAAACAAATAAAAACATCAACAATTATAAATATTCAATATTTTTGTTACTATTCACTGATTTTCACATTTGAATTCAAGCGAAACAAAAGGAAAAATGATTTCAACTGATTTTATTCTCAATCCATTCTGAAATGTCAAAAATAAAATAAATAAATAAAATAAATAAATAAATAAATAAATAAACAAACAAACTGAAATAAATCAATAGACCTCAGATCTCAACAATAAAGTTTTTTTTTCCGTTTTGTTTTATTTGTTGTTGCCAGCCAACAGCACTTTCACTGGCCCAATAATAATAATTAAAAAAATAATATATATATATATATATATATATATATATATATATATATACACACAGGGGTTGGACAATGAAACTGAAACACTGGCCAATATAGTTTTGGAGGTTTCATGGATATGTTTGCACAGCCTGGTGGCCTATCTTCACAGATTGCACACTGCACCGGTAAGAGCAGAGAGTGAAGGTTGACTATGTGCTCCCAATGGATCAAACATTGCACCCTGAAAGTAGTGCCTTGTATCAGGATGATAATGCACCAATACACACAACAAGGCTGGTGACAGAGTGGTTTGATGAACATGAAAGTGAAGATGAACATCTCCCATGGCCTGCACAGTCACCAGATCTGAATATTATTGAGGGATGTTTTGGAAAAGCGAGTTAGGAAAAGTTTTCCTACGCCAGCATCACGTAGTGACCTGGCCACTTTTTTTTTTTTTTTGCAAGAGGAGAATAGCTTAAAATCCTTCTGGCTACTGTGCAGGACTTATATTTGTCATTCCCAGGATGAAATGATGCTGCATTGGGCACAAAAAGGCTCAACAACGTACTAATTGTTTTTAAAAAACCAGGTGTTTCAGTTTTATTGTCCAACCCCTGTATATATATATATATATATATATATATATATATATATATATAATATTATAATAAATTATTTATTACCAGTGTTGGGCTCTTTACTCAAGAAAAAAAAAAAAAAAACTCCTTTCAAATGTAATATTACGTTACTTATTACTCCCAACCAGAAGTAATTAGTTACAATACTAGTTACATTATTTTTCCATTGCACACCAAAAAATTGACAATTGCATAATTTTTGTAGCCTGTGAATCCGTGAAAGTTACAGATAAATGAAAAGTACAACTGGCTCAAACTGATGACAAGCCACAATCTTTAAACAACTGCTATTTGATTAGGCAGGAACAAAACTGCACAGGCCTCAAGGAGGTAGATCCAACCAAATACGTTGGGATTCGCAGAAGACGAAGTCTTAGTACCACTACACACTTTATATGTGAGATTGATGTTTTTGTCATCCTTTCACCCTACAAACTGAAAATAATGGCTGCATTTCCAGTCGCTATATAATGAGGGCCTCTCCATCTTCCGACGAAGCTAGCTTGCTGCGTTGGTGACACAACAGCAATTATGAAAACTGATAGGGAAGATTACATTTTAAAATTTTAAAATCATTATCAATTGTGACAAAAACTAGTAACTATTTTTTGGATGGTAACTGTAGTATTACTATTAGCAGAAGTAGTTAGTTACACTACTAGCTACCAGGGAAAGTAATATTATAACTGTAATGCATTACTAATAACTAGTTACACTGTGTATTACTCATTTGTTTGGTACTTTTAAGACTATCACAAATACAGTGTTGGGGAGTAACTAGTTACATGTAACGGAATAATGTAATTTAATTACAAAATAAATGTATTTGTAATTAGTTACAGTTACTAAGGAAAAAAATGTGTAATTAAATTAGTTATTTTGAAAAAGTTAATGATTACAAAAAACTACATCTGAATTTTTTCACACACACACCCACATACAAATTTAATTGACTTCTTTCATAAATTGCATTGACTGCTCTAAAATGAGACACCTATGTTTCAGGAGTTTAAGACAGAATAGGCCACATGCTTATTCGTTTTATTTTCTATTTGGGTTTATGCATATCATTTATTTTTTAAGGTTAATTGCTTTTTCCAAGGCGTTGCTAGATGCCAGTGTTTCCTGTCATAACTATGCAAACATTTGATTTCAAAACCAGTATCACAGCTATTAAGCTATTTCTTGTTATGATTTTAAATCTGTATTTAACCTCAGAATGATCTCAAAGTAAATAAGAGGTGTTAAGTCTAAATTCTTATTGGTCAGTCATACCAAGGTATGTTATTTCCCGATAACAACTGGTAAAAGCTAATAACAGACACATCTGGGCAACTTAAGTCGGTGCTATACGCTTGATAGTTTTTCTTGGTGGAAGCTTTGCATTTGCGTTTTGTTAGCTAATAAAACATTAAAACTCAATTCAATATTATGTGTACAATTTCTTAATTCTGCCATTCTGGTATCGTGGACTTGCTCTATTGTTTTATACAAATGCAGCTGCAGCCATTTTGTTTTGTACACTGTAATGGATTATAAGATAACTAATAAACTAGTACTTAATTATTTATGTGGGAAAATAAAAGTGGCATGAGTGTACTGTATCCCATAAATGTCTGTCTAGTTTGCACTTGCAGCTTGCTAGCAACTGATTTCTTCATGGAAGTTTTGCATTCAAATATTTAAACTCAGATCAGTGTTTTTTTGTCTAATTATTTACTTTTGTGGCAAGCAGCTGTGTAACAAGTGGGATAATATAGATCCAACCAGTTGTTGCAAAATAAAGATGCATATTATCCCTTACTTATTATAATCTTAACTCAAGTGATAAAGGATTTTGAAAGTCTGACAGTAAACAGTAAAAATGACCGAAATTCCCTGCAGTTTTCGAAGGCCTTTTAATTTTGAGATATGAAACGCATATTCACCACAGAAATTTGACGTATTTTGTTTTATAATGTGTCGAGCCTGTTACCTTTCCTTTGGACCAGCCCATGCGTTCCAGCATTTTCTGTCCGAATTTGGACTCATCGTTGCTCCATGCGCTGTTTCTGGGGTCCACAGACCACTTCTGTTTACGACGAGCTAATGAAGTATCAAAACAATCAGAGGTGTGTTACAAACTCTCCATATTAAACCACTGCAATAATGACACAACTACTTTCAGGTTACTTTTGTATCGGAAAACATCATGTAAGAAATGTCACAGAGGTAGTCTGTCTATGAGATACAGTATAAAGCAGAATATATGTATTTGACAACTCATATGATTGGCCTTCATATTAAAGAGCCACGATGACTAGCTTGCTAGCACACCGGCTAAACGTCGTGGAGGAAAGCAAGAATGACTTTAATATATCATATTAATCCAAATCATGTGCGCACTCCTAATACAAATTTACAACTAATATTTTAAAACTTATAAAAGTATCCTAAAATAATATCCAAATTGTAAACTCACGTTCGGCAAGCATGGACATCTTGAGGGGTCCTCGAACACATGGAGGAAAAGGGAGGTTGTCCAATTTGTGCCTGATTAAAAAGAATGTATTGCATACATGAATGCATTCGTGTCTAAACATTATACCATTATAATACAATATGTAATTATTTAAATTAAAAAAAAAAAACTACAGCAAACGCGAATATGGATTATTTACGCCATCAATACAAGTAATAGTATATGCACTAGTGGTTTACATTTTGCAACAGTAGATGGCGTAAGCGGGTTAATTTTAAAATCATGTCTAAATTAATTAAACAAGTAATTATTGGCTGCTTAAGGGTCTATTTTAGCTTTTAGAGACTTTTTTATTCAATGTAACTTAATTTAATTATAATAGTATCAAGGTTTAAAGCAAACCGGTTTTGTAAAGCCTTGCTTAATTGACATACTGTTTTTAAAGTAATTAAGTTTACATCAATGCCAAATATTAAGATAAAAAAGTAAATACCTAAATTAAACTCCCCATATACACCTGCCATGTGTTACTGTGGTCCATATGTACAGTTTTCAAGTAAAATAAGACTTATTATGAATACTGTGTGAAAGTGTTACTGAGCAGCACTTCCACAATGCATGTTACTCCCTTAGGTCTCTTACCATTGTGCTGACTCTGAAGAGATTACTATAGCAACCCAGATATTGAGGACACTGTCTGAATGGATCGGATTTCATCACTTATAAAATTACACTGTGGATAGTCAGTCCCAAAGATCAGATTTGAAAACCGAATCAGATTTGTTTGCAATAGCAAAGATACTCTTATGAAATCCATGTGTGCTTAATTTAATTGAATGTGCACTGGTAATCTACTTACTGCTCTAGTAACTTAATGAAATAAAAGGCCACCTAACTGGACTTAAAGAGAGTAAACTTTCATTACTGTCTTTTAACTCACTTAGCTCACCCAAAAATGAAAGCTGGTATAATTTACTCATGTTGTTCCAAACCTATGATTTCCTTTCTTCTGTTGAACACAAAAGGAGATATTTCAAAGAATGTTGGTAGCCAAACAGTTGACGGTAGCCATTGACTTACATAATATGGAACAAAATACTATGGAAGTCAATGAGGACCACATTCTTCAAAATTTCTTTTGAGTTCTTTGAAATAATGCCAGTAAAAGTTACATTAAAGTACACTTTAAATCATTATGTTTCAATAATCTTTTACCGTGCTTTAAAGACATACACTACCAGTCAAATATTTTTGAACAGTCAGATTTTTAATGTTTTTTAAAGAAGTCTCTTCTGCTCACCAAGCCTGCTTTTATTTGATCCAAAATACAGCAAAAGCAGTAAACTTTTTAAATATTTTTACTATTTAAAACAACCGTTTTCTATTTGAATATATTTTAAAATGTAATTTATTCCTGTGATTTCAAAGCTGAATTTTTAGCATCATTACTCCAGTCACATGATCCTTCAGAAATCATTCTAATATTCTGATTTGCTGCTCAAAAAACATTTATTGTTATTAGGTTGAAAAAAGCTTAGAATTTTTTTAAGGTTTCTTTGATGAATAGGAAGTTCAGAAGAACAGCATTTATCTGAAATAGAAATCTTTTGTAACATTATAAATGCCTTTAATTTTTTATTTTTATTATTATTATTTTTTTTTTGATCAATTTAAAGCATCCTTGCTAAATAAAAGTATTACTTTCTATCATTTCTTTCCCAAAAAAAATTATACTGACTAGCTTTTTATAGACAGATACATGCTGATCTTTGTCTCTTTCATCATCTCCTAAAAAAATGTACTCAACTGTCTTAAATATTGATAATAAAAACAATAATAATGTATATATATATTTTAAATATTAAACAGTATAAATACTGTTTTTGCTGTACTTTGGATCAAATAAACGCAGGCTTGGTGAGCAGAAGAGACTTAGTGTGTTATTTCAATGCATTTAAAGTTCACATACTGTTTAATAAATGTACTAAATTGTAATTTCATTATTACAAATGTGTAATTACAAATATATCTAAATACAACACATAACTTTCAATTAAGAAATTACATATTTATATTTTAGTTTACCGTAAATGCTTGTCAGTACATTGAGCACTTTATCCATATTTCAATAAATTATGAAATTACATATAAAGATTCTTAAGGTACTTAAGTCCTACCTAAGTGTGTTTGCATTTTATATAAATTATAATACACATAAATAACATGCAGTTAGGTGTCTGAAAACATTACATTCAGTTCATCCTTATGTGTATTATTTCTATAATAAGTGTTCTTTTTAACAGTATGCTGAATTAAACTTCTTTTTCACTTTGACATAGTGTCATATCTTCATTTGTACGCTATTCTTTTTGTCCGAATGCTTTTTCAACAGGCAAGACTGTATTTGTAATACATTTGTCTAAATTGCAGAGAAAAAATATAATCAGCTATAAATATCATAAGGTCATGAGACTATAATTACTTCCAAATTTATTGTGCTCTAATTATTGGGTGTATTTAGGTTTTAGACACAACTAACTACAATAATTACCTGAGAATCCTCTTACCATGAACACAGGTGTGAGGAAAAGGTCTGAGGATGAAAATAAAAAGTGCCAACTTACTCAAGAATGATTGCAGACTCTAGGCTTCAGTGAGCTGAGTAAATAAAGTGTAGATAAATTACTTATTTCATACAAACCGTACACCATTATTATGCTATCAGAGTTTATGGGTTATCCAGACAAAGATTTTGAATTAACTGGAAAATGTTTGTTTTTATTGACTAAATATAAATATAGTTGGATTAAAATATAGTTTTAATCCAACTAAAATATAGTTGGATTTATTAAGGAAATCTATCATATCATGTCATAGGTCAAACTCTTTAAATGTGAATTTAGAAATCCATTCTCACAAGATTGAAATTCCATGATCCCACTTTGGACATAACGCATAATTTCACTGCTATGGGAAGCATGTCATTACGGAGGTGAAGGCTGATCTTTAGCTAGAGGTTGAAGAGTTCATCTGCTGTCTGTGGTGATATACAGTAAAAGAAGAAGAGTCTGAGTGATTAATGTGAGCTCATCCTGAGCTGCTGCTGATGTCTTATTGAATTCCCATCTCACTGGTCATTGATCCTGCTGTACGCTGCACAACCACCGAGGTGAAAATGTCACAGATCAAATTGCCATTAGTAATCAATAGGAATCGGCAAGAAAGGGATGTGCTGGAGCGTGTACTGTACATCATTTTGTTTATGGATTTGATGGTATTTATCTGAAAATACTGCAAGCACTTCATGCACTGTCCCATGGCTTTTTAAAAACACGTTAGAGGCACAAATCCCATGTTTTTTTGATTGTTTCTTTGTTTTGTTTTCTGATAACTCCACTTGAACTTGTTTTATTATTTAAAACAATTCTCAGAAATTGCTAGGGAATTTCATAACTAATTACAAATAAATGGCAAGTAACACAATAAATTAAACATGAAATTTTGAAGTATAAAGATTGTAATAGTATTTTCCTGTAATTTTCCTCAAATAGTCTTTGTTTTATTTACAACTGTAAAAAAAAAAAAAAAAAAATAATATATATATATATATATATATATATATATATATCCTATCACTAAAAGTAGCTAATTTTAGACACATTATATTTTTCCTTCTAATGCTCCAGAAGTAAACACAATGCATTAAGAGCCGGGGGTGAAAACTTTTGGAATTTGAAGATCAGGGTAAATTTCACTTATTTTGTCTTCTGGGAAATCTAAGTATCTTCTATAGCATCTGAAGGGTAGTACTAAATGAAAAAAATATATATTATATTTAGGCAAAATATAAAAAAATGTAAACATTTCCATTCTGTTCAAAAGTTTTCACCCCCCAGCTCTTAATGCATCGTTTTTTTCTTCCAGAGCATCAGTGAGTGTTTGAACCTTCTGTAATAGTTGCATATGAGTCCCTCAGTTGTCCTCAGTGTGAAAAGATGGATCTAACATCATACAGTCATTGCTGGAAAGGGTTCAAATACACAAAAATGCTGAAAAACCAAAGAATTTGTAGGACCTAAAGGACTTTTCTGAAGAACAGCAGGCGGTTTAACTGTTCAGGAAAAACAGGGGACTCATGAACAACTATCACTAAACAAAAACAAAAAAACACAGCTGTGGATCATTCAGGTATTAACACGAGAATGTATGTAAACTTTTGCACAGGGTCAAGTATTATTTTCTCTTGTGGACTATATGTAAACATCTTTTATGTGAAATATCTTAACCAGGTCAGTACTAAATAAAAAATAACATGCATTTTGTATGATCCCTCTTATTTTGGTAAAATAATTAACATTTTGCATATTCTGCAAGGTGTATGTAAACTTTTGACTTCAACTGTATATGTTTTGTTGCACCTTTTTTTGCCTGTTGATTATATATGTTCTTCATAAAATCATCAATGCCAATAAAGAACAATTATTTTTGTATTCACGTAAAGTGCCTGGAAAAGCAGTATGGAAGTCCTTTTATGGTTGTTGAGGATGATTGCTGTGTGTTTCCATAGCAACAAGTAACCATGAGACAGCTGCAACACAGCATTTTTTGGCATTTCCCACTTTAAGGAACTGACCGGGCTTGTTTATACACTGACCTTCACTCAGAACAGACAGACTGCCAGCTCTGATACTCAATATTCACACAGCATGTTGACACACTCCTGCCTCTGGTATTGGTGGAGAGGTGTGTTCGTGGAGAGGTGTGTTCACACAATGAATGCTTATACAACGTGACACACCTTAACAGGAAGCATTCTGCCTCTATCAGACATTTGAACTTTATTGCTCAGTTCTAGGAAACTCAGCAGGGGATTCCTGAATTGGGACAAGAGTATCAAGAATGGGAGGAGGTTATGCTGTCACATGAGTGGGCATGCAAATGTGTTATGTAATGTCTGTGTGACATTTATATAGATTGTGCTCTCCACTTATAGGGGTAGATGTTGGGAAGGTTTTACAGTGCAAACCCATGTCCACAAAACTGCCTGAAAAAAAAAAAAAAACTCTTACTTTTAATTGTTTTGAAGTTTTGAATCACTTGTTTTATCCCAGAACATATTTGGTCGTATTTCTATATATTACTTGAATAAAACCAGAAAAACATATGTAAATGTAAGTGTAAGTGTGAACATTTTTTTGAAGAAAAAAAGATTAAACATTTTTCTTTATGGGATAGTTCACTCAAAAATGTAAATTCTGTCATTAATTACTCACCTTCATGTTATTCCAAAATGTAAGACCTTCGTTCATCTTCAGAGCACAAATGAAGATATTTTTGATGAAATCTGAGAGCTGTTTGACCCTCAGCAACGCAACTGAAATGTTCAGAGGCCCAGAAATGTAGTAAGGACATTGTTAAAATAGTCCATGTGACATCAGTGGTTCAACCGTAATGTTGCAAAGCTCCAAGAATACTTTTAGTGCACACTAACCCGGAAAAGAAGAAAAAGTTGAACAAAGTAGTTATTTTTGTTTTCTTTACGCACAAAAAGTATTGTAGCTTCCTAAAATTATGGTTGAACCACTGATGTCATATGAACTATTTTATCATGTCCTTACTATCTTTTTGGGCCTTGAATGTGTCAGTTGCGTTGCTGTCTATGCAGGGTCAACGAACGAACGAACCCTTTAATCTACCAATACATGTTGTGTAATTGTTCTGGTGCAACTTCACACGATCAACAAGGTGTGTGGGAAAACAGAACCGTTATTTTTAGCCACCAGCAACACTTGTGATGTCAAGGAGTCAGAGCAAACAAAAGATTGAAGTTAAAAATAATTTTATTTTGCCAATGTGTTTTGGCACACAGGCCTTTTTCAGGGCTAAAAGATTACAGGTGTACATAAAAACTCCTTTAAATACAAACAAGGACAAAATTTCAATCAAACTTGCAAACAACCAAAGACAAAAAATAGATAATATATAATCATAACGTATCATTATGGTAGGTAATAAATCTACCCACAGATATATTATTATATTTTTACATTAACAGTGTTATCAATATTGTATTTATTAAAGCCATGTATGAATCTCATCAAGTTAGTGTTTTTTAAGCATTTTACATTTATTCCAAAATAATAACTCAAGGCAGTAACAATTTAAACAATATGTTATTTGTGAGCTTATGTTCAGCTGTCCTTTTTAATAGTTAACTTTTAACTATTTTTGAATTTTTCGGATCATCAGTTATCAAAGCTCTGTAAATACTGGTCACAGACAGGGAGACTCACTTTAAATTTTACCAAGCTGATTAGTCACTAAAAACTCCCACAGATCATGTTTTCATCCCATTACAAGTCTTATGTTGATTTAACAAAGTGTTCACATCTAAGTGTGTGAGTTGTTTACTTACTTTTTTAAATTAGTCTTCCTATTAACTCCATTATATTTTTCATTCAGATTGACTCGCGAACACGGAACGTGTCACGCACGAACACAAGAGGCGGGATTTATCGCATGAACCAATCATAGCCGAACATAACCAGTCATATCCAATCATATTGCCTCCTCTCACGTGACTTTCCCCCATTCATTCTCAATTACACCAAATTTCACTAAACCCAGGGCATGCTTTAGGAGAAAACTCAATGGGCTCATGGGAGACGAGAAAGAGGCGGACTCCCGCTGTAACGTTACCTGCTGGTGTCGCTGTTGGTTCTTTAAAAAGTGATACATTTTTTAATGTTGTACGACGCGTCATCGATCGGCCATATTATCAGCACTGAACGTAAACAATGCTACTGAACTGAACTAAACTCGCATATTTGGCTGATTATTGCTGCTGTAAATAGTCGATTATTGTCATGTTTTGGGTTGTATTAATTGGTCAGACGGGAACAACATTTGGAGTACTATAGACTGCCAAAATTTATAACAAATTCAGGAGAAGAGTACAAAAGACTGAGGAACAAAAGCCATTTGCGGTTGGAAAAACTGAACCAGGATTTCCAGGGCAAGAATCTTGACAACATTTGTGTTTGTTCTTATGATTTCCAGTCAGGTAGGTGAAATATTAGGCTAATATCTTAAAGGAGAAGTCCACTTCCAGAACAAAAATTTACAAATAATATACTCACCCCCTTGTCATCCAAGATGTTCATGTCTTTCTTTCTTTAGTCGTAAAGAAATTATGTTTTTTTGAGGAAAACATTTCAGCATTTTTCTACATATAGTGGACTTCTATGGTGCCCCGAGTTTGAACTTCCAAAATGCAGTTTAAATGCGGCTTCAAACGATCCCAAATGCAGTTGTAAATGATCCAAGCCAAGGAAGAAGGGTCTTATCTAGCTAAAACGATCGGTTATTTCATAAAAATAATACAATTTATATACTTTTTAATGTCAAACGCTCATCTTGTCTTACTCTGCCTGAACTCTGTTTTTTTCCGGTTCACGACAGTTAGGGTATGTCGAAAAACTCCCATCTCATGTTCTCCCTCAACTTCAAAATCATCCTATATCGCTGTTTTACCTTTTTTATTAAGGGTGATTGAGCTTCTTTGCATGTTCATTTTGCATAGACTGGGTCGGTACTTTTGCAGCGACGTAGGATGATTTTTAAAGTTAAGGGAGAAAATAAAATCAGAGTTTTTCAACATACCCTAACTGTCTTGAGTCAGAAAACACAGAGTTCAGGCAGAGCAAGACAAGACGAGCATTTGAGATTAAAAAGTATTTAAATCGTATTTTTTTAATGAAAATAACCGATTGTTTCGCTAGATAAGACCCTTCTTCCTCGGTTGGGATCATTTGAAGCTGCATTTAAACTGCATTTTTGGAAGTTCAAACTCTGGGCACCATAGCAGTCCATTATATGGAGAAATATCCTGAAATGTTTTCCCCAAAAAACATAATTTCTTTACAACTGACATGAACATCTTGGATGACAAGGGGGTGAGTACATTATCTGTAAACTTTTGTTCTGGCAGTGGACTTCTCCTTTAATTATTACTGCTCGTACATATCTTTACCACCTCTTAACTTTAGTTTGTCAAAATATTCCACCATTTCCTGCTTACTAAGTCCTTCTCTATATATGATTTAGCAGCTTCCACGTTTTTTCCGTGGTTAAGACAGCATAAATTAGCAGAACAACGTGTTCAGTGGTGCATTAATTTAACTGTGCAATCCATGCTGTTGTTTACATCCAGGTATCGCCGATATGGCCACGCATCCAGGTAACTGACCAAATCGTGAGGTAAGTGCAAGTCTATTAGTGTTGTTTTATTTTTGTACTGCACATTTTTTTTTCTCATCCAATATTTTAAGAAGACACTGCCTCCCTTGCCTCCTCAGTGGAAACGCCCATAAAATGTACCACTTACCAACAGCACATTTTCCTACATTTCATCACAGTTTGGTGTCATCTTTGGTGGTCAAGTAGAGGTCAGTGTTTGTTTTAATGCATGCCTCATACCAATGAGGATTCCAGACAATGTGATGTGCGACGGCCTCTACATTCTACAAACACGTTATGAAATAATGAAGTTATGAAATGATGGAGTGTTATAAAATTTTCTGCTTTGCAACTGTTATTAAACAAAAGATTCAGACACAGATGGAAATTAAACATGTTGCAGTCACTTACAATTATATATTTACTACATTTTGAAGATAATGAATAACTTCAAATGTAAACTTGTCTGGGGACATTTTTGTGTCACACCATCGCTCCCATTGAGCAACAGTGCAGACAAACAGCGCTATCTGCGCTCACAGATCGCAACATCATACTTTAAGTTCATTTGGAAGAACTGCTGACAGATAAAACTGTCCTTGTCTCACATTACACGTAGCAGAGGCTCCACAAAACCCACGCTATGGAATCTCTTTTTCTTTTTTGCAGTGTTGAAGCTAAAGACAAGAAAAAAACTTCAGAGAATCTTATTACAATGGCCACAAAGTTTAAGATTTAGTAAATCTAATCATTTTAGCAAACCTGGTAAGTGTCTCTTCTAGCATAACATAACCTAATTAGTCTGCGTTGCCAAGTACTTACATAACAAATTCATCGGATAACTGCCGCCCATATTATTACCCTACTTTATGAAGGAATGACAAATCTTTTGTTACTGGATATACTGTACAAACAAGTGTTACATAACCTGTTTTCAAAGTGTATATTTGCAATCTACATAAAAAGGAGACTTGGTCTAATGCCACTACAGTGTTTATGTGGCACGACTCCAGTCAAAACATGCCAAGGCATTGCTACGGATAAGGAAGACAACAAAGAAATGCTTCAGTGATGACTTAGGGAGATTATAGTTTTAGGCCAGTGCATTATGCAGTAATCGCTTTGATCAAAAGTGACAAGACGGTGCAATGTGAACGTGCTTTATTGCACTTGTGCAGTCATGGCTGCGAGAGATTGCCATCAAAACGGTGATCGTATTTCACATAAAAGTTTCAAATAAAAGTTTTAATGACTGGTGGCACTAAAGTCAGTCAGGTACTGTTTAACAAATGTAGATAAACGAAAATAAAAACAGCGTTGCCACAGGTCCTTAAAATCCTTGAAAGTTTGTGAATCTAAAAAAAAAATTGCAAGACCCTGGAAAGTTTTTGAAAATAAACACACATAGATACAGGTCCTTGAAAGTGCTTGAATTTATTTTGTGCAAGAAGTTTTCTGGAAAAAAATTCCGTATTATTCCCTCCGGTCCGCTAATGTGTTATTTCGCCAACACTTTGTGGCCTATGCATACTATCTTGCTTGATTTACATTAGTTACGTGCATTTATGCGTTACATTAACTTGACGTTACATGAGCCTAAGCTCTTTTCAATAAAATCCATCCAAAAGTTAATATCAGATCGTTTTAGAATACACTATAGGATGTACTAAATATTCTTCAGTTTTATGCAAAACAGTATCAGAATATCAGGTCTCTGTCTTATGGCAAAAAAAAAAAATGCAAAGTAAAAACGCTTTTTTGCATAGTTGTGTTTGCCACATGAAAATTGTAACAATGTATCTTACAAAGTAACACTTGCTCTCACTTGAAATGTGTCCTACAATTACAAAAAAAACTTACATTATTTTGCCTTCTTAAGATGTGTGTGTGTGTGTGTGTGTGAGAGAGAGTGTCTGTATTTTTCTTACAGGTTATCTTAAGGTTTTTTTCTCGTTGTAATTTTTATATTTTTTTATATTTAAAGAAGAAACTATATAAAAATGTGGCATGCAGTTGCTTCAAACAATGGTATAAAGTTATTCAAAACATCATTCAGTATAAATTTTGATAATTGTAATTAATAATCACAACTACAATTTGAGGGTATTGAACCTGGAAAGTCTTTGAAAGGTCCTTAAATTTGAATGAAAAATAAATAAATGTAAAAATATATATATTTTTTCTAGTCTATTGAACTCAAACTAACTCACTACACTTCAAATGAAAGACAATGCAAGATATTAAAGATAAAAAAAGCTTTATTGACACAAGTTTTGTGATCAAAAGAACAAAAGATGTGGATGCAAAGCTTTGCTAAAAATAATTTAAATTTGTTTCCCACTCTCCCCTTCATACAGGATAATATATTCCCTGTGGGAAAATGTTTATGGGCAAATGCAAGAAACATTTAAAGCAAGACCAAATCTTGCATTTCATTTGTGAGCGGTTTGAATAAATAGATCGAGTGCACAAGAGAGGAAAAGCAACGAAGAGGGATTTGATAACGTAATTTATCATGCCGACCCTCACTTTCCCTGAGGATCTGACTCCCACCCTGTTTATTTTAGAATAGGCTGAAGCTGCTGTTCCTGTAACAATTCGTGTTACTCTTATTCCCATTAGTCTGAACTCGGCCTTCAGCCTTTTCCCTCATATATTATAGTCTTCTACATAGATACAGAAAATTATTTCTCTTAAATAGAAGAAATAAGAAAGAAAGAGTTGAATGTAGGAAGCTTAAGTTTTAGGTTCTGCAACATTCATTTTTGGTTTATTTTGCCTTGTAAACCTTTTCTCTAAATGCAAAGCACAAGAGGATCATGTCAGGTCCATTCCTTTTCATTTAGCTTTGAAAACACCTGATGGTTTTCCACCCTGACCTAAAAAGAGACTCGACCTCTTTGTATAATCTGCCATTATACATGTAGTCTGTGCTAGTGACAAAGGAATATACAGATGACACAAAAGAGAACAGGGAATGACTATTTACAGACCGTGGAGCTCTCTTCTGCATCACTTATAATCTTGTAAAATGTACATATTTTCAGTGTTCATGAGTCGATTCAGTTGACTTGGGCAATGCGGGTATCTGAACCAATGAAGTTGAGCATCGTTTGGACCAATTCTGGCAGATCATAGTCGTGCTTCCAGCCCCAGTCATTGCGGGCGTTGCTGTCATCAAAGTTCATGGGCCAACTGTCAGCTATATAGACAAAAAAAACAAGCATTTTTGTACCATTGTCATCATTTATATTCACCAAAATGTGAAACAAAGTGAAGATGTTTTTGAATCATACCTATAGCCTGTCGTACAGAGTCAATCTCATATGAAACCTGAAGATCAGGCAGCTGTTTCTGGACCTCATTTGCAAGCTCCTCTGGAGTAAAGCTCATGGCATTGATGTTGTACGTGCGCATACTGAGCGTTTCCGCTGGCGCCTCCATCACCTCCAGCGTGGCCCGCAAACAGTCATCGATGTACATCATTGGCAGCCGTGTGTCTGGCTTCAGGTTGCATTCGAACTTTCCCGTCTTGACTGCATCGTGGAAAATCTGCACTGCGTAGTCTGGAAAAGCCAATAAAGATATGTTTTTTCGGTCAGCAGCCTCATTCAACAGTATGACAGCAACAGCTGTCGAAATACTTTCCAGGTTTTCACATGTGACTTCAGGCAGTGGGAGGTGTGGTTCACATGGCTGGCTGGCATTGGTGCAGGATATCAGCATATCTAAAAATACGCAACACCCCCTTTTCTGAGCATGTGCCAGTTGCATAACCTCGCTTATGTACGTGAGCAAGGTCATGTGCCAAAAAACACAGATGGAGCAGAGTGCACCGTACCTGTCGTGCCACCGCCAGGCTGCGAGTCTGCTGAGATGATGCCAGGGTACCGCAGACAGCGGAAGTCAAGGCCGTATCGGTGGTGGTAGTACTGGAGAAAAGGATTGTGGGTAAAGATTAATATTTAGGAAAGAGCTGGAATACTTTTTATATTTAATAAAATAAGGGTGACTGGTGTCTCACCTCCCCCATGAGCTCCGCATGAACTTTAGAGACGCCGTATATAGTGCGTGGTCTCTGCACACAGAGGTCAGGAGTGGGATTTCGAGGTGAAGTTGGTCCGAAGGCACCAATGGTGCTGGGCACGAAAAGCCGAAGCCCGTGTTCTGCTGCAATGTCTAGGATGTTGTGTAGTCCTACAGAAAAAAAAAATTGATTTAGAATTCATTTAGTAATTTATATTTAGTGTCAGAATTAAAGGCTAAAATAAAAGAGGCAGTAGACCAACTTTTCCAGTAAACTTTCAATTTGCTCTTTGATAGATATACAAAAAAAATTTCTTGGTAAAGCTTTTAAACACCCATTAAAGTTATTTAAAAAAAAACGGATTACTTTCTAAATGGCTATTAACCACGACTGCACTGTGTTAAAGTTTTCTGAGGTCGTACCTGTGATGTTGACCGCTCGTGCCAGTGGCACATTCGCCTCCCCGACGGCACTTAGAAGAGCACTGTAATGCACCAACCAGGTGATTCTGTTGTTTACTACAATCTCTCGCAAGTTCTTGTAGTCCAGAATGTCAGAGTAGATGAAGGGGCCTGTGTGAAAGTGGTTGAGGAGATGAAAAAAAAAAATATTTTTTTTTTTTTTAAACGACATGTTTGTACTTGTTTAACCCGTGTAGCTGTCTACTGTAGCTTGAACATATTTCTGAATGTTAAAGATGTTAAATTAAATGCTAAATCAAGGTAATTAGTTTATAAGACATTTTACAAAACAGGTCATTAACCACCATAATAAAGGTAATTAGCATTTCTTTAGACATTTAAATTACCTCAACATATGGAAATTACAAATTATCCATAACAAATGACTGTAGACTACATCTGGCAAACACCTGGTTTAAATAGATATGGTATCTGTAACGGCACATATTTCTATTAACGTATGTGACCCTGGAAAACAAAACCAGTCATAAGCGTTAATTTGTTTAAAAAAAAAAAAAATTAAAATAATAATAATAATAATAATAATAATAATATATAATAATATTATTATATATATATATATATATATATATATATATATAAAATATTGAGTTTTATACATTATCCGAAAGCTGAATAAAGCTAATAAAGCTTTCTATTGAGGTATGTTTGTTAGGATAGGACAATATTTGGCCGAGATACAACTATTTGAATATCTGGAATCCAAATATTGAGAAAAATCGGCTTTAAAGTTGTCCAAATGACATTCTTAGCAATGCATATTACTAGTCAAAAATTATGTTTTCATATACTTACAGTAGGAAATTTACAAAACATCTTCATGGAACATGATAAATCAATAATTTTGACTCATACAATGTATTGTTGGCTATTGCTACAAATATACCTGTGCTACTGGTCCAGGGTCACATATTAAGAATCATAGCCTTTCATTTAAGATGAACAAAAGACATACCACTGTGAAAAACATTGCTTGGTGGTTTCCTGATATCTGAGAGGATCACGTTGTTTTTTCCAAATCGTTTCCTATGAAACAAAAGGGATAATTTTATGTTATAGAAGTTTTTATATATAAAACATTACATTTGTACACCTAATATGCAAAAACAACACATTTATACATGTACTGTAATGTGCATACCTTAACAGTTTAGCAAGTCCAACCCCTAGTTGCCCAAGGCCACCTAACAAAGAGAGAGAGAGAGGAAAAAAAAAAAAAGATTGATCAAATATCATGCAAAAAAACTCAGTGGGAAAGTCAGGATCCACCCTTCTGAAAAATGTGCTAAAACCAGTGCCATGAATGTGACAAGTCTCAACTTTTGTTTAAATAAAAGCCTGACGGTTTTCATACCTGTGATGAGTACTTTGGGGTGGTCCGTTTCAGAGAAGGACACAGAATGAAAGCTGCTGGCATCAGATCCAGAGGTGACCTGACGCGGAGAAAAGCTGATGTTGCGTATCGCCACCGTCAGAGGCTGACATCCACATGCAGGGGCCAGCAGGGCCTGCTTTGCCACCTTACTAAGGGCTCTGACGACTGGCATACTCAATTACCTGCAAAAACAAGAGGGTGGACAGGCGTTGAGACATCACTCAGTATCAGAGCCTAATACATTCTAAGCAAATGAAAAAAACGTGCATCGTCATCATTTACACATCATTTACATCATCAAACCTGTGTGACCTTCTTTCTACTGAGGAACAAAAGAAATATCAGGCATAATGACAGCCTCAGTCACCATTCGCTTGCATTGCTGTTTGTCATTTTGCTTAACATCTCCTTTTCTGGTCCTTAAAAGCGAGTCACACAGGTTGGAAGATACTGGACATCTAAATATAAATGTTTGTGCTGTTTCCGATTAACATTTCGAGTCAAACATCGAACATATGCTTCTTGAATCAGTGCTATTTCAAACGTAGTCACATGAAGCTCAAAACGGAGACGCACATAAATTATACCAGGTAAACAAACTTCAATTAACAAAACCTAACGTAAGGCGCTTCAAAGTTCATCCTTCTTTTAAATTCGTACAGTAAACCGAAAAAGAAATCACATTTCTAGACTGTCATCGACGAACTTCTTACCTTACAAATGTAAAAGCACGAAAAGAACGAAGAAACGTAATTTGAGCTTATTTATACTGCCCTGCCTTCGGTGGCAGCCAATCAGCACACGAGCACCATGAACCGAGCACGGTGGCAAGATGCCGAATACATCCTTCAGCTCGACCGCCAAAGACTTAATTGTGCCAAGTCTGTGCGGACTGTTCTGTTCGGGTCCCCTGTTTTTTGCTTCACAATACCCTAACACACAATCCGAGCCTTGCTATCAAACGGTTTGATCTTGAACGGAAAGGTCACGCAGACTTCTGGGAATTTTGGATCAGTTTAACTTAAGTTTTAAAAGGCTTTTTCTTAGTGGGGCGTAATGCTGTGATGTCTTGTTTCATGTTCACACACTTAGTAATTAATCCTTGGTAGACATGTTTCGAGATTTCACACTGTATATCTGTAAACTCCGCATTAACGTTCTTTACAGCATATTTAGTAGGCTAATACAGCACCCCATGAGCGGGGGGGACGATTTAAATAAATGCTTGGTCATCTATGGCCAAAAGTGGCCACGTAGGCTCTCTGTGATCGCTTAAAATATTCACATAATAAAGCAAAAACTGACAGTCACTCTAGTCCGCTAGTGTATATTTTAATCCGTTTTCTACACTTGGCGTGAAAGCTCATGAATATTTAATGAGATAAGCGCTGAGGGAGTTCATGATTCGTTGTCTGTTGCTAAACAATTCGCTGTAACACTCTGGCACCGTTAGCGCTACAATTCGTTTTATAACAATTAGTTCTATAACCTCGTTAAAAGAACTGATAACCTCGCTTTAAAATGACAAATTATCTAACCCAGTGGTACAGGGGCTGAACTCATGTGCAGTCTTGACTTCTGCTGGCAGAATACCGGCTATGTGAAGAACGTGAGGAGACCGACGTGCTCACGACGACTAACGTTACACCCTATGAACGAACATCTTAAAATAAGAGTCACGTTGTCAAGATTCGGACACTCGTTTATGAAACACTAATGTTAAAGGGAAGTCTTGCATTTTCGGGAAGGTGACAAAATGAGGAAGAGGCATACAAGATATCCACTTCTTAAGCTTAATTATAGGCCTAAAATAGCATAGATATTTAACACAATATTTTAGAATGAAAAGCGATAAGGTTCAAAAGAAGTGGAAGTGAAAAATAAGCCATTTTTTTTTATCGTTTCCAGTCAAGGCTATGGGAAGCCAGCGTTCAGATAAGACTCTAATTGTAATCAGTCTTAAAAGCAAAACGGAATCGATTTCAGTAAATGTATTCACTTACCTATTGACTAGAATACGATTCAGAGATTAGGCAGAAAACGTGTTTTTCTGGGCGAGGTGAGCAGCTTGCTTTATCTGGTTTTCCCTCACTGATGCTTCATTCACTATCTTCCAGTATTGCATCAGCCCGCCGCGGAGGTTTTATATCCGCAGCCCAAGAGGCTTTCAAGAGAAGCCGGCTGCGCTCTGATTGGCCAGCGCTGGAGGTGAGGTCCTGGCCACGCCTTCCTCCTGACGTCTGTAGAAATGAAACATGACGACTGAGGGGTCTTTTCAGGGCTGCACATGTTCAACCCCCATCTCACAACGAATGCAGTCAGCGGGACGTTTGGGGGTTGAAAGTGTGAAAGTAAGTGATGGGAAGCTCATAGTAAACGGTGGGAGAGCAAATTTCTTGTTTCTATCCACCTTTTTCTTCCCGTTAGAACTGGAGCGGCCATTTGTAAATTTTATGGGTCAGGATTCCGGTCTCATTCACATCCACTTATTTTTATCTGTACAAAACAGCTCGTTTTGCTGCTTGTTATTGCAAATTGCTGTGTTTTACCATAATATTTTAATATATCGACAGAATTATGAACACATTGGTTTGTGGTGCAAACAGTTTTACCGTTTACTTCTCATTATTGAACCAGAAGTCTCATCCATAGGCTTACGATAAATCACCTAATGAGGAAAATGTGCTTTTTTAGTGCTTTTTCAACCACAAAATTTAGTCCAAAATATATTTTTTAAACCATTTTAACCAGCACTTTACTGAATTACCTTTAGAATAATAATTATAGTTAACCATAGTACTACAACTAGTAGTAACTACTACTACTTAGTAGCAGTAGTAGCTTTGGTATTGAGATTTTTTAAATTCATGTAACCATATTAATAAAAAAAAAGTGAACTTTAAGAAAGTAAAAGAAAAATAGAAAAGAAAATATTGTTAAAATGGTGAAACCCTAAAAAGAAATTGAGACCAGTTACACAAAGGTTTACAGTTTAGCTTATATTATTTACAATTTAACCTAAAATCTTGATGTTGATGAAAGTTCATGGGCACATCATGCACAGACTACTTTTTTCTGTAATAACTTATTGCATTTTTTTACATTATTCTAGTGCTGTCAAATGATTAATCGCATCTAAAATAAAGTTTTGTTTACATGATATATGCGTGTGCTGTGTATATTTATTATGTGTATATATAAAAGCACACACATCCAAGTATATGTTTAAGAAAAATGTTGTTTATATATTAAAAATATAAAAATATATATAATTATATACAATATCAATTACATGAGTATAAATATATACATGTAAATATATGTAAATATTTTCAATATATATACTGTATGTGTATTTACATATAGATAAATATACACAGTATACACACGTATGTAAACAAAAACGTTTATTTTGAATGTGATTAATTGTGAATAATCGTTTGACCACTAATTATTGCACATTTTCTTACATAAATGTTTCTGTATTTATAATTTAAATGGATTATTTTCCATTTATTTGTATTTCTTATATTCGTATATTTATATATAAATAAATATTTATATATATAAATTCTAAAGTTATATTGGTTTAATTGTGAGGTGTATTGACAACGAAACTTACCCGAAGCGTTCTCATAATTGTTGAGCCCTGATTTAGAAGCATTTCAGCGCATAAAAAAAATCTTAAGAATAAAAACAATGAAATACAAAACATCATTAATTATTTGAATGTGTGAATGTCGCTAAAAAGCATCTCTTGCATCTTTAGAAAGGAAAAAAACAAGTCTGACTGAAGCTGAAAACAAACAACAAAGGGACATTTAACTTCCAAGCAGTCTTTTTTTACAAATTTTTTATTGTTTCTGCTATTTTCTACCAACGCATGGATGGCAAGTCAGGGCTATTACAGGTTTTGGTCTGCCAGCCACACACCATCAATATGATTGAGCCTTCCTGTGATGCTTCAAGGCCATATCCTCTCAACTCTATTGATCTTTACCCTGAAAAATCTCTTAAAACCTCAGTTCCATCACTTCAGGTGTATTTATGAGGCTTTTCAATCTAATCGATCAAAAGGGCGGATGCCTGATGTGTGTCACGGAGGAAGGACAAATCTCCGACGTAACAAATAGTGAATGAGTAACTCAAAGTGACACATGCACTTTTAGGGCTTACGTGAAGTGTTTGCCCGAAGGTTACTTCAGGTCTTTTACCGTCTCTGTGAGAGTAACAAGTGTTGTCTTTGTGTCTATTAGATACATACGTTAAATTTAAGACATAGCAAAGAAATCAGTATCTGCACAGCACAAGAGGGCCTGTATTGGGTGCATCTGAAACTCGAGCGCAAGTATACAGTGTACTGTATACGTGTGGCTGTGTTAAGCCCATCCCCCAGGAAATCCTGCAAGCTCCAGATAATGAGCGGTGAAAGCAACCATATGTTTTTGTGACGAGAGATAGAGTGCTTTACACAGCCAGCATAAGCACGTACAATATAAAACAGGATTGCTGTTAACCCAATTGTCTGACAGTTCAGCAAAAGTTCAGCTATATATATATATATATATATATATATATATATATATATATATATTAGAATTAGAAACTACATTCTGTACTCTAAAAGATATTTTATATGAGCTACATATTTAGTTTTAAATTTACATACTATTGTTTCCTTTTTCTCAATGGTAATTAGACTTTATAGGTCACGTTGATAAGATAAGTCTGACTACCGGTAATTCATATTTTATTACCATTTATTGTTTTGGAACTGAGATGCTAACAGGTGGTCAATTTAAATATGAAAAAGCACACCAACATGTACAATAAACAATTTTTTAATGCCCACAGAACATAACATACTTCAGTTTGATCAATATTATACTTTGTAAAGCAAGACATGACACTGTACAGACAATTTTATAGAGAATCTTAATGATGCATGTCAGTTGATGCTACTGAAGTGCCAGTGAAATAATAAAAAATGTGCATAAAAAAAACAACAACAACTGACTGTCTATACCCAGTACCAAAACCTACCTTAAAGTAAACACATTCATAAATGCAGCAGAGTCTATATTTGATGTTGAGAACCCAGTGGAATATTAAAATCACCTATATTGGCTACAGGAGTCACAACACAATAGATTTAAATATTCACATATTCATGAAACAAATGGACCAGAAAACTTTCAACAGCACATTGAGTGTTTACACTACCAGTCAAAAGTGTTTGAACAGTAAGATTTTTTATGTTTTTTTTTTTAAAGAAATCTCTTTTGCTCACCAAGCCTGCATTTATTTGATTCAAAGTACAGCGAAAACAGAATTTTTTTTAAAATCTTTTTACTATTTAAAATAACTGTTTTCTATTTGAATATATTTCAAAATGTAATTTATTCCTGTGATCAAAGCTAAATTTTCAACATCATTACTCCATTCTTTAGTGTCACATGATCCTTCAGAAATCATTCTAATATGCTGATTTGCTGTTCAAGAAACATTTATCATCATCATCATCATCATCATTCTTTAAAACAGCTGATTTAGAAATTAATACTTTAATTTAGGACTTAAAGGATGCTTTAAATTGATCAAAATTGATGATAATGACATGTAAAATGTTACAAAAGATTTCTATTTCAGATAAAAGCTGTTCTTTCTGTTCATCAAAGAAACCTGAAAAAAATTCTACTAAGCTATAATAACAAGAAATGTTTTTTGAGCAGCAAATCAGAACATTAGAATGATAGAATGATTTCTGAAGGATCATGTGACTGGAGTAATGATGCTAAAAAGTCAGCTTTCAAATCACAGGAATAAATTACATTTTAAAATATATTCAAATAGAAAACAAAAATATTTCAAAATTTGACTGTTTTTGCAGTACTTCGGATCAAATACACGCAGACTTCTTTAAAAAAAACATTTAAATTGTTACTGTTCAAAAACTTTTAATGTATATTTTGATTTATTTGCATAAATCATGTGAAGTGATTTGCAGGAAACGCCTACTGTCTACATGACCGTGCTCATGTCACTCATGGAGAACTGAAGGGAATGAAATGCTTTTGTTCAGAACGGAAACTATAATAATCCCAGTGGGCTTTATTTTTAGATGCTGCGTGTGTCCTAAGATCTTTATATTCACAAATTAAAAATTATGTAGCAATTTTAAAGACTGTGGATGGAAATTTATGACACATTATTTTGACATTCACAATATCAGAAATCTGTATTTTTAAACTATATGCTAAATATCTTTACTCTATACAAAAATGAATATTACCTGTGCACAGAGAATCTTATATTTGTAAAGCAAGCAAATAGTGCCACTTTTGGCAATTTCTTAAAGCAACAGTTAAACCTCAGTGAATGGGTGCCATCAAAATGAGAGTCCAAATAGCTGATCATCACTATTATCCACAAGCTTTATTATGGATTGTGAACTGGTATTTTTGCTAGAAGCTCTTCACAAGATGTTGATTGATGGACTGGAGTGATATTTTTAATCAGCTGTTTGGACTCTCATTCTGACGGCACCCATTCACTGCAGAGGATCCACTGGTGAGCAAGTGATGCAATGCTAAATTTCTCCAAATCTGTTTTGATGAAAAAACAAACTCATCTACATCTTGAATGGCCTGAGGGTGACTAAACTCTTAACAAGTATTCATTTTTGGGTAAACTATCTCTTTAATCATATGGTCAGTGTCTCTTTAGGAGGAGTTAGGGATCATGTAAGACTACATAAACCACCTGTGTTATATTCAAATGACATTTCCAGCATCTAATAGTCAGTCCAATATCTTCCCTTTTATTTTATAATTGTATTTTTTATTGCACTTCATGGCACATGACTTAAAAAGAAAAAAAAAAGTGGCACATCAGCAGTCCCTTTTCTTTGAGAATATGTAAACTAAAGCACCAATGTACAATCTCTAGTGAAATGACATCCATATCATAACCTGCTAATCAGTTTAAAGTGTTTTACATGAAACATCTGTAATAAGGGCAAGTGCGGCATAGTGTTTAAGGAAGAAAACTACAATGATATATTAATAGAGCAGCAGATCTAGTGGCCAGAGAGAGTAGAATCCATTGGAGACCAATGTAATGTGTTAATGTGAAAAAATTTGATCAATGTAGTCAGAAAGAAAGAGTACGATCAGGAGTGTAGATACATGTGCGTAAGATTTCAGTAAGACAGAGATGGCAAATCAGAAGTGTACCATTCTGTTGACATCCTACGGTGTCTGCAGGGGGTTGTCCTCCGTCTCGAGCTGGGCCAGCTGTCTGCGCAGGCTGTTCACTTTGTTCTGCAGCTCCTTGTTGTATTCTATAATATGGACCATCTCCTGATAAGCCTCATCCAAACACTTAGTAGAGCGATTCCAGCGAAGGAACACACCTGTAGAGAAAATAACATGTGATATGATGCAATGACATCATCCTGTGTCACTGTTTAATGATCATTTCTGCTATGCCTGGAATACACAAGCAGGAAAAAAAATAGATGTGAGTTGGCCACATTGATCGCCCCACTGTACCTTGAGGTTATAAATAAGGAAGCCTTGAATATCCCCACACAATCACCATTCTCATGTAGTCCACTTCCAGAAAACCAATTTACAGATAATGTACTCACCCCCTTGTCATCCAAGATGTTCATGTCTTTGTTATTTGAGGAAAACATTTCAGGATTTTTCTCCATATAATGGACTGATATGGTGCCCAGAGTTTGAACTTCCAAAATGCAGTTTAAATGCGGCTTCGGGCGATCCCAAATGCGGTTGTAAACGATCCCAGCCGAGGAAGAAGGGTCTTATCTAGCGAAACGATTAGTTATTTTCATTAAAAAAAAAAAAATACAATTTAAATACTTTTTAATCTTAGACACTCGTCTTGTCTTGATCTCCCTGAACTCTGTGTATTCTAGCTCAAGACAGTTAGGGTTTGTCGAAAAACTCCAATCGTATTTTCTCCCTCAACTTCAAAAATCATTTCCAAATCATTCTACATCACTGCAGAAGTTCTGACCCAGTCTATGCAAAGTGAACATGCAAAGAAGATCAAACACCCTTAACAAAAAAGGTAAAACAGCGATATAGGGCAATTTTGAAGTTGAGGGAGAACATGAGATGGGAGTTTTTTTTAACAGAGGTCGGGAAGAGAAAGACAAGATGAGTGTTTGACATTATTTAAAGTATTTAAATTGTATTATCTTTATGAAAATAACAGATCGTTTCGCTAGATAAACCCTTCTTCCTTGGCTGGGATCATTTAGAACTGGATCGTTTCAAGCCGCATTTAAGCTACATTTTGGAAGTTCAAACTCGGGGCACCATTTTAGTCCACTATATGGAGAAAAATGCTGAAATGTTTAACTCAAAAAACACAATTTCTTTACGACTGAAGAAAGAAAGACATGAACATCTTGGATGACAAGGGGGTGAGTAAATTATCTGTAAAATGTTGTTCTGGAAATGGACTTCTCCTTTAACATGCGTAAAGCTGACATTTTGTAATGATGTTAACAGAGTGCAGTAGTCAATACTCATCCAACTGTGAAATTAACATTCGATTAGCTATTTCCCAAAAGACCTTGACATTTCAAGAAATAGTTCACCCAAAAATGAAAATTTGCTTAATTTGCTCACTCTCACCCATTCCTCATTTACTCACGCATTTACCCTCTGCAGTGAATGGGTGTCATCAGAATGACAGTTCAAACAGCTGATAAAAGCATCACAATAATCCACAAGTAATCCACACAACTCCAGTCCATCAGTTAATATCTTGTGAAGTGAAAAGCTGCATGTTTGTAAGAAGCAAATCCATTATTAAGATGTTTTTTTTTTTTTTGTCTTCTATCCACAATATTGCTTTTTCCAGTTAAAAGTTTGTCTCATCAGAATCAGGAAAGAAATCTGCATAGATCATTTACAACTGAAAAAAAAATCTAAAATAGTTGTAAACAAATATGTTGGTGGATTTTTATGTGGGCAACAGGGGAATATAGACTTTTTCACTGGAGAAAGCTTTATTATAAATTGAAGAGTTTATTTGCAAAAAAGAACAATAAACACCACTTTAAAAAAAAAATTAAATAAAAAAAAATAAAGTGCCGTACATTGTTCTCCACACAGAGCGCAATCTGAACACTAAACATGATGCGTCAAAAAAGCCGTTATTTTCCACTTCCAAGGCATCGCAGGTCCACGTTTTACTGCAGAAGCCGACAAGAGCCCCTGTTTTTTGTGAACAGAAGCTAATAAATCCATTTTAGTCAATCATGCTGTATTCAGGTCAGGTGACAAAGCTGCCAGTCACTTTGAAAAGACACGCTAGATTAGAGGAGTTTCGTCAAAGTAGGGCTGCACGATTATAACAAAAATCATAATTGTCGATTAATCCCTTGAAATTGTAATTGTGATTATTAATTATCACTTATCTAGCGAAACAATCGGTCATTTTTTTTTTTTTTTTTTCAGAAAATAAAAATTTGTTTACTTTTTAAGCACAAAAGCTTGTGTAGCACAGGCTCTGGGATGCGCGTCCACGACACTACATACTATTGAATGCACGCTTTTGTGCTTAAAAAATATGCAAATTTGTATTTTTCGAAAAAAATGACAGATCGTTTCGCTAGATAAGACCCTTCTTCCTCGGCTGGGATCGTTTAGAGCCCTTTGAAGCTGCATTTAAACTGCATTTTGGAAGTTCAAAGTCGGGGCACCAATGAAGTCCATTACATGGAGAAAAATCTTGAAATGTTTTCCTAAAAAACCATGATTTCTTTACGACTGAAGACAGAAAGACATGAGCATCTTGGATGACAAAGGGGTGATTATTTGAGGAGTAATTATTTGAGGGGAAATTATTTGTAAATTATTGTTCTGGAAGTGGAGTTCACCTTTAAGATAACCTGTAGGATACAGGTTACACACTCACTCTCTCTCTCTCTCTCTCTCATTGAACGATTACATTATTGTGGCATCTGTAATTGTAATCATGACTAGACATTCGATTAATTGTGCAGCCCTATGTCAAAGCTGACTAAAAGTGATCGGGGATGGATAATTTCAACAGATTTGTTGAACCTGTGAACCTATGAATCTATGAATCTTCTTCGGGGTGTAAAAGGAAAATAAAAGCTGAAACTTTTTCCCAGAACCTTGCTAAAGCAACATGTTACAGCTGATGAGATTGTCAGCTGATGAGACTGCAAAGATAAAACAAGTGCTTTTTTTTTTTTTTTTTTATAACTCTGAAACTTGAAATGTGGAGTTATCTGCTTCTGCCAAAAAACAACTGTTGAATTTATCTGCTTTTGCTATAAAACAAACTTTTAATATATATAAAAAGCATACTTTCAATGAACTTTAATTTGGAAAGTTACCTGTATTTGTTATTATTACTTAATCAAAACAACCCAACTGCAGTTTGATTGATATTACTTGGAATGCACAATAAAAAAAAAAAAAAAAAAAAAAATTGGAGTAATCTGTTTTTGCAAATAAACTCATGCAGATTTTCATAAAAAAAAAAACGATAATTGATAGACTGGAGTCATGTGGATTACTTGTGGATTATTATGATGTTTTAATCAGCTGTTTGGACTCTCGTTTTGACAGCACCCATTCACTACAGAGGATCCATTGGTGAGCAAGTGACATAATGCTTAATTTCTCCAAATCTGTTCTGATGAAGAAAGGAACTCCTACATCGTGGACGGCCTGAGATACCATGTTAATACAGCCAACCTGTATGTATTAGCAATACATCTGCTTGCCAAAAATAAACTGGACAGTTCTTTCACATATGTACATAAATGAAACAAGTAAAAATTGAAAAATGAATGAATGAATGAGTGATTGCATTTATATAGCGCTTTCATTGTGTATTGCTATACACCCAAAGCGCTTTACAATCATATGGGGGAATCTCTCCTCAACCACCACCAGTGTGCAGCATCCACTTGGATGATGCAACGGCAGCCACAGGACAACGGCGCCAGTGCGCTTACCACACACAAGCTACAGGTGGAGAGGAGAGAGAATGATAGAGCCAATTTAATGAATTGGATGCAAAAAGGATGCATTCATATTATAACCCACAAACAGAAAACTCAGAAAACTCACATAGTTTAGTTCAAACCACCAAGGTATTTTCATTTAATCACACATAGACTAGCATGTGTTACTTCCATTCATACTGGCATGCAGACTGCCTTTGCTTCTTTACACACAAGCCTGACATTCACAGCGCAATGTTCACTAAATTTCTGGATAATTAAATGTGACAAACTAAAACATGATTTACTAATTCTTAAATACTTATTATTAAATTATTTAAATGATAAATTATTGCATAATATGTGTCTTTATGTTTCAGATTATTTATAGAAAATATAATACATATAAATATATTTTATTTGTTAGCTTGCTTGCTTGTTTGTAATGGGCTGGACTAGATAGTGAAGGAAAAATACCCAACAAATTTCCTTAAATAAAGTTAATAAACTTTAATCTAGGCAAAGGCTTGTTTTTACAATATAAGACTGTTCAGTGCAGCTCTTTTGGTGGGTACACGAATATCCACACGTTTGACTGGTAGTGTATATGAAAGTTCTAAACATATCTGTGAGTTGTTTGAGAACTGCTCATGTGACTGAAAGTGAACCCCCACGGCATTAAACTCCATGTCTGCTTGGCTGCTTTTCCTGAAAGAGTCTCTTTCACTGCACCTCTAAAATAGAGGCATGACAGGCTCCAGAGATGAGGACTAAAAAAAAATGAATGGCACAGAGGTCATCGGGGTTAAAACATTGTCACACTTGTGAATTCAATGTGACGTTAATCTGTATCTGGTGAAAGGTTTAAAACAAACTGATACTGAAGTCTCAGAGTTGCTTCTTTAATGCTTAAAGAGGTTTAAAATTCTGTCATTCATTACTTTCCATCATGTTGTTCCAAACCTGTAAGACCTTCGTTCATCTTCAGAACACAAATTAAGATATTTTTGATGAAATCCGAGAGCTTTCTGACCCTGCATAGACAGCAACGCAACTACCACGTTCAACGCCCAGAAAGATAGTAAGAAAATCATTAAAATAGTCCATGTGACATCAGTGCTTCAACCGTAATTTTATGAAGCTATGAGAATACTTTTTGAGTGCAAAGTAAAATAAAAATAGAGACTTCATTCAACAATTTTTTCTTTTCAGTGTCATTCTCGGCACACAATGTACATAAAACATTCATTATAAGCATGTCTGAAGATTTCGACAGAGAGGATGACTTGCACTTTTTTTGCCCAGCCCTACTTGTTTGAACCAGAATATACAGACAATGGACAAAGAAAGGTGGACGTTCTACATCAGAATACGTTGTGGTACTCTCATGAACATGCGTCAAACGCTGACACGGAAGAGAAGAAATTGTTCATTAAAGTCGTTGTTTTTGCTTTTTTTTGCACACAAAGTATTCTCAAAGCTTCATAAAACTAAGGTTGAACCACTGATTTCACATGGACTATTTTATTTATGTCCTTCCTACCTTTCTGGGCCTTGAACATTGCAGTTGTGTTGCTGTCTATGCAGAGTCAAAAAGCTCTCGGACTTTTCACCCAAAAATGAAAATTCTGTCATTAATTACTCACCCTTATGTCTTTACAAACCGTAAGACCGCCGTTCATCTTCAGAACACAAATTAATATCTTAATTTGTGTTTGTAATATCATAATTTGTGTTCTGAAGATGAACAAAGGTCTTATCCACCTTATTTTTGCTGTAAGAGTGGGAGCGGGCATTTGTAAATTTAATGTGTCTGGCTTCCGGTCTCATCCGCGTCCAGCTAAGTTTGTCTGTACAAAACAGCTCGTTTTGCTGCTTGATTTTGCAAACTGGTGTGTCTTACCATATTATTTTAATGTATTATCTTAATTATGAACACAATAGTTTGTAGTGTTTACGGCACTTCAATATTCTTCTCTATATCAGATTATGAACAGGAAGTCTAACACATTACCAGAAAACAGTTTACTTCCGCATTGAAAAATAAGGTGGATAAGTTTGGAACAACAAGAGGGTGAGTAATTAATGACAGAATTTTCATTTTTGGGTGAACTATCCTCTTAATAATATCTTAAACATGACAAGGAAGATTTCTTGAAAGTGGTTATAAGTTCAATAGAGCTAAATGGATTATTATATTTAGAGTATTAACTTTATTTTTTTTTAATTTAACTCATTTCATCTTTGTCTAATCAGTGTCCAGAAAACCACCGTTTCTATCATATAGACAAACTACAATAACTTTGCAGCAGACTATAGGTGTGTCTTTAAAAATGTAAGTAATTCATTTAAATAATATTGTATTATGAAATTATGACAGTTTATATGTAATTAATTATAATTATTATTTTTACATTTTAATATAATTTAAATAAATAAAAAATTTAAAGGATACACTACCAGTCAAAAAGATTTTTAATGATTTAAGGAAGTCTCTTCTGCTCACCAAGTCTGCATTTATTTGAAAATACAGCAAAAGCAGTAATATTGTGAAATCTTTTTACTATGTAAAATAACTGCTTTCTATTTGCATATATTTTAAAATGTATTTTATTCATGTGATCAAAGCTACATTTTTAGCCTCATTACTCCAGTTTTCAGTGTCACATGATCCTTCAGAAATTCATTCTAATATGATGATTTGCTGCTTAAGAATTTTTTTTATCATCAATATTTAAAACAGTTGATTTTCTAGATCAGTTGATTTTAGATCAGCATTTAAAAGGTTGGAATCAGTATAATTTTTTTGGATCAATGCTTTAAATTGATCAAAAGTGATTATAAAAACATTTATAATATTACAAAAGATTTCTATTTCAGGTAAATGCTGTTCTTCTGAACTTTCTATTCATCCAAAAAACCTTCAAAAATTCTACTCAGTTGTTTTCAACATGATAATAATAATAATAATAATAATAATAAATGTTTTTTGAGCAGCAAATCAAAATATTAGAATGATTTCTGAAGGATCATGTGACTGGAGTAATGATGCTGAAAATTCAGCTTTGAAATCACAGAAATAAATTAAACAAAAATATTTTCAAATAGAAAACAGTTATTTTAAATAGCAAAAATATTTCAAAATTGCACTGTTTTTGCTGTACTTTGGGTCAAATAAATGCAGGCTTGATGAGCATAAGAGACTTCTTAAAATAAATAAATAAATAAATAAATAAATAAATACATACATTAAAAATCTTACTGTTCAAAAACTTTTGACTGGTAGTGTACATTGTCCAAAAATAGCATATAGCTGGTCAATATACATATATTATTTTCATTACACCAGGAGAATTAGTTATTCGAAGTTTGTTAAATACAATGCTAAAGTAAGTGACGAATGCACAATATCTATAGGTGCACCTTCAGTGTCATGAAAGAATGGTGACATACCATTCATTTCAAAACACATACTGATCTCACAATCCACACGTTCTTCAAGCATCTCACACATCTCAAGTGGCACTGGAAAAATATAGTTAAAGCACCAAACAACACATGACTGCCCCCTGTAGTTTAACTGGGCAAACATGCACAATTTTTATAATGATGTCATGTTCACAGCGGGTGCTGGAAGAAATCAAAAAATGAGAGGAATGTGATTTGATAGTGCTCACCCTCCCACAGAAGCAGGCTCTGAGGAGCCACAGACGGCCAGATGACCAGGTTATTGGGCTCGTACAGCGGGTTAAGAAATCGCTCCAGCTCCTGAGGTCTGTTCACCCACGACCACAAAGAAACAGTTTTCTGAGACAGCTGCAGCTTCACCCTGAAACATTACACACAAAGTACAAAGTTTACATTCACACCCAGACTTTACAGTAAAGTTTATTCTATGAGGAGCCAGACACATTCAGCTGTCGACATTCATTAGGTTATTATAAGCAGTTAGAAAGCCTTTTATTTGACTAAACCCTAACATTCATAAACATTAAAATCTTACAATTCTTTTGAGTTCCTGTATCATATCACAAGCTACATTCTTTAAAATAAAGATTCCAAAAGAGTTTCTTTTTCTACTGAGGAACAATTTAAAGAACCTTTTTCCACTATAAAGAACCTTTTATACAACATAAAGTTTACTTGGTTGTTTAAGGTTCTTAATGGAAATGTCAGTGCCAATAAGGCACTGACAATAACTTTTATTTTTTGAGTTCACTGGAGAAAAAAAAAAATGCACTCACAAATGTTAAACCAAAATGAAACCTCTCCTCTTGGGTCTAAAGATCAGATTTATGACGTCACACACTACACACCATTCATTGTCGGTAAATGACTACCAAAACTGGACATTTTGAAATGTGATACACATTTAAGCAACAAGCGGAAAATCATTTCACAACACATTTACCAAAACATCCTGCTCAGAAAAAAAAGCAAACACAAAAGGGTCACGGCCAGCTACAAGTTGGCCTCTACTGACGCAGGAGTGTTGACTGAAGGGGTCGTGACCTTCTGCTCCTCAATGTATTTTTCCATAAGGATTGGAATTACAACATGCCGACCTTCATGTGTAACACAGACATTTACGTGCTAGTGCAAGTGTATACTATGGCCCTCCAAGTCCACACTTTGGAGACCAGACCGACAGAAGCTACCTTCAGAGTGATAAAATAAGTGTGGCGTTTGTGTTCTGTGCTGGCTAGTAAGAGGTTTATTCAATATGGTAAAAACAGTTTTACAAGGTTGTATGTGATGTAATAGAGGAAATGAGATAAAAATCTCATTTATCTGTTAATGGAGGTCATGACAGGACGTTGATGCAGGGGAATGCTAACCTCTCGACCACGCTGTTTCCAAGGAAAGTGCCGAACTGTGAGGCATAAGCGTGCTCGAAAAGCATGATCAGGAAGTTCTCGTTGAACTGGAAGGAGCAGGGGAACTGCCGCAGAATCTGCCACACACAGTCCAGGAAGAGCAGGAACACGGGCGCTTCACTTCGGGGCTTCCCGTTTGAGTATGCAGACTGCGCACAGCGCTGCTGAAACGGGTGACCGGCCTGGACATAAAGGTTACAGGATCATAGGTTATCCCAGACTTCACAAAGATGCATCATTTTAAAATCAAGGCTGTGTTTCATTCCACTCCCTATGAAAGTATATTATCTAATTGGGTCTTGATTTTCTACATATTACCTGTGGCACATTTTATCACCATTACAATTATATATGACCTTACGCATATTGATATTATGACATATGCACTCCTACAATGTTATGTACACTGCCATTCAAAAGTTTAGGATAAGTAAGATTTTTAATGTTTTTTAAAGAAATTTCTTATGCTCATCAAGGCTGCATTTATTTGATTACAAATCCAGGAAAAAACGGTAATATTGTGAAATATTATTTCAATGTAAAATAATCTATGCGAATATATTAAAATGTTATTTATTCCTGTGATGCAAAGCTGAATTTTCAGCATCATTACTCCAGTCTTCAGTGTCACATGATCCTTCAGAAAATCATTCTAATATGCTGATTTATTATCAATGATGGAAACAGTTGTGCTGCTTAATAATTTCTTAGAATCTGTGATGGGTTTTTTTCCCCCAAGATACTTTATTAAATAAAAAGTCAAAAAGAACAGCATTTATTTAAAATAGAAACATTTTGTAACAATATGCAATACAAATTTTTACTTCTTTCCTTCTTTCTTTGAAAGAATTTGATACTTTTATTCACCAAGGATGTGTTAAATTGATAAAAAGTGATAGCAAAAACTTATATTGTTAGAAAAGATTTAGATTTCGAATAAATGGCGCTCTTTTGAACTTTTTATTCATCAAAGTATCCTGAAAAAAGAATCAGAGTATTTATTGAATATATACAAAATATTAAGCTGCACAACTGTTTCCAATGTTGATAATAAATCATCATATTAAAATGATTTCTGAAGGATCATGTGACACTGAAGACTGGAGTAATGATGCTGAAAAATTAGCTTTGCATCACAGAAATGAATGATATTTTAAAACATATTAAAATAGAAAACCATTATTTAAAACTGTAATAATATTTCACAATATTACTGTTTATTTTCCATTTTTTTTTATCGAATATATGCAGCCTTGATGAGCATAAGAGAATTCTTTCAAAAAAAACATTAAAAATCTTACTGATCCCAAACTTTTGAAATGGCAGTGTACATATATAATAGCATTCAGACATAAAACTAATAAAATAAAAATAAAAATGCTGACCATAAAACACCACTCAAAATTTGTATTGTTCAAAAGATTTTGAAAGAAGTCTCTTATGCTCACTAGAGCTACATTTATTTGATTGAAAATACAGTAAAATCAGTAACAATGAGAAATAGTATTACAATTCAAAGTAACTTATCTGTTTTAATATATTTAAAATGCAATTTATTGGTGTGATCAAAGCTGAATTTTCAGCATTACAATCTTCAGTGTCACATGATCCTTCAGAAATCATTCTAATATAAACATTTATTATTTTTATTAATGTTAGAAATGTGTGTGCTGCTTAATATTTTTTTGTGGAAACCTGACAATTTAAGGATTCACTGACAAATAGAAAGTAAAAAAAACAAAAAAAAAAACAAAACAGCATTTGTTTAAAATAGAAAACTTTTGTAACATTATAAATGTCTTTACTGTCACTTTTGATCAATTTAAAAGCATCCTTCCTAAATTAACCCAGAACTTTGCACAGTAAAGTACATTAAATAAATGAATAAAAAAAAGGCAAGCTGTTTTTTAACATTTAAAAACTGCACAATAAATCACAATGACAAATAAAATGTAATTTATTTTAATCAATTTTTTTTTTATTAAAAAAAAACTTTTAAAATGCTTTATGAAATTACATCTATGGAAATCTATGGTTTCTCCAATGAATTAAAAAACAAAAAACAAAAAAAGGTAATTGCGACTTATCTCGCAATTCTGAGAAAAAAGTAAAATAGTGATATATAAACTTACAATTTGACATTATATCACTGAGTATATGTGAGTTTATGTCTCACAATTGTACCTTTTTTCTTCAGAATAAGTTTATATCTCGCTGTGACTTTTGCCTCAGAATAGCAAGTTTATCTCGCAATTGTGACTTTTTTCTCAAAATTCCTAAATCTTCTCAAAAATCTCGCAATTGCAAGTTTATATCTCGCTATCGTGACTCGTTTCCTCAGAATAGCGCGTTTAAATCTCACAGTTGTGAGGAAAAAAAGTTACAATTGTGAGATATAAACACGCTATTCTGAGAAAAAAAAGTCGAAATTGTGAGATAAAAAGTCGCAATAACCTTTTTTATTCAGTGGCGGAAACCCAAACAAATCAGGCACATCAGAGTCAAGAGTGTTCAGGAGCCTCTCTCACCTGTAACCACTCTTGCTCAATCAGTGCCTCAAATCCACGGATTAAAAAAAAAAAAAAAAAAAAAAAAAGACTTTTTCCTCAGAATAGCAAGTTTATATCTCGCTATCGTGACTTTTGTCCTCAGAATAGCAATTTATAGTGCGCAGTTGTGACTTTTTTCCTCAGAACAGCAAGTTTATCTCGCAATTGTGACTTTTTTCTCAATTGCAAAATCTTCTTAAAAATCTCACAATTGTGACATTTTCCTCAGAATTGCAAGTTTATATTCTGCAATTGTAATTTTTTCCTCAGAATAGCTCGGTTATATTTCGCAATGGTGACATTTTTTCCTCAGAATAGCACATTTATATCTCTCAGCTGTGACTTTTTTCCTCAGAATAGCACGTTTATATCTGACAATTGTTACTTTTTTTTCTCAGAATAGTGTTTATATCTCACAATTGTAACTTTTTTTACTCAGAATAGCACGTTTATATCTCGCATTGGTGACTTTTTTTTCCCAGAATAGCACGTTTATATCTCACAATTGTTACTTTTTTCTCAGAATAGCGTTTATATCTCACAATTGTAACTTTTTTTCCTCAGAATAGCGTGTTTATATCTCGCATTGGTGACTTTTTTTTCCTCAGAATAGCGCATTTATATCTTACAATTGTGACTTTTTTCCTCAGAATAGCAAATTTATCTTGCAATTGTGATTTTTTCTCAATTGCAAAATCTCAAAAATCTCGCAATTGTGACGTTTTCCTCAGAATTGCAAGTTCATATTCTGCAATTGTAACTTTTTTCCTCAGAATAGCACGTTTATCTCTCACAATTGTTACTTTTTTCTCAGAATAGTGCATTTATATCTTGCAATTGTGACTTTTTTCCTCAGAATAGCACGTTTATATCTCACAATTGTAACTTCTTTCCTCAGAATAGTGCGTTTATATCTCGCATTGGTGACTTTTTTCCTCAGAATAGCACGTTTATATCTCACAATTGTAACTTTTTTCCTCAGAATAGTGCGTTTATATCTTGCAGTTGTGAGAAAAGCAGGTTACAATTGTGAGATACAAACGCGCTATTCTGAGAAAAAAAAAAAAGTCAAAATTGTGAGGTAAAAAGTCACAATAACCCTTTTTATTCAGTGGCAGAAACACGTTCAAATCAGGCTCATCAGAGTCAAGAGTGTTCATGGGAGCCTCTCTCACCTGTAACCACTCTCGCTCAATCAGTGCCTCAAATCCACGGATGGTCCTGCATGCCGGATCGAGGATTATCTGGGCGAGAGACGTCACCTGCAGAGTTGAATCAGTGCCTTCTGTGCCATGAACCAGCACTGACGCCCCTTCCCTAGAACACAACACAAATTAAATTGGTTCCTCCAAGTTTGCAACTGCACTCAGTTTGAGATTATTTAGCACACACACAGTGCTACAAACCTGATAATGCACTGTGTGCCAAAAGCAGCTTTTAAAACAGCAGTACCAGTGTGGTATGAACATAATGATGATTACAGCATGACAACAGCACTAATTATCACCACAACTAGCTTTGCAACAAATGTGCTGAGAAACAGGGCGACAGCAGCTTTTGTAATTAACTTAGAAATAGAGCTAAAACAATAATTAACACAGCTGCACAATATGGCATTTACAGATCTGTCTGCAGTGTAATGGCTCTGTGTGTGAGAAACAGGAACAGACGGACATATCAACAGATGTACCTGTCTATGCACTGTGCAGCCAGGCAGGCCGTTGTGAGGATTTCCTTAACATGACTCTGCCAGTTGGACGCTTCAAGTTTACTGAGCCAGCGGTCCATGCTGTGCGACTGATCATTGCACGCCTCCACCAGCTTTATCAGACTCTCCTGCAGAACATTAGACCTGTGGGAGAACAGCTGTCAGATTATAGTCCCAGTTATAGCACTCATTTATGCAGCTGCGTTTGTTTGCTTGCACATGACACTCTTCAGCTCCAACTGAGCATTTTAGCTGCAATTGACAAGTGTTTTCCAGGCTTAAAAGAGTTTAAACCCCCTAATAAAAGTACAGTGGGTACTTCAGATGGTACAGAACGGCCACAGTTCAATCAATGATCTCCTGATTATTATTAATCACCAAATTGAAAAGAAACTGATTTGTCAAAGTGTAATCTCATTCACTGATGTGCGCAACTTTATCAGTTTGCTTGTAAACCAAGCCGAGCACTTTAGAAATAGTCATATCTATCCATATCTATATATAAATATATACATACACTACATACACACACATATATACATATATATAAAAACACACACACACTACAGTTCAGATGTTTGGGATCAGAAAGAATTTGTAATTTTTTTTTAAAAAAAAGTCTCTTAGAAGTCTCTTTCTCAAAATTTGCATTTATTTGATCAAAAATACAGAAAAAAACCCATTAATATTATGAAATATTATTCCAATTTAAAATAATGGTTTACTATATTAATATACTTTCAAACTAATTTAACCTGTGATGGAAAGCTGAATTTTCAGCATCATTACTTTAGTCTTAAATGTCACATGTTTCTTCAGAAATCATTCTGATATGCTAATCTGTTATCAATACTGGAAACAAAAATAATTATCTTATAATAATAAACACTATTGTTTAAATGTTTGGGATCTTTTCTTTTTTTCTTTTATGGAAAGATTTTTTTTTTTCTGTAAGAATGTGTTAATTTAATAAAAAGTGATGGTAAAGACTTATATGGCTAGAAAATATTTCTGTTTTGAATAAATGCAGTTCTTTTAACTTCTTATTCATCAAAGAATCCTGAAAAAAGTATCACAGTTTCCAAAAAAATATTAAGCAGCAAAAACTGTTTCCAACACTGATAATAAATCAATATATTGTTAATAAATCAGAATGATTTCTGAAGCATCATGTGACACTGAAAACTGGAGTAATGCATGATGAAAATTCAGCTTTGCATCACATGAATAAATTATAATTTACAGTATATTAAAATAGAAAACAGTTATTTAAAATGGTAATAATATTTCACAATATTACTGTTTTTTCTGTATTTTTGATCAAATAAATGCATTCTTGATGAGCAGAAGAAACATTTTACTTAGTGCAAACTTTTGTACAGCAATGTATAATTAAACATACATGGATGAATCATCTATAACATGCATTGACAAAATGATAAAAATGAAATACTAAATTTGTTTCATGCTGAATTTTAGAATTTAAATTAAAAAATGTTAATTTAAAATAAAAATTAAAAATTAAAATTACATTTAAAATTAATATATAAAAATGTAAAATTTAAATGTAAAAATAGCATGCATTGCTTTTGAACCAATTTGACCACAGAGTCTTCTAATATTTTTCCACTGATTTCTATACAACTATTCATAGAAACCGCTGCATCACAATTTAATTTTTAAACTTTTACTGTATATCAAACTTGGCTCTAAATAGCAAGTAAAAACTGTAGTTGGTTGCTTTACAGGTCAATCAGGTGGTCAATCATTATAAAAACTTTTAATAAAATAAAAGTAATTCTTTTTTACATCCAATTCACTTAGGTTTTCTACATTTTACTGCAAAAATGCAAAAAACAGGAATAAATTACATTTTAAAATATGTTTAAATAGAAAACAGCCATTTTAAATTGTAGCACTGTATTTGTACTATACTATACTGTTTTTACTGTATTTTTAACCAAATAAACACGGCCTTACAATCACGTGATGTCTAAATTTAAAACTACTTTTTGTTTTATTTCAGTTTTTATTTTTATGTTTATTTAAACAAAATACTATCAAATTTATGTTGTTGTTGTTTTTTTAATTTAATGTTATGTCTGGCCATAACATGAAAATGACTATCAACCAGCATGTTAATATTGTCCATCTCTACTTTTGCAGTTGAACTGGCTATATGAGAATTGGACACACACCTCTCTATCGCTTTATGGATCCTCCTCCACTGAGGATAGTTGGCTTCCTGTTCAAATCCTCCTCCGCGAGCTTTAGCCTGCTGCGCTACAGCTATAGTTCGCGTGTCGATGATGTAACCTCGCTTCCCTGCGCAAAGCGTGGCATTAATCAGCTTCTCGTCCTCTTTGCAGCGCCGTCCATTGGTTCCTGTCAGTGGCTGTGCTGCCCGCATCATCACCTGCACACAGTGTAAACAGAGCCTGTATTAAGCAGGTCAACATTTGGAAACAACATTTTGGAAACAAAGTGCATTTCCTCTAACCATGCCGTTTTTCTTGTGGTAGTAACTGAGCACAGGGAAACGACCACCGTGGCGGAAGGAAGCAGCTTTGCAGAGACTTTCATCATCAATGTCTTTGGGCACAGTCAGCAGGGACGGGTACGAACGGCACACGCTGAAGTCTTTATTTACCTCACTCATTCTCCATTCATCTGTCTGAGAGAGAAAAACAAATCTCAGTGTTATGTTTATAACTTAGACGCACTATTTTTAATTGAAAAGAAGTCTAATTCTAAACCAAAACGAGCTGATATACACTTCCACTTAAAAGTTGGGGTCAATAATTTTATTTTTATTTAAGAAATTAATACTTTATTTAACAAGGATGCATTAAATTGATAAAAAATGACAGTAGACATTAATAAGTTTCCACCAAATATTACTCTTATATTAAGCAGCACAACTGTTTTCAACATTAATAATAATAATAAATGCTCAAAGGATCATGTGACACTGAAGACTGGGGTAATGATGCAGGGATAGTAATAATATTACATAATATATAATATAATAATAATACCATAGACTCCAGATCTTTAAAAGCCTCCTCTGGTACGAACAACTGCCATCCATCCTCAATGACCTCAAACAGAGGACGGTAGAAGAACGGATACATCAGAGACACCGAGTCTAGCGTGGAGAGAGCCTGAAAAATGAACGATCATAAACTGAATACTAACAGCATGAAATGATTAGTAGAAATTAGGGTTATTAGTCCATTATTATTCTGATTTATGAGTGAGTACTAATGCAGTCTTACTTCAATTGAGCTGGCAATATTAAGACACTCCTCCATGCCAGGGATGTCCAGCTGAATCACTCGCAGATCTTTACACTTTACAATAATAGTTCCAAGTGATCCGACAAACCTGCAAACATTTGGTCAGAAAGATGCTTTTGAAAAGAAGTCTCTCATGCTCACCAAGGCTGCATTTATTAGTTCAAAAATACTGTAAAAACTGTAATATTTTGAAATATTATTACAATTTAAAATAACTGATTTCGATTTGAACACACTACCAGTCAAAAGTTTTTGAACAGTAAGATTTTTAATGTTTTTATAGAAGTCTCTTCTGCTCAACAAGCCTGCATTTATTTGATCCAAAGTATAACAAAAACAGTACAATTTTACTATTTAAAATAACTATTTGAATATATTTTAAAATGTAATTTATTCCTGTGATTTTAATGAATTTTTAGCATCATTACTCCAGTCACATGATCCATAAGTAATCATTCTAATATTCTGATTTGAGGCTCAAAAAAACATTTATGTTGAAAACAGCCAAGTAGAATTTATTCAAGTTTCTTTGATGAATATAAAGTTCAGAAGAACAGCATTTATGTAATATCATACAGTAAATGTCTTGATTATCACTTTTGATTAATTTAAAGCATCCTTGCTAAATAAAAGTATTAATTTCTATAATTTCTTTCTAAAATAAAAAAAATTAAAAATTCTGATAATTTTTATCTGAAAAAAATATTTCAGTTAAATGCTGATCTTTAGATCTTTCTATTCATTAAAGAATCCTGAAAAAAATGTACTCAGCAGTTTTAAACAATAATAATAATAATAAATGTTTTGTGAACAGCAAATCAGCTGATACTGAAAATTTAGCTTTGATCACAGAAATAAATTAGATTTTAAAATATATTCAAATAGAAAACAGTTATTTTAAATAGTAAAAATGTTTCAAAATTTAACTGCTTTTGCTGTAATTTGGATTAAATAAATGTAAGCTTGGTGAGCAGAAAAGACTACTTTAAAAACATTAAAAATCTTACTGTTAAAAAAACTTTTGACTGGAAGTGTATATTTTAAAATCACTTCCAGAATGAAAATTTTCCTGATAATTTACTCACCCCGTGTGACCCAAGATGTTCATGTCTTTCTGTCTTCAGTCGCAAAGAAATTAAGTTTTTTGAGGAAAACTTTGCAGGAATTTTCTGCATATAGTAGACTTTAATAGTGGCTGACAGTTGAAGGTCCAAATTGCAGTTTCAATACAGCTTCAAATGGCTCTACACGATCCCAGCCAAGAATAAGAGTCTTATCTAATGAAACGGTCGTTCATTTTCTTTTTAAAAATAAAAAATTTCTTCATCTGTGTAATTCGGTTTTACTTTATTTTGTAAAGAGCATTTGACTTTCTGTGCATGTTTGCTTTGTAAACACTGGGTCGGTACTTTCGCTTAGGTCATGTGTGCGTGATTACGTAATGTGGTTAAAAAGTATATAAATTTGCATCTCTTTTAGAAAACACCCAATTGTTTCGCTAGATAAGACCCTTATTTCTCTGCTGGGATTGTGTAGAGCCCTTTGAAGCTGCAATGAAACTGCAATTTGGACCTTCAACCCATTGATCCCTATTGAAGTCCACTACATGGAGAAAAATCCTGGAATGTTTTCCTCAAAAACCTTAATTTCTTTTTTTCGACTGAAGAAAGAAAGACACCAACATCTTGGATGACATGGGGGTGAGTAAATTATCAGGAAATTTTTATTCTGGAATTGAACTTCTTTAAAATAAACCCGTAGGTATAATCAGCAGTACCTTTTCTCAATAGAGTCAATGTTAGCATGAAGCAGCCAGAGCTCCTCAGTGTTGTCCTGGCGTGAAGACAAGATGAGGTGATGTCCCGTCAGGCACAGAGTCCCCTCCACAGTGGGCATGAAGGGTCGATGGAGGACCACCCCATCCACACGAGGGGTTTTGATCAGCTCAGCAAACTCCATGATGTTTTGAGAGGTACAAGAAACCTGTGAGAGTCGATGGGAGATGAAACAATACGTGAAACTGTAATGCAAATTACATCTTGATTTCAGTATCAGATTTGTTATTATTTTGTGATTTGCATTTATTTATCATAGGTTAAACTCCGCGTTTGACATCTGAAACTTATATAATAGTATGATAATAATAAAAGCAACGGTGATACACTGTTCATAAGAGGTTTGTTATTATTATTATTGTCTTGCAGCGGTGGATTTCTCATCCGCTGCAGGTTGCAAAATAAGACGCAATGAGACAGCAAATAAGAAAAATACCACATTCGTCTATTTTACCTGAAGAAGCATAAATAAGACAAAAACGTGTATTTATAAACAGTTATTGTGGTATATTCAAGATATCTGTACAATTTCTCTCGGCTCGCTGTGTCATCACAATATGACAACAGACGGGGTTTGCAGCTTCTGTCGCATCAACATTAAAACGCTCGCACTAAAACTAATCAATGCAGTCGACAAAGTACTGCAGGTGCAATGTTACTTGTCAAGAACAAATTATGTATTGTACTTAAAAGAGATGACAGCGGTAACAACAACGTTCCTCTCACCTGACACCTCCACTTCCTTGTTTCCTCCACTCCGTCGTTGGATTTGACAACCGACGAAAAGCAAATTTGAATCCATATCGCCACCTAATGGTTTGGGTGAATGTAAGGGAGCGTGAGGACATAAACGAAGACGAGTGTTCTCGTTCTCATCCTATTCTCAACAAAAAAGGGTAATTATTTAGATAAATTTTACTTTATGTAGGTAGTAATATAAAATGTCCCTGTTGGAAACAAAACAAAACAAAAAAGCAATAGAAACCATCATGGAATTTGTAATGGTTTTATGGGTTATAATGGGACTTGTATTGGCTTTAATGGAAACTGTAATGGGCCCTGTGGGTTTCTATTGGTGGCTTGTTAAAACCACTAAAACCTAATTGGAATATGTCACAAAACGCATTACCAGAAACCATTTTTTAATGGTTTTAATGGTTAAAAGTGATTTTTTTTAGTGATTTTTGTAGTGGAAACCACTATTTCTGTGAAGGTTTCTATTGTTTTTTTTTTCAGCAGGGATAATATAATTACATACACATTATTTAGTGTTCTCTACAGGTTTATAAAATATGACCACAAAGCTTTAGTGAGAAACAGCACGACTATATTGGCCAAAATTACCAACATAAACTAACCATAAACCAACTTGCCATTGCTGTGGACGTAGACTGACAGGTTGCCAACACCAAATGCAAACCACATGCAAAAAGCTAAAGAATGTTATACACAAGAGATGTAATGTCAAAAATGGATTTATGAAATTGAATTAAACTCATTATATTATTTTTGTTCACAAATATATTAGGTTTAGTCATACAGTTAATTTTCACTCACACATTTTTAGCATGTCAGATCAATATGTGTGGAATATGTGGTAAATAAACCTAATAAGGAAAAAAAATTATGTAATTTGCACAATCAGGACTGTTTATTTTCACTAGTTGAACTGTGGACTGTGCATTTGTGGAACTGAACAAACAGTTCTGGAACATTCCAGGAAATAGACACTGCTTCCATTAAACCTTACAGGTCTTATGGTGTCGCTTAAGAACACTGCTGACGTTAGAATTTTTGTTTATTTTAATAGCAAAGGAATTTAAAAGAAGAGTCTTGCATCTTGAAATTATCTAATGTTAACCAGTAAACAAATTCTAAAATACAATAAAATAAAATGTGGCTTGATGTTTTCAAGCAGTACTATTATTTTACAATGGATTTATGGGGTTAAAATAAAGAAATAAATATTTTTTTTCCTCATAATCCTAATGATATTGTTTTTATTTCTGTGATATCTTGGTTCTATTATTTTACCGCATTATAATATTTCAAGAACCTTATATTACAATGTTATATAGTATTCTAAAATATTATATATAGTATTTTATATCATAAAAATAGCATTTTTGATTTGATTTTAGCAGAATTTAATATATATGTCTGATATCAAAATTTCTGCTCTTTTGAGAGTGCTGTATTTAATGTTGACTTATATAAAGATCATTTTTCAGTGAAGCGTGTGTGTGTGCACGCGCACACGTGTACACCTGTATGAATTCACAACAGGGCTCCTGCTGTAGTCTTAGCAGAATCCTGCTGGGAGCAGAGTGGCCTCCTGTTGAGGAGGAAGATGAGTGTCTGGCGTCTCTTGAGCGCCGTGAGCGATTACAGTCACTGCATCATTTAGCTTGAGTTACATGTGTGCCATGAACCCCACACTCTCCCCAAAAAATCTCTCCCCATTTGCTTTCATTAAAAATGCATGCCATTTGTGGGAAAAAACACACTCTTCTGACTGAGAGCTGATATTTTTGCAAACGTAACTTGAGCGGCGTGTATGAAGCCAGGCTCTCATAAGAATACATTTATATCTCATGTTATACTATATCAGTCCTCAACATAGCTACATGGCAGAGCAATGGTTTTAAAAATATCTGTGAAGATCTGCTTGTGTCATATGGCATATGCTTTGGAATAACTGTCTGTTAGTTATTATCACAGTGTGACACCAATTAAAGGATAAGTTCACTTCCAAAACAAAAATTTACAGATAATTTACTCACCCCCATGTCATCCAAGATCTTCATGTCTTTCTTTTTTCATTAAAGTAATTATGTTTTTTTGAGGAAAACATTTCAGGATTTCTCTCCATATAGTGGACTTTAAAGGCGCACCCAAGTTTGAACTTCCAAAATGCAGTTTAAATGCAGCTTCAAAGAGCTCTTAACAATCCCAGCCGAGGAAGAAGGGTCTTATCTAGCAAAACGATTGTTTTTTTTTCTTTTTTTTTAAACATTTATATACTTTTTAACCTTAAATGCTCATCAGTTCAAGTCAGTTAGGGTATGTCGAAAAACTCCCATCTCATTTTCTCCTCCAACTTGAAATTGTCCTACATTGCGGCAGAAGTAGCGACCCAGTGTTTACAAAGTAACCATGCAAAGAAGATCAAACGCCTTTTACAAAAAAAGGTAAAAAAGTGATCCGACAAACCTGCAAACATTTGGTCAGAAAGATGTTTCGGACAAGAAGTCTCTCATGCTCACCAAGGCTGCATTTATTTGATCCAAAGTACAGCAAAAACAGTACAATTTTTAAATATTTTTACTATTTAAAAAAACTATTTGAATATATTTTAAAATGTAATTTATTCCTGTGATTTTAATGAAGCCAGGCTCTCATAAGAATACATTTTCATCTCATGTTATACTATATCAGTCCTCAAAATAGCTACATGGCAGAGGAAAGGTTTTAAAAATATCTGTGAAGATCTGCTTGTGTCATATGGCATATGCTTTGGAATAACTGTCTGTTAGTTATTATCACAGTGTGACACCAATTAAAGGATAAGTTCACTTCCAAAACAAAAATTTACAGATAATTTACTCACCCCCATGTCATCCAAGATCTTCATGTCTTTCTTTTTTCATTAAAGTAATTATGTTTTTTTAAGGAAAACATGTCAGGATTTCTCTCCATATAGTGGACTTCAAAGGCGCACCCAAGTTTGAACTTCCAAAATGCAGTTTAAAAACAGCGATGTAGGACAATTTTGGAAGTCCAAGAGTTTAGCTCCAACTTGCCTCAACACACCTGCCTGGCCCTCCAGGACCGAGTGTGGTGACCCCTGACTTAACCCTTTAACTGTCACTGTGTAATTTAAAAAATCTACATCATAACATGAGTTCTGACCTTTGTCACAAAAGACTTTCTTCGTTGCCTTTTTCCCTATCACACTTTAGAAATCATAAATTATTTATCAGTTCAAAACTTAAAATCTCAAAATTCATCCTTTGAAAGGCATTTTAAAATCAGACATTGCATTACCATGGAAAATCATATTACAAAATGTTTTCATTCATGAATTATAAAAATTTAAGTCTGGATAGTGCCTTTTTATGTCTGTGTTCAAAAATGGGAGTGACAGTTAAATCACACAGTTAAAAAATAAATCACCCAAAAATGAAAAAATATTCTCCCTCAGGCCATCCAAGATTATTATTCTTCAACGTGAAAGTAAGCCTATGGACGAGACTTCCAGTTCATTAGCTGCTATAGGGAAATAACCAGTGTGTTCATAATTAAGATTTGCACAGCTAAAAATAGCTTGAAGCAATCGTGGAATCTAGTCGTAAAAATGGAATTTACTGTATAAGGCGGAATGTCACGAATTTGACAGTTTTGGATAAATAAATCAAAAGTAGCTCAGTTCACTTAAATCAAAAGACCATATAGTGTTTGTGAATATTAAGCTGCAAAAACACTATTTAAATATGAATCCTGCATGTTCTTCCTGTCTCTGTGTGAATGAAGGGTGCAGACGTGCTGTGTCGTTTACTACATATGAATCCTTTAATTAGAAAAATTGTAGACAGGGTGTAAATAAGAGATTCATTGTGCAGTGTAGGCACTTTGTTGATTATAAAGGAACTTTGTAAGATTGCGATGAACTAAGATGAGTGACAGCTTTTAATGATTTTTAAAGGAGTTTATAATTGTTATATTAATTTAATTTAATACAACAGTTCAATAAACAAGAAGTTAATATTAAGTGACTTACACTGTCTGACTATAACACTACTGCATGATTTTACTCAGTTTCATCAACGAAAATAGTTTGAAACAAGTCACAAGTCAGCCGCTGCGCATCTCCATTTAAACATTCTAATCTCCATTCTAACTGAGCGTGTGTTTTTAAACGAATCTAGTGAGTCAATGATTCAATTACCCATTCATAAAGACAGTCACTTGCTTCATTCCTGTTCGAACAAATCAAATGAATGAATGATTCAGTGATAAAATCAGTGACATGCTGCCACATACTGGCAGTTTAGAATTTAGAATTTAATTGCACTCGTGTTAATTTTAATACTGATTTCATTTGATTGGTAACTTATTCTTTTTATTCTACTTGTTCTTATTCTGTTGTTTTAATTAAAATATAATTTAAAAAAAAAAATTGACATAAAAGATGACATACTTTTTAATAAAGTTTTAATAAAAATGCCATTACAAAGGTAAAAACAAAATTCCGCTGTAAATCACTTTAAGGAATCAAATATCACTTCATAATAGGAAAGCTAATTTTTGATAAGATTTTTTAATTATTGATTAGAAGGTGCAGACAATTAATGGAAAACACAGAATTTGGTAAAAAATAAAACTAAATTTGAGGAAAATAAAACATAGGCCCCTAAGATTTCTTTCAATAATCTGCTGTTAAATTGTGTAAGTTTCATTATAAATTAGACATGCTTTTTTTATTAATATATATATATATATTTAATTTAACCATTAAAACAGAGTCTAGATAAATTAAAATGGAAAAAAAACAGAATAAAAAAATTGGGGGAAAAAATAAAACAGATTTCATAGGGCACTACTTCTGTGATATCTTGATTCCACTATTACTGTACTACATTTCAAGCAAAGAATATCAATCCTTAACATGGACGCACAAAGGTTTTAAAATGATCTGTGGAGACCTGTTTTTTTCAAATGGCATACTATATGGCCTGTTATCATCGTGCATGACACCAATTAAATGCATCGCCACGCACGACACTGAATCTCAGACTGTTTCTCTTCGCTTCAGGCTGCTTTGATAGTAGCTTTTTCCATTATTAGCTGAGAAGTGCTAGTTATTCCAGCTTACGCCACCCATCAAACATTTCTGTGAAGTTTCCTCAGCTCTGAACCCCAGAAGAGACACCGACAGTGTGTTAATTTGAAGAACTTCTCACCAGACCTGCAGCACTGTGCAAATTCAAAGTCACTGCATTTATGAATGATTTCCAAACATTTCCTTAGGTACAGGAACCGTTTATGAATGCCAGATGAGGCAGCAGTGCACACATTCTCTGAACAGCTTATTTTCAAGTAATTCACATCAAATGCAATTGAAACCAAATGTGAAGGGTTGGCAGAGAAATGTCAATGCCTCACACATCGCATTATTAGTTAACAAAGGACAGCTGTAATAAAAATGATGATTACTGTAATGCCACCATGCCTGTGCCTTCTGTTTCAATCTAAGCCTATTGGCAACCAGTGGGACTGTAGAGTGAGATCATCTTATTAATGTAACAGTGGCACTGTCTTAATCTAAGTAATGCTTTCCTGGCGCTTCCACAGGTGTTAAGGATTTACAATGGCTTGTGGGAGGGTGAGACGGAGTCATAGCGGTGCATTGGATGGCAATACTGCATTGGGCACTGCTTTGTTGGCAGACAAAGCACACTTTGTTTTGTAATCAGAGCTCAAGTGCTATGTGGTAAGTTTTTTCTTAGGATAACAGCAATGCTTTTGGCAAGGAGTGAAGTTTTCTTTATCGGTTGCTCTTTTTTTTTTTTTTTTTGGTTTGATTGATACCTGGAGGAAACCTGAGTCAAGGCATTGAGAAATAGCTCAGAGTGCAGATCAGCTGCTGATGCCATGGGTTTTTCAAAGAATAAAGGCTGAATTTAGGAGTCTAACAAATGGTACGTATCTCATGTGGATGTGGGCCGTTGGGGAATACGGTTTGACCCAGTTGGGAAACCACTGTAGAGAAAGTATATTGTAGGGAATTTATTGTAAATAACAAATATTCCATTCTCTAAAGTTTTTCAAATTTCCTGCTGAGAAAACATCTTAAACCAGCTTGAACTGACTGCTGGTTTTATTTGGTGTCAAAACCTGGCCAGGCTGGTCTGTTGGTGTGTTATGCTGCCTTCATGTGCTATTGGGATTAATATAGATAATAGTTCATAGTTGGAAACTGGACATGAACGTCTAGTCTTATTTACAACTGAGAAACTCAAAGATAATGTTGATACAAGAGTTTCCTAGTTGGATTCATAAACTTTAAATATGGCGTACTGTAAAGTTAATTTGTTTTTCTCACATCTACATTGCTTTCTCTGCAAAATGTTAATTATTTCACCAAAATAAGAAGGATCATACAAAATGCATGTTATTTTTTGTTTTGTACTGACCTGAATAATATATTTCACATAAAAGACGTTTACATATAGTCTGCACGAGAAAACAATAAATAATTAAAAAATTACCCCGTTCAAAAGTTTATATACACCTGATTCTTAATACTGTGTTGTTACCTGAATGATCCACAGCTGTTTTTTTTTTTTTAGTGATAGTTGTTAATGAGTCTCTTATTTATTCTGAACAATTAAACTGCCCACTATTCTTCAGAAAAATCTCAAGTCCCACAAAACTTTTGTTTTTTTTTCAGCATGTTTGTGTGACAACTGAGGGACTCATATGCAACTATTACAGAAGGTTCTAACGCTCACTGATGCCCCAAAAGGAAAAATAATACATTAAGAGCCAGGGGGTGAAAACTTTTGAACAGAATGAAGATGTGTACATTTTTCTTATCTTACCAATATATCTTTTTTTTTCATTCAGTACTGCCCTTCAGCAGCTACAGAAGAGACTTACATGTTTCCCAGAAGACAAAATAAATAAAATTTACCCTGATCTTCAAACTCAAAATGTTTTTACCCCCGGCTCTTAATGCATTGTGTTTCCTTCTGAAGCACCAGTGAGTGTTTGAACCTTCTGTAATAGTTGCATATGAGTCCCTCAGTTGTCCTCAGTCTGAAAAGATGGATCTCAAACTCATACAGTCATTGCTGGAAAGGGTTCAAATACACAAACATGTTGAAAACCAAAGGATTTGAGGAAACTGAAGGATTTTTCTGAAGAACAGCGGACAGTTTTACTGTTCAGGACAAACAAGGGACTCATGAACAACTATCACCAAACAAAAAAACACAGCTGTGGATCATTCAGGTAACAAGCATGTAAACTTTTGAACGGTAATTTTTAGAAATTCAACTATTATTTTCTCTCGTGGACTATATGTAAAGGTATTTTATGTTTAATATCTTATTCAGGTCAGTACTAGATAAAAATAACATGTATTTCCCTCTTATTTTGGTCAAGGTGTACGTAAACTTTTGACCTCAACTGTATTCAACTGTATTGTATATAGATGTATTTTAAACAGCAGAATAATACAACAGAACGGACAGACAAACAGACAGATAAACAAACAAACAAATCAATCAATCAATATTTCAATTCACCCCTTTACAACACATTCACAAACGAATAAATGAAGAGAGACAGCTGCGTACAAAAAGTCCCGACTGTGCGCTTCATGGACAGCACAAGCGTGTTCCCATAAGGACAGTTTCCTTGTCACAACAATATTTTTCGCGCCTCATTTTACAGATGTACTCTACCTTTATTGCTACTTCCATCCAGGGAGAGGCTGTTACGCTTACAAATGTACTGAGCTTTTCTAGTTTCCGCCGAAGAGAGTTATTTGTCACAAACAGAACAGCACAGATGCGGATACCTGACCGCAAACACGTTCATCTATTTGCTCTGAATGAAATCCATTTTGTGACTGGATTTGTATGCATGTCTTGTTTAAGTCTCATTTGTCATGTCGTGATGGCACACAGGAGAGAAGGAGAACGTGAATGGCATCATGACGTAGCCTATGCGAATGGATGCCAGAAGTGTTGTTCCATCTGACGAGGACCACATTTCCATGTGAGCATCTCTTCTGATGTGCGAAAGGGTTAAGAACACGAGCGGCGTGCTCACTACAGCATTACATCACTCAGCAACCTCCAGTCCCGAGGTGTCGAGTCGAGCACTAGGTGGCATCCTAGATGAGTAAGGATCCGCGTCTCTGTTCAGTCGAGACATCCAGTCAGCGGCGTCGGGTGTCTCAGGGAACAGTCCCGCGCTCGCTCCCAGTGCGGGGACGCTGCAAACACGATGCGCAGGTGACAAGAGCCCGCTTCCAGGAGTTCGTCTCTGACCTGTGCCGGCTCGAGGACTAGAACAGTGCTGACTTCGCCGTGCGGAGCGCCGCAGGAGGATGCTCTGCCTCTTCGGCGTCACCGTCACCCCACAACTCCATGGCTACCTCATTAGGGGTACTCTGGAGAAACAGGTGTCGGGGAAGTGACGTCACGAGCCTCGGAAACCGGAGGTGTGCGCTTTGGAGAGCAAGATGGCAGCGAAATCCGACGGTCGGGGGGTCGTCACCGGTTTCGCCCAGCTGCACAACCTGGACGAGACGGTGGGGAGCTGCGAGGACGACCCGCGGCAGGGCAGCTCCTTCCACATCTGCCACTGCTGCAACACCTCGTCGTGCTACTGGGGCTGCCGGAGCGCCTGTCTGCATTACCTCCTGGGCAAGGGGAGAGACGTCAGGCGGCCACCTCGCGAGGAGCGCCTGTGGTTGGACTGCCTGTGGATCGTCCTGGCGCTCCTCGTCTTCTTCTGGGACGTGGGCACTGACTTGTGGCTTGCGCTCGACTACTACATCAAGCAGGACTACCTCTGGTTCGGACTCACACTGTTCTTCGTCCTGGTGCCGTCGGTGCTGGTCCAGATCTTGAGCTTCAGGTGGTTCGTGCAGGATTACACGGGGGGCGGCTTGGGCGCCGTGGAGGGTCTCAGCAGCAGCCGGAGAGCCACCAGCCCAGGGGTGTACGGCAGGGCCAGATGCTGTCGCGCATCAGTGTGGATCTGGCAGACGCTCATACACATCCTTCAGATGGGACAAGTGTGGAGGTAAGCGTCCCGTTCGTTTCTCACCCGGTGCAGACCAGATCCAGGAGTGGATGCGAGCATCACTCTAAGCATGTGCTTTTCTCTCAATGAACAAATCTGTGGGATCAGTATGCGCAGCAGGGCGCTGAAAGTACACAGTGCGTTACTGAGGTGAGTCTCAGAGTGCATCTGAGGATTCATTCACCCTCCCTGGCTGCTCAACTCTCTGAGACCGCCGGCGAGACGGGCATCGGGTTTCTCAGGCTCCCCGTGCGTCCCTCAGGAGCGACATCCCTCCTTCCGACGCTCGATATCGTCGACACGATTTGCGTTCTTTGATTCTTCGCTCTTTAATATAGGGAGTCATCACCAATAGGTGCAGTGCGTTATAACGCCAGTCAGTACAGTGTGTGCTCTCAGCTGAGCAATAGTTCTGGAGCGTGCGGGGAATATCGTCCGTGACATGTTGTACTTAATGTCTGATCCACTAGAAATGATGCGACAGTTTTTTTTCTGCAGCAGACAGACGCAGTGGCCGCATTCACGTTTGTGTGGAGGCGTTCAGTTTAGCCGGACGATTTAGCTCGATTTCGATGCCATTCATTATTCATGTCGGCTTGTGTTCGTGCTTTTTTTTTCTCTTTGCGTTTTGATTATTGCTTAAAGATGAGGCTCTCTGTCATCAATGGCTCACAATTGTCATGATGTCATCGCTTTAAAGGTGCTACAGCATCTCACGCGAGCGCGCGCGCTCTCTCTCTCTCTCTCTCTCTACGTGTGTGTACAAAAGAAATTCCTTCTCATCTTTCATATAGTCACGATACGGCCGTCTGAATGTGTTTCCCAAGATAAATGTAGTTAAATCCTTCTTAAAGGCCAAATGAAACGCCCAGTTTGTACATTACAAGTTAAATAATATTCTGCGTCGACTATAAGATTTTAAGTGGATTTATGTTGTAATATTCCTGTTGTAAAAGTAAGTTATGAAGATATGGGGATCTCTGGGATCTAGAAGTGACCCCGTAGAATTCTGACGCTGATTTTCTGCCGTTGCTATGCAACCAGTAGTATAGTTAGTTAAAAGCGTTTTCTTCTCACGGTTCCGTTTATGCGGATATATTTGTAAAAGCAGTATCTCAAATGTCGGATGTCAGAATATTAGAATATTCAGGCGAATTTACCTGTGTGACTGACTTTGCTGAGATTGTGAAGTGTGCCACCTGTGGCCTGTCCCATGATCCCACAGGAGCAAGTGTCAGATTCATGAACTTTAAAAATAAAAAGGCTGAGAACTGTGAAGTGCTAACGGTACTAAGACATTTGTTGTTTGGTCAAAATATGTAGTGTGGAAACTATTACACACATATACCTTCTTCAGTGAAAGAAGATCTTCATTAAATTCAGTACTGAAAGTACAAATATTTGTATGCAGCTAAAGTGTAAAAGGGAGTGTTTAGCTATTTATCTTTCTGTAGCTACCCTGATGAAAGACTTTTGCTGTATTTTGGCTCTTTAACTGTCTTTTGACTCTTTAAAGAGATGGTTCATCCTAAAATGAAAACCCTCATGTCGTTCTAAACCCGTAAGACCTTTCTTCATTTTCAGAACACAAATTAAGATATTTCTGATGAAATCTGAGAGCTTTCTGACCTTGCATAGACAGCAATGCAACTACCATTTTCAAAGCCCAGAAAGGTAGTAAGGACATCGGTAAAATAGTCCATGTGGCATCAGTGGTACAACCGTAATTTTTTGAAGCTGCGAGAATACTTTTTGTATGCATCGACATCACTTTCCTGCTGGAACACGGCCCCTCAGCCATACTGAATGGCGAAAGAGCCTGTTACTTAAATGGATTTAATAGGGAAGCTGCAAAAAAGCAGCTTAATCAAACGATAATCAGTTCAACTAAAGGTTGCTGGATTCAATACAGTGTTCCTTACAACTTACCAAATATCCAGTGGTTCATGGATATTGATATGCAGCCAGGAATCATGTTTCCTGACATTTGAAGTTGTGTGCCTGATTTCGACGCCAGGGAAATACATAAAGCAGATTTGCCCATGAACGCTTTTTCTAAATACAAAATAGGTTGGTTTAAATCCAGGAGATTATATCAATGTTATAGCCCAAAAACTATTATATGGTTTTTGTCTGTGTTTATTTAAAAGCATACAGTTATGCAGAATTTAAGATGGTAAATATTTAATTGATGAGTTGTCAGTACAGTATATTATAATACAATATACAGGGTATGATTTCACTGCAAAATTCAACATATTAACATGAAATGATAACTGCAAATCCGTGTTTCGCTGCCTGGAGTCCATTCGTTTCTTTGAATTGTAGCGATCCATTTGCTTCTCTTTTCTGTAGCTTTCAGCAGTGTGTAAAAATAAATACCTCAGAATACATTTCAAGTCTATTTGTATGATCAGTCGTAAAGCTTGTTTTTGGTTTAGGTGTGTTTTTTTGCGTTGTGTCGTAGCATTCATGCTGAATCTTCAGGTTTTTTGCCACTCTTTGCCAACCCCAATTAGACACACCTGAACCAGCTAATCAGGGTCTTACTAGGCATGCTAGAAACTTCCCAGCAGGTGTGTTGAGGCAAGTTGGATCTAAACTCTGTAGGACACTGGCTCTCCAGGACTGAGTTTGGGCACCCCTGATCTAGAGTACCATAACGCATGCATGTGCAACGACTGATGTCACATGGACTATTTTAACATTGTCCTTACTACGTTTCTGTGCCTTGACCATGGTAGGACCCTTGCTGTCTATGCAGAGACAGAAAGGTCTTGGATTTCATTATAAATATTTTAATTTGTGTTCCGAAGATGAGCGAAGGTCTTACGGATTTGGAACGACGAGTAATTAATGAGATGAATTTTCTATTTTGGGTGAACTATCCCTTTAAAGATGTGACTCAAGCACTCCTGGTAACACAAAACAGTTGCTGCTTCATTGTGCAATAAATGCAAAACCCAAATATAATAGAAAGGCAGTTTTGAGGTAGGATGCTCAGAAGTGTAGCATCTTAAAGAAAGAGCAGCCTAGCTTTAAAGTGCTGGTGGAAATGGGTTAGAAGTCAACATCAAAGACGTCTCCTTTTGGCTCCTTTTATGACTGTGTGAATAAGGCACTCGTATTTAGATTTATACGCAGATATACATCAAACTACCTTTGTACCTGTGTGCGTTTTCATATTTTAATGCTCATATTATTGCAGCAGTCAATTCTTATTGCTTTCAACCCAGAAACTTCTTCACCTCTACTCTGAGCTTCACGACAGCTGGATAGATCCTTCTGCCAAAGACTTTAGAAATTGTGCATTTTAAGAAAGTGCATGAGACATTTCTCAATTGGATGTTTATTTATTCATGCTTGGCACGAGAGCCCGATGATGTCTTTGTTGGCTTTAGTAACTAGTCTGATGCGGCAGCTTTGCTGCCAAGACCTCGAGCCTTTCCCAATCGTCTTGACTTGAGAGTCAGTCAGCGCAAGTGTCTTGAGAGATAAATGGGAAATAATGGTCAATTAAGCAGCCTAGGGCATTGGTTGTGTGCTTTGTTTAGCCCTTAGCATAAAAACTGCTGTCTAGTTAGGGCAACTTTGTGAAAACAAGTACAGCTCAGGATTTTTAGTCTGAGCATGCCTGATATGCCATGTACAACTACTGTTTAGGTGTTTTGAGGTCTGTAAAATTTTGAAGTACTCTTGAAATAAATGCATCACAGTTGTTTTCAACAGTGACAGTAATAAGAAATGTTTCTTAAACAGTAGGGGTTGACCAATTATCGGGCCAGCTGATTATCAGCGCTGATATTAAGCATTTTTATGGTTATTGGTATCGGCTATTATCAAAACCGATTTGCCAGTAAAGTAATTTAAAAGCTTTTAAAGAATGTTTTTGTCATAGCCCTTGTTATTCTTAATTTTAACAGTAATTTTAATTTTACACTGGACATATATATCTGTTCAAAATATCGATTATCGGTCTACTTTATCTGTAATAATCGGTACCAGCCCTGAAAACACATATCTGCCGTTTTAAGCACTAAAACATTGTATATGAATTAGGGCTCTGAATCGTGATTAATCGCATACAAAATGAGTCTGAGTTTGAAAGTTTGCCTAATATATGTGTGTGTACTGTGTGTAATTATGTATATATAAATACAAAATACAAACACATTCACGTATATATTTAAGAAATATTTACAAGTATATGTATTTATTATATTTTTTTATGTAATTTATATTATATTTAAATATTTTGTACATAAATAGCATATTTCTCTTTCTCTCTCTTATACATTAATTTGTGTGTATTTATATATACATAATAATTACACACAGTACACACACATATATTAGGCAAACTCAAACTTTTATTTTGTATGTGATTAATCGTGATTAATCGTTTGACAGCCCTAATTTGAATAATATAAGAAGGATCATGTGACACTGAAGACTAGAGTAATGACTGCAGAAAATTAAGCTTTGCATGACAGAAATAAATTAATTTTAAAATATAATAAAATAGAAAGCAGTTATTTTAAATTGTAAAACAATTTCCACAATGTTATTGTTTTTACTGTATTTTTAATTTAAATCAAATAAATGCCTCAAGCTTTTGAACAGTTTTTATTTATTTATTTATTTTTTGCAGAATTTATTTATTTATTTTGTAAGTTACATTTATTATGTATGTAATGGTGGACACTTTTTATAAAATAAATGCTGAATGATCTTGTGCATATTATGAGTTAAGAAGAACATATTTCTGATTTGGTGTTGATGAAGAGCTACCTGAGCTATACTGATGGTGCTGTAGAAGCATTTAAGATGCCAAAAATGCTTTGGAAACCCTGTAATCCACTCCTTCCTAACTGTTTTAAGGCACTTCCTCTGCCTCATTCCTTTTCGGTGCTGTCTGTGTAAAATCATTGCTTTGCTGCTCTGTCCTCCCTATCCACTAGTTAAAGTCATAATATGCACTTTCCTCTTCTCTCCCTCGCTGCCTGTTTTCCCTTTTACATAAATCTCCACTTGACCTCCATTTCTGTCAAGGAAACTGGAGCATCTGTCGGCCTTCCCATTATTGGAGACTTTTCCCCCTACGTGTGACGTGTAGAGCAGCCCTCCCTCCGCTCTCCATCACCTCTAGGACGCTCACTGTGTCCCCATTCTCTTCTGTTTTGCCCTCTCAGTGTCACACCTCTCACAGGGGCTCAGGTAGGATATATAGTCAGCTACTATATATAGTGGCAGTTTGAGAGCGTTATATAGTGTAGAGTGCTTGGAATGGCAGCTTAAATTGGGTTTAAAGAGCATCGACAAGTTGTGTATATGCACTCACTGCAGTCTTGAGGAAATATCACAGTAAATGACTAGTTTCAGTGCATACACTCAACGGAAAGCTATTCATTAAAACGCAAGGGTCAAAGACATGACACTCATTTTTGTGTCTGCTGTTTAAATGAATAAAAACGCATTTAAAATACTCTTGACTTGAATACACCTCTTCTATATGAGCAAGGATTGAATTTCTGGTATAATATTCAGTTTAATACTTTTTGAGGTCCATAAACTCAGAAATGTCAGGGTGTTACTACTGTCATAATCAAGAAATTACTGAGAAGTCACGTGGTCTTAAAAAGAAGACATATTATTGAAGTAATACCATGCTTAAGTGCAAACTAAATGTAATGTTTTTGGACAATTAATGGGATGTCATTTGCTATTAAATGAAAATGTATTATAGTTTGCAATTAGTTGAACATAAGTGTGCTTTTTGCTTTCTTTTTATGTAATTTCATAATTACTTCTTTGAAGTGTGATTAAAGTGTACTGGTGAATCTACTGACAAGATTTTATGGTAAACTTAAAAATATATGAACATTACACAATATTTTCTGAAAAATGTATGTCGTATTTAAGAATATCTATATTCTATATATTATATTATTGTGTGTGTGTGTATGTGTGTGTATATATATATATATATATATGTGTGTGCATATATGTGTATATATATGTGTATGTATATATATGTATGCATGTTATAGCTAATTATTTATATTTATTTGATATTTAATTAGCTATTTGATATTTAATTAATTACTTAATTAACGATAATTGTAGTAAACTTTTTACCTTAAAGTATATTTATGACATTTTTGACATTTTTTGTCACTAAATTATAACTATTTTTGCATGTATATACAATTTTTATATCTAATTATTTACTTGATATTTATTAAAAAAATTATTAGTTACATATTTTTATATACATATGATTTTATATATATTTAAATATTTAATTAATGATAATTGTAGAAAATACCTACATTTTTTTACCTTAAAGTATATTTAAAAACATTTTTTGTTACTAAATTTAAAGTATTTGTGTGTGTGTGTGTGTGTATATAATATATGTATATATGATTTTTTGTATATACTTTACTTAAATTAATTTCATTCTTATATTTTATATTAGTTTATATTAGTTTTTATGACATTTTTTGCCACTAAATACGTATTTTTGTGTGTGTGTATATATATACATATATTATAATACTATATATATATATATATATATATATATATATATATATATATATATATATATATATATATGATTTTTACATATTTTATACATTTAATTTTTATATATTGTTATATAAATAGCATTTTACATATGTATTTAAATATTTAATTTATGATAATCATAGAAAATGCTTTTTACCTTAAAAAGTATATTTAAAATCATGTTGCTCAAATGTTAAACCATTAAACCGTGACATTTTTAGTCATTAAATTATAACTATTTTTGAAATTTGCCTAAAAGATTTTTCTTAAAAAAAAAAAAAAAAGAAAAGAAACATATGAAAATGACAGAAATATAAAAAGTACACTTCTGATTCTGAAAAGTACACAACTTGAATTAAACTAGAATTTATAATGTTTTTTCTTCTTCTTTATCGTGGACACTCATACTGTCATTGACCCACAAACACTCAAACAGATACAAATAGCCTGGTTTCTAGTGCTGGATAGTAAAAAGAGGTGCCTAGTCTTTGTAAGCGCTTCTTAAGGTGCCACTTTATTGTTCAAGAGCTTTATACGAGTAAACAGCCTTACAGTTAAGCGAGTACTGAAGACCAAGCAGCGAGTGGGCTAATCAATGCGTTACACTGCTGACATGTCCTCAGATGTGCTTACAGTAAACACTACTCGGCTGTTATTCACAGCGACCTTGCAAGCATTGTAGAACGCTCTCAGCGAGAGTCTGGGCCTCCTCAAAGACCAGCCACACTCCATGAATTCATTTACACACACAAACACCGGCTTGCCAGAATATATGATGGTATCGTAGAGATCTGCTGTGGAGTCTGCATGCATATGTATGTAATAAATGTTGTAGGTAAGCCAGTGAGCGTGATGAATTGTCACAGCTTGCTTGCTAAGGACATTGGGGTGACATGATGCAGTCATGCTGGATTCAGTCCAGCTGACAAAAGCCAAATGCACAATGTAATGTTATGACTAAGTGGTGAGTGTTTGCGCTTGTTAGCGTGTTGGTGTGAAGACCATACTGGGTAATTTATGTGGGTTTCTATCGTCTTGGCAGTAAATTGTAATGACTAATTTGTGAGTGTGTTTACAGATTGGACCACAGAGTGCTGTGAATAATCTGAATGTGTTTGATCACACCAGCTGGGTTTACGATTATGATTATGACCGTATGTGGAATGGAGTATTTATTTATGTTTGTGTTTTTAAATGTATACTACTGCTCCGCATGTTTATTAAACAGTGCTTTCTGTCTTCTGCTGTTTAGCTTGTTTAAGGTACAGTAATATTGTGATATTGTGGGGCAGTCCACCCAAAAAATGAAAATTCTGTCAATAATTACTCAACCTCATGTTGTTCCAAATCCTTAAGACTTTTGTTCATCTTCAAAACACAAATTAAGATATTTTTGATGAAATCCAAGAGCTTTCTGACCCTGCATAGACAGCAACACAACCGACACGTTCAAGGCCCAGAAGTTAGTGGTTCAGCCGTAATGTTATGAAGCTACGAGAATACTTTTTGTGCCCAGAGAAAACAAAAATTATGACTTTATTTAACAATTTCTTATCTTTGTTGTTTTCACAAAAAAAAAAAAAAAAAGTTTCTTGAACAGCAAATCCGAATATTAGAATGATTTCTGAAGGATCATGTGACGCTGAAGACTGGAGTAATGATGCTGAAAATTCAGCCTTGAATCACAGGAATAAGTTACATTTTAAAACATATTAAAATAGAAAAACAGTTCTTTTAAATGTATTCAATAAAATACAGTAAAAACAGTACTGTTGTGAAATATTACTGAAATAAAACATAGCAGTCAAAAGTTTTTGAACAGTAAGATTTTTAATGTTTTTTTAAAGAAGTCTCTTCCGCTCACCAAGCCTGCATTTGTTTGATCCAAAATACAGCAAAAGCAGTAATATTGTTAAATATTTTTTACTATTTAAAATAACTGCTTTCCATCTGAATATATTTTAAAATGTAATTTATTCCTGTGATCAAACTAAATTTTCAGCATCGTTACTCCAGTCTTCACTGTCACATGATCCTTTAGAAATCATTCTAATATGCAATATTAAATCAATATTTGAAAAAGTTGAGTACATTTATTTCAGGATGCTCTGATGAATAGAAAGGTCCAAAGATCCGCATTTATCTGAAATAAAAAGCTTTTGTAACATTAAACACTATACCATTCAAAAGCTTGGATTCAGTATCAGTTTTAATTTAATTTTTTTTTTGGGAAAGAAATGATAGAAATGAATACTTTTATTTAGTAAGGATGCTTTAAATTGATCAAAAGTGATGATGAGGACATTTATAATGTTATAAAAGATTTCTATTTCAGATAAATGCAGTTCTTCTGAAATTTCTATTTATTAAAGAAACCTGAAATAATTCTACTCAGCTGTTTTCAACATAATAATAATAATAATAAATGTGTTTTGAGCAGGAAATCAGAATATTATAATGATTTCTAAAGGATCATGTGACACTGAGGACTGGAGTAATGATGCTAAAAATTCAACTTTGAAATCACAGGAATAAATTACATTTTAAAATATATTCAAATAGAAAGCAGTTATTTTAAATAGCAAAAATATTTCAAAATTTTACTGTGTTTGCTGTACTTTGGATCAAATAAATGCAGGCTTAGTGAGCAGAAGAGACTTCTTTAAAAAAACATTAAAAATCGTACTGTTCAAAAACTTTTGACTGGTAGTGTATGTGAATATTTAAAAAATTATATATTTATTCATATAATATTTTAGAAATGAACTTGCGTTCAAATGTAATAGTTTGTTACTGAAAGGATTAAATGTTTTTTCCTCTTTGTAACTGACAGTCATTGGTAGCATCTATCTCTTATCTTATCACTCAATGTGTATGTGATGACAGACGGATGAGTCCCCTGAGGCCTGAGAGAGAGAGACAACCATCAGCTTGTGCATCCACCAGTCAGCCATTAACCATTAGCCATCACACGATGACCCACAGCTGCCCCTCCAAACACACACACTTATACACACTCACACTGGCGTACATGTACAGATATAGACAGTTTTGTTCACTGTATCATGCTTTTGGAAATCCACAGTCTAGGAATAAAACCTTGAGGTTCCAAAAGATCATCAGAAATTCTGTTTCTTCAACACAGCGTTCATCCACTTGCATAATTATTTAATTACTTGTAAGAGTCAGTGGGACAGAGGATAGCAGTTTAGACGTCCGCAGTCTTCCATTTCCATCCTCAGCTTATAAACATAAATCTCCTTCGCTATGAGATTGTTCGAATTAGAACATGCGAAGCAAAATTTGAACAGTGAGCGGCTTACAACGAGTATTAAATCTTATAGACGGCTGAGAGTAAGCAGTTTTACATGTTCTACATGTCTAATACGAGCATCTGGTGTTAAATCAGGAAAAATATTGAATATTTTCATAGCAATCCTGTTATTCCGAGAATCCTAGCTATGACTGCTGGTATTTCTACATTATGCAAGAAAACAAAGAAAGGCCTCACTCTCTTTATGACCTGACTAAGACGAGTGACGGTTTGTAAAATGCACTTGATGTAGTGTGTTAGGTGCTGATTTATTTAGCCATGATGAAAGTGTGCTATTTATATACAGCCAGGAAGAAAGAATCTTTGATTGTAATTCAGATGATAAGAAGTTTGCTCCAGGCTGTCAGGATAAAATGAGCAGCTGTACTGCTGTTGTGTTATTGCAGAATTTTTAACAGTTTTCTATCTAGGTTTGAACTTGATGTCAGCTATGGAGAGTGTGGAGATGTCTTGATGCAGATCAGTCAAGCTTGACCTCGGGGCTGTGTGGATATGGACTGATTGAGGTTGCATGTATCATGATTCTTTTCAAATCACTGTAGAATGAGTGTTTATTATAGCAGTTGAATGACACTCCATATGACATTTGGCATTGTACTTGGTGATGTGAAGCTTGCATGCATCTGCTGATACATGGAAACCCATTCCATTTATAAAATAATAATAATAATATTTAGTTATATACAGTATTTTTAAGCGATTTCACATGAGTAAAAATGCTGCTGATCAGCAGGTGATGTGTAGGCACAACTCATCAAGGCAGCGTTATTATAAAGTGATACTGCTTTTATGCAAAAGTTAAAAAAAAAAAGCAGTTAGTATTGAGTAACTCATATTTTAGGCTCAATATTGACAGTTTCGTGTCTTTTTTTGCTCCACCAATGAAAATAGAGGAAGCCTTAGAAAAAGTAACAATTGCAGTAGAGGTGTTTCATTCTTAAATGAGTCATTGTTTTAAACACATTGTTTACATGGATTCAATAGCTGTTTCTATCATCCTGTTTTTATACACATTTTAAAGTATCACATCAGAAATGTATGGAAGCAAAAATGTATTTTCTTGCAGTTGCGTGATACAAACTTGCAATTGTGACTTTTTTCTCAGAATTGTGAGACATAAACTCAACAAATGTAAGTTATAAAGCAGGGGTGGCGAACTCCGGTCCTAGAGAGCCGCAGCCCTGCAGAGTTCAGCTCCAACCCTAATTGAAACTCACCTGCCTGTAGCTTCCTAGTAACCCTTCAAACCTTGATTAGCTTGTTCAGGTGTGTTTGATTAGGGTTAAAGCAAAACTCTGCAGGGATGCGGCTCTCCAGGACCAACGTTCGCCACCCCTGCTTTATAACTTACAATTGTGAGTTTATGTCTCACAATTCTGAGAAAAAAAGTCAGAATTGCAAGTTTTGCAAGTTATAAAGTCAGAATTGTGAGATATAAACTCGCAAATCTGACTTTTTTCAGAATTGCGTGATACAAACTTGCAATTCTGACTTTTTTCTCAGAATTGTGAGACATAAACTCACAATTGTAAGATATAAGTCAGAACTGTGAGATATAAACTCACAAATCTGACTTTTTTCAGAAATGCGTGATACAAACTTGCAATTCTGACTTTTTCTGAGAATTGTGAGACATAAACTCACAATTATCAGTTATAAAGTCAGAATTGTAAGATATAAATGCACAAATCGGACTTTTTCTCAGAATTGCATGATATAAATGAGCAATTGTGAGTTATAAAGTCAAAATTTCAAGGCATGAAGTCAATTCTGAAAAATAAAGTCAGAATTGTGAGATATAGTCACATTTGCAATATTGACTTTTTTTTCTTTCTCAGAGTTGGAAGTTTATATCTCACAATTCTGACTTCAGAGTTCAGAAACTCCTAATTCTGAGAACATATCAGTCTTTTTTTCCCCCTCAAAATTGCACTTTATATCTCACAATTCTGAGAAAAAAAAAAGTAAAAATTGCTATTAAAACAGTGGAAACCCTTAATGAAAGAGCTGGGTGAAAAATGGGGAGTAAGTTTCTAAATTCTTTGAACAACTTGCCTTTTTTTTTTTTTTTTTTTCTTTTTTTTCTTTATTCTTGTTATGCTGTAAAATGTGGTTATGCTACAAAATTTCATGTAAAATGTCATGTACAAATAAAGATACTATGTATCTTCGTACTACATGTCATGGAAGAAGATGTTTGTTAATAAAAAAATAAGTAAAAAAAAAATGTCAGAACTGCGAGACGCAAACTTACATTTGCGAGAAAAAAAAAGTCAGATTCTTAGTTTATTTTTTGCAATTCTGAGAAAAAAAGCCAGAATTATGAGTTTGTATCATAGGTCAGAAAAAAGTCAGAATTGTGAGATAAGTTGCAATAATCTTCTTTTTATTTATTTTTTTTTATTCATTGACAGAAATTGGCTTCCATAGGAAACAAGTGATGGAAATGGGAAATTTGCAATTTGCAAAAAAACGTTTTTACGATTGCTTGAGGTGGTTTTTGACTTGTGCGAAAAAGATTTAACGCAATTAATGCGAGATGGAAACGTATTTGCAGAATAAAGTGTTTTCACGTTACGTCATCAATCCGGAAGTCGGCCATTGCAGAAGAAACTCCTAAATAATGAATTGGGGTTAGGAGTTTATATGATTGTGTCTCTGAGGGGAACTGTCTGTTTTCAGAAAAGTTTACAAGGAGTTTTCTTTTCATCTAGCATCTGTATAACGCATTATAAAGCGTAGCGCATCTTTGTGTACAGGGTTGAGCCCTGTATTAACTTGAGTTTGTCAATATAAAACGACCTTTCCTGCTTACTAAGTCCTTCTCTATATGATTTAGCAGCTCCCACACATTTTCTGTGGTTTAGACAGCAGAACAACGTCTTTAGTGGTCAATGCTTCTGTTTACATACAAGTATTGCCCCAATGGCCGCGCATCCGGGTAACTGACCAGAATGTAACGTCGGTGCAAACCCTCTATACATTCATTAATGCGCATCAAAAAAAGTCATGTGACTTTGTGCTATAGACGGCATAACTTGACTAACCAGCAGACCAATCTCTTTGCACAGCATCTTAAATGTTGTTATGATCCTTCTTAAATTCCCAAGCAAAGTCTTTTGTCAAAGTATTTCTGATTAATTGCCTTTTTAGAACTGTCTTAAACAAAACAGCAGGCATCCACCTCTGAAAGCAATAACCATATTTATTGTATTTAATCTGCTCGCTCTGGGGCGCGAGTCTTTTATTATATAAAAAATTCATTATGTTCAGTGGCTTCTCCTACATTTCTTAGTGACATTTAGTTCCAGTTTAGCAGGAAGTGAAGATTTTGTTCTCTTTGACTCGCAGGATGGAAATGGTGCTTATTCACAAATGTTTCATGCCATATTCCAATTTTGCACGTTAAATTTGCAACTTTGGATGGAAACCCGGCTACTGACTCAGTCACTTGTCGCCACCTATTGGCTTAACAAAGTAACTTGCAGAAAGAGTCGCCAAATAAAGTCTCCACCAAAAGTCCAATATACTGGACTTTTACGCTCTTAAAGGGGTCATCGGATGCTAAGTTGACTTTTTCATGTTGTTTGAACATTAATGTGTGTTGGCAGTGTATGTACAAATCTACCCTAAAATGATAAAAATCCTTGCAGTGGTTTTTAATTAATCTGTAAAAATAATATCCCCTTTTTCAAATCGAGCCGTTCTCAGATGCCTGTCGGTGTGCCGTCACACCAACAGAGGCCGCTCCCACCATAGTTGATTGACATGAGCGTCTTACCTCAGATCAGCTGTAACAGTCCGCCCTCTTTGTTTCGATGCCGGAGCAGGGATGTAAGTTAGACAAGAATATCTCTGATTGAGCGATTGAGGTGTTGTGTTGCTGGATGTAATAATGAACGTAGTGGTCGTCATTTACTCCCGACATCTGAGCCGCTGAAGATGCAGTGGATTACGTTTGTTTGTGAAGGGAATGCGCCTCCCGATCTACATACAGGGGTTGGACAATGAAACTGAAACACTCGCCAATATAGTATTGGAGGTTTCATGGCTATATTTGCGCTGTCTGGTGCCCAATCTTCACTTATTGTTCATTACACCAGTTAGAGCAGAGTGTAAAGTTTCATTATGTGCACCCAATGGTTCAAACATTGTACCTTGAAGGTAGTGCTCTGTATCAGGATAATAATGCACCAATACACACAGCAAGACTGGTGACAGACTGGTTTAATGAACATGAAAATTAAGTTGAACATCTCCCATGGCCTGCATAGTCACCAGATCTGAATATTATTGAGCCACTTTGGGGTGTTTTGGAGGAGCGAGTCAGGAAACGTTTTCCCACATCAGCATCACATAGTGACCTGGCCACTGTTCTGCAAGAGGAAAATGGCTCAAAATCCCTCTGGCTGCTTTGCAGGACTTGTATTTGTCACTCCCACGATGAAATGATGTTGTATTGGCTGCAAAAGGAGGCCCAATATCATACTAATTGTGATCTAAAACCAGGTGTTTCAGTTTCATTGTCCAACCCCTGTATATCCGTCTGTGTTCGCGCGAATCATTCATGATCCAGCTTCACTTACAGCAGAAGTGAGTATAAGCATTTTTTATGAATCTTTGCGATCGCCTTTCCTTATAACGTGGTAGTTAGCAAGTTTAGCGGCTAAACGGGCTAAATGCGGCTAATGTAAACAAGCTCGTCTTTCCACAGAGAGAAGAGAGGGGCGGGGTGAGCAGAGCTCATTTGCATTTAAAGGAACAACCCCTTAGAATGAGACGATTTTTGCAGAGCTCATTTTGGCCAGGTAAAAAGGGTGTTGTTTTACAAAACCATTGAGAATTTTTAATCAAAGCATATTAGAGACTTTTCATTAAGACCCTAAAGAATCATATCAACTTGTGGAAAATGGGCATCCGATGACCCCTTTAAAGGCACAATATGTAAGATTTTTGCAATAAAATGTCCAAAAACCACTTGCACAGTGTTATATATTTCATGCAGTTGTGTACTTACATTATCTCAGAAGTTCTCAAGGATTTGTAAATCCAGAGAAATTCCAGTTTTAAATAATGAGTCGTGTATATAAATAAATAAATATATATATATATATATACAGTGGTGTGAAAAACTATTTGCCCCCTTCCTGATTTCTTATTTTTTTGCATGTTTGTCACACTTAAATGTTTCTGCTCATCAAAAACCGTTAACTATTAGTCAAAGATAACATAATTGAACACAAAATGCAGTTTTTAAATGAAGGTTTACCTTATTAAGGGAGAAAAAAAACTCCAAATCTACATGGCCCTGTGTGAAAAAGTGATTGCCCCCCTTGTTAAAAAATAACTTAACTGTGGTTTATCACACCTGAGTTCAATTTCTGTAGCCACCCCCAGGCCTGATTACTGCCACACCTGTTTCAATCAAGAAATCACTTAAATAGGAGCTACCTGACACAGAGAAGTAGACCAAAAGCTAGACATCATGCCAAGATCCAAAGAAATTCAGGAACAAATGAGAACAAAAGTAATTGAGATCTATCAGTCTGGTAAAGGTTATAAAGCCATTTCTAAAGCTTTGGGACTCCAGCGAACCACAGTTAGAGCCATTATCCACAAATGGCAAAAACATGGAACAGTGGTGAACCTTCCCAGGAGTGGCCGGCCGACCAAAATTACCCCAAGAGCGCAGAGACAACTCATCCGAGAGGCCACAAAAGACCCCAGGACAACATCTAAAGAACTGCAGGCCTCACTTGCCTCAATTAAGGTCAGTGTTCACGACTCCACCATAAGAAAGAGACTGGGCAAAAACGGCCTGCATGGCAGATTTCCAAGACGCAAACCACTGTTAAGCAAAAAGAACATTAAGGCTCGTCTCAATTTTGCTAAAAAACATCTCAATGATTGCCAAGACTTTTGGGAAAATACCTTGTGGACTGACAAGACAAAAGTTGAACTTTTTGGAAGGCGCGTGTCCCGTTACATCTGGCGTAAAAGTAACACAGCATTTCAGAAAAAGAACATCATACCAACAGTAAAATATGGTGGTGGTAGTGTGATGGTCTGGGGTTGTTTTGCTGCTTCAGGACCTGGAAGGCTTGCTGTGATAGATGGAACCATGAATTCTACTGTCTACCAAAAAATCCTGAAGGAGAATGTCCGGCCATCTGTTCGTCAACTCAAGCTGAAGCGATCTTGAGTGCTGCAGCAGGACAATGACCCAAAACACACCAGCAAATCCACCTCTGAATGGCTGAAGAAAAACAAAATGAAGACTTTGGAGTGGCCTAGTCAAAGTCCTGACCTGAATCCTATTGAGATGCTGTGGCATGACCTTAAAAAGGCGGTTCATGCTAGAAAACCCTCAAATAAAGCTGAATTACAACAATTCTGCAAAGATGAGTGGGCCAAAATTCCTCCAGAGCGCTGTAAAAGACTCGTTGCAAGTTATCGCAAACGCTTGATTGTAGTTATTGCTGCTAAGGGTGGCCCAACCAGTTATTAGGTTCAGGGGGCAATTACTTTTTCACACAGGGCCATGTAGGTTTGGATTTTTTTTTCTCCCTAAATAATAAAAACCATCATTTAAAAACTGCATTTTGTGTTTACTTGTGTTATCTTTGACTAATAGTTAAACGTGTTTGATGATCAGAAACATTTTGTGTGACAAACATGCAAAAGAATAAGAAATCAGGAAGGGGGCAAATAGTTTTTCACACCACTGTATATATATATATATATATATATACATAGAATTTTTTTTTCGGTCGTTTTTCTCTTTCGGCCAAAAACCAAAAATGCCGAAGATTCAGTGCAACCCTAGTTTTTATCAAGTCTGGTGAGCAAACCTATGGTAATGTAATTAAATACAGTATGTGCTGCAGAAAAACATTTAGCCATGCTTGCAAATACGGTGGGTTCATTCAAATTTACGTTTAGAACGACTGTTTTACACACATAAAAATGCACATCATTAACCTGCCAAATCATGATAAATAGTCACATATCAGTAAAAGGCTAATATTGAATCAAATTTCATGTTCTTTGCAGATAATTCATTGTGATTACATAAAATATTGTTATTAAATGTACAGGTAAGTTAATAAAAAAGTAATACATTACTTCATCCGTGAGCATGATTTGTGAAAACGACATCTCCCAATCTCCCATACTCCATCATTGCATCATCGAGTTTCGCCTCTGTTTTTGTTTTGAAAATGCGACCTCTAGCGGCGAAAACTTTCATGTTGTGCCTTTAAAAATAAAGGTGCTTCGAAAGGTCTTCAGGCGATGCCATAGAAGAACCATTTTTGCTTCCACAAAGAACCATTCAGTCAAAGGTTCTTTAAAGAACCATCTCTTTCTTACCTTTTTATAATCCGAAGAACCAACTTTCGCCACAAAGAACCTTTTGTGAAACAGAAAGGTTCTTCAGATGTTAAAGGTTCTTTACGTATCATATCACGTAAAGACAATATTATAGAAGAACGATCAATGATCAAGTCATGACCTCTTAGTTAAGTTTAAAAGAACACAAACTTTAAATCTGTAGGATTGCAGCCCTGCAGTAAATTGGAGTAGATTGCATAATTTTACATTTTGAAAATCAGTCTACTGTGATTGTGGCCTAAACAGTTTCAAGACAGTACTTGACTAACATTACTTGACCAATAAACATTGAAAATACTTGAGTAACATTATAAGAGGGCTACAAAATGATGCCATCTTCCACTGGAACTTCCAGTGAAATGGCAGACTTCTCTCTGGTCACATATCAACAACTCCAATCAACAATTGATGGACAGTTGATAATCTGTTAATCTGATCATCTGTACATTGCAATATGGAAAAAAGATCTGTCGTTGCTTCTGTTATATTGCAAGAGCTTCTGAGTGGCCTGATCTCACTGACAGCTACTGAATCAAGAGACTCGTGTTCGAAACGCTCTCCTTCCCCCTGCAATGGGGTGGACTAACCCTTTTTTGAAAGCGCATTAAATCTAAAGCAATGCCCCCCTGCTAAAACTGACCTAGTTTTAATGGAGAGCATTGCAGTGACCATTCAAGCTCATAGTGCTTAAATGTAATGCCCTACAACCATACTCACTGCTTTCCACTCATGTGTATTAACTCATGCCAGAAGCGTCCACTTCCTCTCTTTCTTCTCTTGCCCAGATCTCACTGGATCACACTATTTTTGCTAGTGCATTTCTTTTGAGCTGTTTTTATTTCTTTTCTTCCAGTCTGTGTATTCATAGGGGAGACATGAGGCTTTCCCAGTTTTTTTTTTTTTTTTTTTTTTTTTGTTGTTGCTCTTGAATGTAATCTCACACATTCCCAGATGTTGACATGATGCAGCAGCCAAAACTGTGGGAGGAAGTCCTCAAGCTAAATCCTTATGTATTGTAATACATTAAGGACAGTTCATCTCAAAAATGATTAAAATAACCCTGTACAGGTTTCACAAAGAATTTGAGTAAGTAAATGATAACAGAATTATCATTCTTGGTTGAACTTTATATAATTATCTTCATAAAATCTCAGTTATACTTTACTTCTCACACAATACCGACTGAAAATCACCCATGAGTGTGAAGATTACTGTAAGGAGGCCATTTACTTAACCTTAATACTTGCTGCTATGACACCTCCTCCACTAAAATGTTAAAATACTAAAAATACTAAAAATGTTATATATATATTTAAAAAATTAAATAAAATGCCATGTGGTACAACTCCTACATTTTATTGAATATAATTGAAATATAAATGTTATATATATTAAAATATTAAAATAAAATATAATGTGGTGCAACTCCTAGATTTTATTAAATATAATTGAAATATGAATATTATATATTAAAATAAAATGTCGTGTGGTGCAACTTCTATTTTTAATGATATATATATATATATATATATATATATATATATATATATATATATATATATATATATATATATTAAAAAATGAAAACAAAAATGTCATGTGTTACAACTCCTAAATTATACTTAATATATATATATATATGAAAATAAAATGCCATGTGGTGCAACTTCTAATTTTAATTGAATGTAATTAAAAAATAAATGTTATAAATATTAAAATAAAATATAATGTTGTGGAACTAATATTTAATTAAATATGATTAAATTATATATATATATATATATATATATAATTAAAATATCATATGGTTCAACTCCTAAATTGTATTAAATATAATTGAAATATAAATATTATATATTAAAATATTACAATAAAATATCATGTGGTGCAACTACTAATTTGAATTAAATGTAATTAAAATATAAATATTATATATTAAGATATTAAAGTAAAATATAATGTGGTGAAACTTATATTTTTAAGTAAATATAATTAAAATATAAATATTATCTATTAAAATGTTTTTTTAAATGTCATGTGGTACAACTCCTAAATTGTATTACATGTAATTGAAATATAGATATTGTAAATATTTGTAATATTTGTTGCATCTCGCAATTCTGATTTTTTTTCCATAGTAATTTTTTATTTTTATTTTTACAAAATAACAAATATTTATATTTACTTAACCTTAATACTTGCTGCTATGACACCTCCTCCACTTCCTCCACCTCCTATTTCATGCTCCTTTTTTCATTTCCTGTTCCTCACTGCCTTCAGTCTCCCCCTCCCTGTGCTTGTTTCTAGCGGGTGCTGTGAGGCGATGACAGTTGTATTAGCAGTCGATTGCGAGGTCACTCTCGCTCAGCTCCACTGAGACGTGGCGCTACAGCAGAGGAGCAAAGCAGAAACAAGAGCAACGAACAGAGAGAAAGCCATATCCAACAACAGTCGGCTGAATTTTCTCATTGCTAGAATTGTTTTTTCATTATTTCTTGTTGACCAGTTCATGCATGCTGGTAATTTAATTTGATTACTGGGTCAGAGACATGAAATATCATTTTTGTCCTTGTGATGGATGTATTCGAAAACACATACAAATGCAATTTGTATAGGCAACCTCTTCTTGTTTTCTCATTTTGATATATTTTTTGGGGCATGAAATCAAAATTGTCAGGATCCTGATATCATAAAAAAAGCCTCATTAAAGGTGTAAAATTCTTGACACAATATTCTATTATTATTTCATACTGGGAAAAATGCTAAAACAGGAAATGATGTCATTGAGAGGACCTATGCAGTCCCTCTTGACTGTGTGTGTTGGTCAATATTTTAAGTTTCTTAAAATATCAGAAAATATTATGACAAATCAATATTAGTTCAATATTAGTTATTAAAATATAAATATTATATATTAAAAACTTAAATAAAATGTCATATGGTTCAGCTCCTAAATTATACTAAATATAATTGAAATATAAATATTATATATATTAAAATATTAAAATAATGCCATGTGGTGCAACTTCTAATTTTAATTAAATGTAATTAAAATATAATGTTGTGCAACTAATATTTTTAATTAAATATGATTAAATGATAAATATTATATATATTAAAAAAATTTAATTAAAATGTCATATGGTTCAACTCCTAAATTTTGTTAAATGTAATTGAAATATAAATATTATATATTAAAATATTAAAATAAAATGTCATGTGAGGCAACTACTAATTTTAATTAAATGTAATTAAAATATAAATATTATATATTAAAATGTTATTTTTTTTTAAATATCATGTGGTACAACTCCTAAATTGTATTACATATAACTGAAATATAGATATTGTAAATATTAAAATAAAATGTCATGTGGTGCAACTCCTATTTTTAATTAAATATAATTAAAATTTAAATATTATATATATTTAAAAATTAATAAAATGTCATGTGGTCCACCTTCTTATTTTTTATTAAATATAATTGAAATATAAATATTATATATATTAAAATATAATTACAAAATATAAAATGATTCCACATATAACAAGTGTTATTGTAATATTATTGATATACTATGTTGTAGTTTGTATTAATATTTAATATTAAAAATTAGATTTTATTTTTATATCTTCTGTTATATCTTCTATATCTTTTTTCAGTTTAGTTGTTTACTTAAAGATTTTGTAATTTTGTTGCATGTTTTTGTAATTGTTTTTTTTTTTTTCAGAATTTAAGGAAAATAAGCTGTACCTTTTTTTTTTTTTTTTTTAATCTGTCCTGGGATTTTGTAGGTCAGTGAGCAAATTCATGGATCAGGAACACTATATATAATAGTTGTCTGTCCAGTGTAGAGATTTTTAATTCAAGTACTAAATGAATCCAGCTTCTGATTCTCATACAATTTTTATTTTAATAAACTGAAACTGCAGCTGGAGATGCACAGCATTAGATAATTCCCTTGCTGCAAGCTATTTCATAAAACGATGGGGACAAAATCAGCTGTGACGAAGTCCCCACCGTAAATGACAGTTACGGTAGCTGAACATCTGGGAGGTCTCCTGACATTTCTTTAGGGAATCCTGTAGCTGCACACAACTGCAACATCTTTGGCTGAAAAAACAGCATGAAAATGAGATTCCAGTTCAAGAAGACTGACCTGTCCGTGCTGCCCAGTATAAGGAAAACTGTGTTAGGGATTCCCCTCATCACTAATGCAGGCCTCAGCTCAAAGTGACTCACATGTAGGTGCCAATCACACCATCAGAGACAGCGAAGCACCCCAAAGCCGGCTGCACATCTCCTGACAGAGGAGGACACAGTCTGTTAATCCTACACTATGAATAGACCGATGAAAAGCCTCCTTTGGGATCGCTTGCTCCTTTGGGGAAAGAATTTGAGCCTGAGTTTATGGACTGTTGAATGTTTGCGGTACATATTCGACAGATGGTGCAGTTGGGTTGACAGTGGGGCACCTCGTCCTAGTTGAGAATTTCAATTCCCTCAAGATAACTAAAAACTGCTGTTCTAATTCACAATACCTCTTATACGAGTGCATTCACATCCTTATAACCTTTATACGTATGGCTAACGTGATGCTTTCCACCTTGACAGGTAGGACGTCATTTGCGCATGTGTTATACCAGAGGCACGGCATCATGCACCAGTTTTACTGAGGCAATTCTGGATCACTTTGTGCTCCAGTTCAGATAAGACATGAAATAATTTTTTTTTTTTGACACTAAATAATATATATTATAACATAAGTATGTATGAGATAAGTTAGTCTAGGCAACCTGGTTCATATCCACAACGTACTTCAAATCTAAATTTAATTTAATAATATAGCGTTTTAGGCTTTTTAGCATATTTTTAGCAATTTAAGGTGTTTTAGCATATAAGGAAAAAGACATTACATATTATTTAGCAAGGCTGTCCCGACCTAAATCAATGATTAAAAAAGCATTTTTGGCAAATCCAGGTAATTTACTATAGAAATACGATGTTTTTTAATATTTATGAGTGCTGTGGTCTGATCCCCTTAAAACTTTGTATTCTTGTTTAGAATCACCTGTCGCATGTGCTCAGCAGGTTTCGTGAAGTTTTGAGTTTTTCTTTAGGCTTTATAGGATTTTGGGTAAATTTGGACAAGCCCCTTTTCTACACCCCGTTATAGCTTCCCAAAGGGTAAATTTCAACATTTTTTGATAATTATTGGCCTAGAGAGTCCAGGGCATTGTACTGCAGTGTTTTTTCCCAGATTTTTCCAGATTGACAGCAGTGGTTCTAGAAGCGAAGTTGTTTAGAATGAGGAGGTCTGAGGTCTGTCTATGAGCGTGTATGTTTAAAAAAACCACACAACATACAATCGTTTATGCCCTTGAAAATGTGCTATCACCCCCCAGTGGCTGATTTCTTTTACATTTCTCTCAGACCTTTGGGGTCATGAGTCGAACAGGCCCACCAAGTTTTGTTCCGATTGGCCTCTGTTAACCTTGTCTAACAGGTGCTCAAATGCGTCTGCCAATGGCAGCCATGTTTTTTGAGATACGTAAATGTCCTTGTAGACACTTGTGGCACCTCGGACCAAGACTGTGCACAGCCACTTTCATGTTTCACAAATGGTTGCACAGTTATTGACAATTGTATGTTTTTTCCCTCTTATAACCCCACCAAGTGGCCAAGCTCTGCAATTTTTTTTCATGTGACCTCAGATTGAGTTCTAAAATGAGTGTTCTGAGTTTGGTGGCAATATCTCAGTCTGTTCAGGAGTTATAGGCATTTTACAAAAATAGCCCATCCTTTTCAAGTGTTTTGGTGCCCCTTTGTGGCAGTGAGTCAAAAGTTCAACTTTTTTTTGATAATTATTGATATTCACTCTCTAACACGATATACGTAGCGTAGTGAGTGAACTACGGCTCTGTGTACTAAATGCTGCTCCATTCGAAAGCACCTGCTGGAGATTTACTACTGATTACACAACCGGCTTCACTGAAAAAATGCGCATGACAGTCGCCTTCGATTAATTGTGCAGCCCTACTGTAGCGCCCCATCAGGCTGATTGGGGTGAGCCTTGGTGACGTTGTAGGCGGTGTGAGTACTACCATCCCTCCAAGTCTCTACAACTTATGGTTTGGTCTGCACAATCAGTTTTACTTGGAGATCGCTGATCCATGACCATTCTAACAATTACAATAGGGTTTCAGCGCTATGCGCTTGAACCCCTAATAATTTCGTTGTGCACAAGTATTCTTGTGGCTTCATAAAATTACGGTTGAACTACTGATGTCAAATGAACTATTTTAACAATGTCCTTACTACCTTTCTGCACTGTAGAAAATAAAAAACAAAATTTGTTGAGTCAGCTTAAAATAATTTGTTGACCGCTACCTTAAAATTTTAAGTTTAGTCAACTAAAATAAGTTTAGTCAACTTGAAATGTTAAGTTGTACTAAGTAACAACTTAGATATTTGTGTTTGCTAAACTTAACAGAAGGGTAAGTAAACCAGCTGCCTTAAAATTTTAAGTTGATTCAACTCAAATATCCAAGTTGTCACTTAGTATAATTTAACATTTCAAGTTAAATAAACTTTTTTTGAGTTGACGGAACTTAAAATTTTAAGACAGCCAGGTTACAAATTATTTTAAGTTGACTCAACAAATTGTTTTTTACAGTGTATCCTTCAAAACTCTCAGGAGACAAGTGTCCCCTCAGTTTTAAAGGGGTCATCAGATGCAAAGTTCACTTTTACATGTTGTTTGAACATTAATGTGTGTTGGCAGTGGATGTACACATCTACCCTATAATGATAAAAAAAACCATGCAGTGGTTTTTAATTAATTAGTAAAAATAATATCCCCTTTTTCAAATCGAGCCATTCTCAGATGCCTGTCATTGTGGCGCCACACCAACAGAGGCCGCTCCCACCATAGTTGATTGACATGAGCGTCTTACCTTAGATCAGCTGTAACAGTCTGACCTCCATTGTTTCGATGCTGGAGCAGGGATGTAAATTAGACAAGAATATCTCTGATTGAGCGATTGAGGTGTTGTGTTGCTGGATGTAATAATGAACGTAGTGGTCGTCATTTACTCCCGACATCTGAGCCGCTGAAAATGCAGTGGATTACATTTGTTTGTGAAGTGAATGCGCCTCCCGATCTACATATATCCGTCTATGTTCACGCAAATCATTCGTGATCCAGCTTCACTTACAGCGGAAGTGAGTATAAGGTTTTTTTTTATGAATCTCTGCAATCACCTTTCCTAATAATGTGCTAGTTAGCAAGTTTTGCGGCTAAACGCGTTAAATGCGGCTAAAGTGAACAATCTCTCAGAGCAGCAGAGAGAAGAGAGGGGTGGGGCGAGCAGAGCTCATTTGCATTTAAAGGAACAAGCCTTCAGAATGGGATAATTTTTGCAGAGCTCATTTTGACAAGGTAAAAAGGGTGTTGTTTTACACACACAACCACTGAGAATTTTTAACCAAAGTATATTATAGACTTTTCATTAAGACCCTAAAGAATCATATCAACTTGTGGAAAATGGGCATCCGATGACCCCTTTAATTGGCATGAGGTGTGTACTGTATGTGCTCCACCTCTGCACTAAGAACAGAGAGAGAAAGGCATGAAATCATCATCTCCCACTGGGAATACTCTCGGAACTGTGCTTATCACGGTTACTATACTTTGACACAAGGCCCCTGTGAGGCTGTGGCAGGCTGTTTGTATGGCCCCAGGCTGTGCGGGGAGCTGCTATATCTCTGAAAACATCACACTTTGCACTCTGATAGAGACATACAGCGAGATTGAGAAGGAGAGGGATGGAGAAAAGGGGGAGAGGAGACAAACGGGGAGTTGACTGTAATGGAACTGAATTAAATTGAGGGCAATACAAAATTAAATTGAGTTACAATAAACTGAATCAAGGCATAAACATGCGCAAGCAACAAAGAGAAATGAAGAAACTGCTTATGTTCCTCTCTCATTCATCTTTTATTGGATGCTCTTTCCGCTGTCGTCAAATGTTTGTTCAAAAGTTACTCACCAGAGTCGATTACAAAGCTACATCAGGATGTACAATATAACATGGTAAATCGCTCATTATAAAGCTGAATGAAATCAGTGCAACAGCACGCCATCTGCCCACACAAACTGGTCATCTGTCAGAACCGTCTCGTGCTATGATTCATAAATTGTTTTTAACAATTCAATTCTAAAACAACACATTAATCCATAAGATCCACACAACTCCACTCCATCAAGTAAAGAAATAGTTGACCCAAAAATGAAAATTCTGTCAGTAATTACTCACCCTCATGTCGTTCCAAACCTGTAAGACCTTCGTTCATCTTCAGAACACAAATTAAGCTATTTTTGATAAAATCCGAGAGCTTTCTGACAATGCATAGACAGCAACTAAACTCTCATTCTGACGGCACCCATTCACCCCGAAGGATCCATAGATGAGAAAGTGATGTACAAACTAAAAAAAAACAAACTAATCTACATATCGAATTACCTAAGATCTGATTCATTTTTGGGTAATCTATATCTTTAATTTTACTCTTCTCAAATCTGAATATCCACCCATAAAAAGCGTTCTGTTCTATTGTCTAATCTAGCCATACTTTTGTACTTACTACTTGAGCAAGCATACTTGAGTCCATCTGTTTGACAGCTAACAATGTAACACTGAGCATTGTCAGTTTATGCAAGCATCTGTGATGAGGATCTCTTATTTGCTCTCTCTCTCTCCCTTTGTTTTTTCTCTTTCTCCTCATCTTGAATGGTTTGTGAATCTTATACTGATGGAGATAGAGGGCTTCAGTACACATAGCCTAGAGGGTCACTGCACAATAACAGGCCTTCACACTGTCTGCTGATGACTTATTGACTCTGCATGCTTCATGGATGTGTTGTGATGACTTTGTTGCTGAAGGGAGAGCTGCTTTAAACTCCCTCATAGACATGCACATCATATGTGAATAGGTGCCGACACGCATGCATTCACGTTTACCAAGGCCATAACTATGTCTTGAACACTGGGGGTCCCCCCACTATACTATATATAACCACTGGTGGTTCCAAGTCAGTTTAATCACCATTCTATATTAAAGGAGTCATGACATGGATTTTTTAAAATTATTTTAATATGTTCCTTGAGAATTATATATAATGTTAATAAAGTTTTTTGGCACAAAAAAAAAAAAAATTTGTGGAAAAGTGATTATTTTCAACACTCATTCTAACCCTCTGTCTGAAACGACCTGTTTTAAGGGGCGGGCAACTAATTGGCGACTGTTATGATTGGCTAACATCATTGCATAGGAAACAGTATCAATGCCCTGCCCCCTCACTATTGCAGGTGACTGTTTTGACAACATGATACAAAAAGGCTATTTCCAGACAAAGCATTATGAAATAATTTACTTACAGTTTGTGATTTCTATTTGCAGTTGATGCGACGGGATACTCGCATTCAGCGTAATCAAGTGATCAGTCGTTAAGCGACTGAACACCAGTGGTCGGGGCCTATGGTGAGAAGAAGACTATTCATTGATGTGTTGCTTTGGAGGTGGTGTTTATGCAAATGACTGCACCCGAGTGATATCACCTCGCACCTCAGATCCGAAAAATTAAATGAATGCTTTGTTTATAATGAGGAAAAAAGTTGAGTATTTTGCTTCACTGGATGTAGCTGTCAGTCATTTAACATCTTTCCTCACTCTCTCTCAACATTTAAAGGCACAATATGTACATTTTCGCCGCTAGAGGGTGCATATTTAAAACAAACAAAGAACCAAAGGCGTAGTTTGATGACAGAGTGATTGAGTGCGGAATCATGGGAGATGTCGTCTTCATCCCCACACCCGATACAATCCGTTGGGACTCGGGCAGAAATCATGTTCATGGATGAGGGGTCATTGGATGCTAAGTTCACTTTTACATGTTGTTTGAACATTAATGTGTGTTGGCAGTGTATGTACATATCTACCCTGTAATGATAAAAATCCATGCAGTGGTTTTTAATTCATCTGTAAAAATAATATCCCCTTTTTCAAATTGAGCCATTCTCAGATGCCTGTCGGTGTGGTGTCACACCAACAGAGGTCGCTCCCACGATAGTTGATTGACATGAGCGTCTTACATCAGACCCGCCTTAAATCAGCTGTAACAGTCCGACCTCAATTCCTTCGATTCCGGAGCAGGGATGTAAGTTAGACAAGAACATCTCCGATTGAGCAATTGAGGTGTTGTGTTGCTGGATGTTTGTTTGTGAAGGGAATGCGGGAATATCCGTCTGTGTTCGCGCAAATCATTCATGATCCAGCTTCACTTACAGCAGAAGTGAGTATAAGGGTTTTTTTATGAATCTTTCGCCTTTCCTAATAACGTGCTAGTTAGCAAGTTTAGCGGCTAAACGTTGGTAAATGTGGCTAAAGTAAACAGGCTCGTCACTCCGCAGAGAGAAGAGAGGGGCGGGGCGAGCAGAGCTCATTAACATTTAAAGCAACCTCAACCAGAACAGGATGATTTTTGCAGAGCTGATTTTGACAAGGTAAAAAGGGTGTTGTTGCACAAAACCATTGAGAATTTTTAACCAAAGTATATTATAGACTTTTCATTAAGACCCTAAAGAATTATATCAACTTGTGGAAAATGGGCATCTGATGACCCCTTTAAAGACTTTATAGGGTCACTGTAGTATGACCATGTTTTCTACAAAATAAAACTGGAAAATCGAGGGTGTATGACATTGGCAGGTGACACAATGACACGGTCCGTTACACTAATTAAAATTTCTTATTTCTCTGGATTTAAACATTCTTTGAAACAACATTTGGGATAATGTAGGAACACCAGTATAATGTAGGTACACAGCAAAATGTATTACACTATTCTAGTGGTTTTTGGATATTTTTAATGAAAAATTCTTACATATTGTGCCTTTAAACTGACGCGTCGTAATGGAATACGTGCTTCTGTGAACAGTAAACCCCACCTACTTAATTTTTATTGGTCATCTCAATTATTTTGATGTTGACAAGCGCTGTAAATGGTTACCGCCCTGAGGTTCACTGACATACACACCATATACAGAGCAGGAACTGAAAAATAGGCTAGTGAGATTATGGCTATGTCTACATTAATTAAATACATTTAAAAGCGTATCTTTTTCTCTGTGTTTTAACCTTTTGTCAACACTGAGACACTGTTTTTGTCCTGTGTAAACAACGCTTTTTGAAGATTCTCTCCCAAATGGATAAATTTATAGTGTGGACTGACAGGTATTTGAAAATGATGATTCATGCTTTGTATCTTTTTATTATATTTCTGAAAAGATGTAGAATATTTACTTGACATTATATGAAATATTATTATTAAAGCTTAAAATCCAAAAATGTTATTTTTTACTGGCAGCATTTGATTTTTGATTCTCAGTTTTTACGCTTGTCTTCAGATCCCACTCTATATTTGTGACCCTGGACCACAAAACCAGTTATAAGTAGCACGGGTATATTTGTAGCAATAGCCAACAATACATTGTATGGGTCAAAATTATTGATTTTTCTTTTATGCCAAAAGTTACTAGGATATTAAGTAAAGATCATGTTCCATGAAGATATTTTGTAAATTTCCTACCGTAAATATATCAAAATCTAATGTTTTATTAGTAATATGCGTTGTTAATTTAGACAACTTTAAAGGCAGCTTTCTCAATATTTGGATTTTTTTGCACCTTCAGATTCTGAATAGTTGTATCTTGGTCAAATATTGTCCTATCCTAACAAGCCATACATCAATGGAAAGCTTATTTATTAAACCTTTAGATGATGTTTAAATCTCAGCTTTAAAAAAATTGACCCTTATGACCAGGGACCTTGCCCAGGGTCACATTTGTATTCTTACACAGTTTTGAGGAGTTCATGGTTTGTGATCTTGACTTGGACAGTATGTCCTTCTATGTTGTAAACAGTAAAATGAAAACAGTTATGATTTATTTATAAATAGACCATGTTTTTGATCATTTATTATTAGCAGACTTAATAAAGCAGCTGTCCTGTAGTGTACAGCATTTAAGCATCTGCTTCCATCCACATTTTGTGTTCTGTGCATTTCATTCACCCACCCACCCACAATACATCCATCAACCCGCCAGCTGCCTACGGTGGAGGTGACACAAAAAACTTTGATCAAGGAAAAAAAATGAATTTTCTGTTTCTCGCATAAACTATATGCTCTGGAGCATAGTTTTCCCCCCATTTTCCCTGCTCCAGGAAGGTCCCCGTCCAGGTGTCCAGCAGAGATACCCCTCAGAAAGTGTTTGAGGGTGATTGTCAGGGATGAGTGCTTAAGCCTGTGTGGAGGAGAAATACGTGGACTATATTTTCTGCTTGCTGTTGGCGTCAGCGACTTTTTCCTGCTCAAAGCTGAGGCGCTGGCTTTCCAGGACTTGTCTTCTTCAATTTGTTCTCAATGTGTCACTCTGACGTTTTTTTTCTGAAGTAGAATGCTTTGGGGACTCGCCTGTTCGCCGGAATGTGCAGCGCTTGAAGCACGTTAGGAACGATAGCAGTCTAACGTTTCCATCGAGGATGTCTTTATTTGAGAAAAGGGAGGAAAACCACCCAGTCAAGAATATGACTCACTCAGTGTCTCTGGAGTGATAACACATCCCGATTTAATTAAAAAAAAACTTGGATAATTGTATTTTCTGATCAATCCAGGCTTGGGGTTCGCCTGCATAAATGGCTGATTTGATTGACATTTGAGGTTTTAGTGGTTAGTTAATAATGTTCTTTCCCACACATATCTGTCCTAGTTTCCCTCTTTGTTCATCTCTTCCTCCATTCTTTTCTCCACTCTGCTGTTGTCTCTATAAAAAATTAGGACTGTCAGTCGATTAAAGATTGTAATCAAATGGATTATGTGACATTCCAATTAATTAGTCATATTAACCACACATAGGAATATTTGCTGGAAAAAAAGCCCTCACACAAAGATAAAAAAATTCCATTATTTAGCAAATGAGTAAAGCATTTATTGTACAAAGAGTGGCTTTGTTTTATTTCCATTTCATTGAACACAAGTTTATCACTTGCCTACAGCATATATAAGTCCATTCAGTGTGCTTGAGGTTGACTAAGAGGCCATTCACATGCAGTCGGGATGTTTTTTTTTTTTTTTTTAAAGTTGGCTTGGGAAAGTCAACTTACTGATCTGTTAAAGGAACACTCCACTTTTTTTTGAAAATAGACTCATTGTCCAACTCCCATAGAGTTAAACAGTTGAGTTTTACCATTTTCGAATCCATTCAGCCGATCTCTGGGTCTGGCGGTTGCACTTTTAGCATAGCTTAGCATAGATCACTGAATCCAATTAGACTCTTAGCATCTCGTTCAAAAATGACCAAAGAGTTTCGATATTTTTCTAGGTCGATAATATTTAAAGAACTTTGCTGTTGTACCAGAATGAGAGTAAAGTTCCTAGCCATATCAGCCTAGAAAATCACTTTTCATTTTCCCTCTGCCTTAGTACACGATGTAACTACAGAAGAGTCAAGTTTTAAATAGGAAAAATATCATCATTATATATGGTCATTTTTGAGTGAGATGCTATCGGTCTAATCAGATTCAATGAATTATGCTAAGCTATGCTAAAAGTGCTACTGCCAGACCCGGAGATCGGCTGAATGGATTCGAAAATGGTAAAACTCTTTTATACAAAGAGACCTATGGTGCATCTAAGCTGTTTATTGCTATAGCTTAACAACCCCCTACTTAAAAAACAGCTAAAACCAGCCTAAGCTGAATGGCTGCTTTGGCTGGTATCCCAGGTTGGTTTTAAAGTGGTTTAAAGTGGTTTTGGCCACTTTCTAGCTGGCCAAGCTGGGAGACCCGCTAAAAGACCAGCCAAGGTTAAACCAGCTATTTTCAGCCTAAACCAGTTAAGACTAGACAAGCAGCCTAGGCTGGTTTTAGCTAATTTTTACTAAATCAACTGGTTTTAGTTGGTTTAAACATGTTAATTAGAAACTAGAAACCCTGTTGAAAAAAAAAACAGCTAAAACCAGCCTAAGCTGGTTGGCTGGCTTTAGCTGGTCATCCAGGCTGGTCTTAGCTGGTCAGCAGGCTGGTTTTAGAGGGGTTTTGGCCACTTCCAGGCTGGTCTTACTGGTTAAAACCAGCTTGGCCACGCTGGGAGAGCAGCTAAAACCAGCTACTTCTGGCTTAAACCAGCTTAAACCAGCTAAAACCAGCCAACCAGCCTATAGGCTGGTTTTAGCTGGGGGGTTTTTTACAGTAGGGAACATGTTAATCATGCTAGCAACATGCTAGTAACATGCTAATCATGCTAGCAACTGCTAGTAACTTGCTAGTAACATGCTACTAACTTGCTAACCATGTTAGAAACATGCTAGTAACATGCTAGTAACTTGCAAATCATACTAGCAACATGTTAGTAACTTGCTAATCTTGCTAACAACATGTTAGTAACATGCTAATCATGTTAGAAACATGATAGCAACAAGCTAATCATGCTAACAACATGCTAGTAATATGCTAATTGCTAGAAACATGCTAACGACATGCTAATCATGCCAACAAAATGCTAGTAATTTGCTAATCATGTTAACAACATGCTAATTATGCTAGTAACGTGCTAATCATGCTAACAACATGCTAGTAACATGTTAATCAAATTAGAAACATGTTAGCAACATGCTAATCATGCTAGCAACAAGCTAGTAACAAGCTAATAATGTTAGAATCATGCTAGTAACATGTTAGTCATGCTAGAAACATGTTAGCAACATGCTGATCATGCTACAAACATGCTAGTAACTTGCTAATCATGCTAGAATCATGCTATTAACTTGCTAATCATGCTAACAACATGCTAGTAACATGTTAACAACATGTAAAATCATGTAAGCAATGTGTTAAATCATGATAGCAACATCAACTTTAAAACCTACAACTGCTTGCAAACTTTCAGGCTAGGCTTTCTCAAGCCAACTCAAAGTTTGTTCTTAAACTTTACTCAACTAGTTTCAGACCTATGTTTTTCAGTGTCTCACGCCATGAGTGTTTTTATGAAGACTGTGTGTCAAGTTTGATACTTTTGCAAATGTTTTTTGAACATAAGAACACATCCAGTGTGAACATGCCCTTTTTCCTTTTACTTGACTTGGGAAAAGTGGATTTCTGTCAGTAATAATGCAGAAACTTCTTTCAAAATGACTTAAAGAAATAGTTCACTTCCAGAATAAAAATTTCCTGATAATTTACTCACTCCCATGTCATCCAAGATGTTTGGTGGAAGTGGAAAAGTCACTTGTGGTTAGTTCTTCATCTTGGTACTTCCACCTACATCATGCATGACCTTTCCAATGTGACTACGTAATGTATGCTAGTGCAAGACGAGCATTTGAGGTTAAAAAGTAATCCTGGAATATTTTCCTTAAAACCTTAATATTTTTCTACTGAAGAAAGAAAGACACGAACATCTTGGATGACAAATAGGGGTGAGTAAATTTCTATTCTGGAAGTGAACTAATCCTTTAAACTCATTTCCTTTATAAATTAGCCTTGTTTGTACACTGCATGCAAAATCAACATATTCTGGTGTATTTATTTTTTCTATTTATATACAGTCAGAAAATATAATTATTTATTTAAAGATCAAAGCTACAGTTTGAGGTTTTTAATGTAAATGTGATTTACCTCATGTAAATTAGATTTTATAATGAGAAAGTTTGCAATAATTCACAGTCACACACTCCAAATAATTATGTTTATAATTTAAGGCTATGATTAAAAGAAATATTTAATGTATTAACCTCAGAAAACACTTTCTGTATCGAGCTACCGCTATTACGCAGCAGAAACGCTGTCAGTGTGAAATAACAAAGCAAACCTGCTATGCTGTCATTTCACTTCCATACTGCCATGTGTGCGATGTGAAACGGGGATTATTGTGCATTTAGTGCATCGCTGTAGCAGAGGGGAAAAATCAATATTGTGTTTTTAGCATGGAACATGTCCCAGTATTAATATATTGTAACAGTCACCCACTTGAGTCGGCCTGACCCTAGCATGACCCAACTTATTTTCAAGCCACACAATAGCGTAAACACCAGGCTGGTAAACAGACAAACTGTGTTAAACTGACCCAGACAGATATGTATTTGTTTGTGTAGCGAGGTGAAATTGGCTGTCAGTTCACGTTCAGATAGGCACATGCACAACACCGACGCAAAGCTGCCGACGTGACTCACTGTGAATCATAGGCCACCATGTAGGTGGACAAGCCAGCAGGAAATTATAATGTAATCCACCTCAAAATAGTGTGAGGCGGCCTACTACCTGCAGTATATACATGATGTGATGACCTATTGTAGACCTTCTCCTCTTGCCGCTGAGATCCTTTCCTCGGGGAGCACGTGAAAATCCTCAGCGTATCTTTGTATGAACACCTGACCCTTAACGTCTGTGTTCCAGTATTAGTAAGTGTTGCTGATATTATACATCTGTCTGCGTTGACTCACACAGCGAACACTAAGATGGCCAGTCTGTGTGAGTGGAATCATAATGTTTTGACAGGGAGCGTGTTTGGCGCACGCTCGCTTCTTTTATGCTGGAACAGAACGCGGTTGACTAACGCAATTGGACGTGGGTGATTGATGATCCAGAAGGCTTTGTCACCGCTGTTTACTTGACCTTTTCCTCCTTCTCTCTTTACTTCATTTTCTGTTTCTCTCTTTTCTCCTATCTGTATTGATGTTCATTAAACTGTGTTTTCAGTCACTACAGCCCTTCAGCCTATAACCCCTATTTCTTCTTATTTTATGTCTTTTTCCTCTCTCTCATTATTTGTTTCTTTCTACCATCTCACTTGCTTTGACTTTGTAGCGCCTGGCCCTTTTTACACCTGTATTAAAGACCGTTAAATCAAGTTTTTTTATGGCTTTCAAGTGTTTCAGCTTTAAGCTGATCTGTATGCTAATGTACCTGATAATATTTACCAACATAATAATTTAAATTGTACAACTAGAAGTACCTGCACTGCTGACTAGCAGCTAGCAGGCAACAAATCATAGTTAATGACTGAGCTAAAGGGACCAAACATGCTGTTTTAACAGGGAAAAAGTCACCACAGGAAATAAAACTGCACTGCTTTTGTTTTATGGGTGATGAAATATCTTGTCTTTTTTTGGGGGGTGATGCAATCACAAGTGGTCAGCGCTAAATACAGGTGTAAAAAGGACCCAAATAGTTCTGTGATCTGATCATTCAAACTACACTCTAAAATTCTGGGTTAAAAACGCTGGGTTATTTGGCAATCCAGCGCTGGGTAAATATTGGACAGAACACATGCTGGATTATTTTGACCCAACCAAACATGCTGGGTTATTTTATTTAAGTCAACTATTGTTTAAAAATTATTATTTTGCTGGCTTAAAATGGATTGGAAAAAACACACACACACAGAATGACTAGAAGCAACAGCAATAATCAAAAGATGAACATTTATTATTAAGCAAGAACACATGGACAAAATACAAGACAATTCGAATTTATTTGGGTGAATACAGCATAGTTTACAATATCACATACATTTAAACTCATTTAACAAGCATTCTAGACATAAAAAATGTAACATTTAAAAGTAGCATTTTAATTTTAGTATATTCAACCATTCTCTGTAATCGCTTTTTATTGAAATAGCGCTAATTCTCATACCGGTGTGAAATCTGAAATCTGAGCTGGTGAAGGGCTGCTCTTTGCCGGGGGAAGTACGAATTTCAGACCGCGGCCTCGCATTTCACTCGTAGTTCAAAGATGCCGTGACTGACTCTAAAACCTGCCCGTAAACGGATAGTACTGACATTAGAGAACATATTTTAACATCAAATTAAATTAAACTCATTACTATAACGAATAAAATCCATTTGTTTTATGCAAGGTAAAAGGCGTTTTCATCATGCAAAGTGATTGCTGCTGTCGCAGCTGACTGACATCTCGTTCTTATGTTGCGTTGCGTAAAAAATAATACAATTTACAGCACAGTAAAGACTTTATAAATGAAATAAAATGTATACGAACCTTTATTTCACTTAAGAAGTGCAGCAAATTGGCAGCGCTGAGAACCGCTCTCCTAGAGGACTCAAAAACCCCACGTCCTGAATTTATCTCAGGAGTTAGGTTGTTTAGTCAGAGACAGGCTTAACTCAGCCGTTGGGTAGAAAATAATAACCCAGCAGCTTAAAACTACCAAGCACCTGGGCAAAAAAAAAAATATTAAAAATAACCCAATAAAATGACCCAACAAGTTGAACCCAGCATTGGGTTAAAAAATAACCCAGCACCTGGGTAAAAATATTAAAAACAACCTAATAAAAAGACCCAATGGGCTGAACCCAGCATTTGGGTTAAAAAAGTAACCCAGCATTTTTAAGCATTTTAGATAGTTGAAAACAAATGATAACACCACATTTGTAGTCTCTATAATTCTTCCTGATGCGTCAGAAACGGTGACAAAAGGACTGCCTACTCCCTTGTCAATCATCCAGTTCACTAAAACAAAGGTTTTAAACAAGCCAGACTCATTGGATAAATATAGTTTGAAAAATAAATGTTCGGTGAATAGCACTAAATGATTAAAGTGATAGTTCACCCAAAAATCTAAATTGTGTCATTAATTACTCACCCTCATGTTGTTCCAAACCCGCAAGACCTTCGTTCATCTTCAGAACACAAAGGAAGATATTTTTGATGATCTCGTAGCTTCATAACAATATGGTTAAACCACTAATGTCTCAAGACTGTTTTAAAGATGTCCTTACTACCTTTCTAGGTCTTGAATGTGGTAGTTGTGTTGCTGCCTAGAATCAGAAAGTTTTTTGTTGAAGTATCCCTTTAATGATCTGTCTCATTTGAAAATAATATACCACCTGCACTGAACTCTACTCTAAACCCAAACTAGTTGGCAAACGTGAGATAAAAACATGATTGCTAAAGCAACTATGCCATTTTAGCTGACTTCTACAAGTCTTTGAGCTCTCTTTTGTGTTGTGTGATTCACAGGAATCGTACACGAGCGCTCCGCATCACATGTTCACATGTACCAGGTGTGCTAATGAGCAATTTTACCTTGTCAAAAGGCATAGATATTGAGCTGGTTATGTGAAGCAAATGCCAAAATGTATCAGTTTACAAAGGTCATAAGATAGTATTGTACAAGGAACCGTCTGAGAACAACAAAGAATCCTACTACTCACAGATGTAGAGTAAAAGGAAATCCACTGTGTTCATGTCTATTTCTGTAGGTATCCGTCTCTGTCTCTGTGAGCGTCTATTAATATCTATTACAAGTTTCTCTGTCTGTATGAGTGTTGAACACGGAAGATCTTTTTTCTGTATAAGTGTTGAACACTTAAGATCTTTTTGTGAATGAAATGAAAACTCTGAGGCACATTCACTCTACAGTCCTTGAATCTCAGTCATTCAGAGGTATGTGTGTGTGTGAGAGAGAAAGAAAGTGAGAGCGCTTGTATGTGTGATTGTGTCACATTAGCAGTGAGATATTGTCAGATTATTAGTGATCCACGGGATGCATCATTGCAAATGGCTCCAAATGGCTGTAAACACTAGGTCGCCCCGCCCACTATGAAATGTTCAGTTGTGTAAAAGTGCCATGGAATTTAAAGGCAAACAACAGTTTATGAGTTTAGCTACATAATGATTTTAGCTTGATGTTAATACTTACATGTAAATAGAATCATAAGCACAATACAGATGGCTTTTACTATTATCATTAAAGGGATACACTCTTAAAAATAAAGGTGCTTCACGATGCCATAGGAGAACTTTTTTTGTTTAAATGGTTCCATAAAGAACCTTTAACATCTGAAGAACCTCAGAGGTGCTTTGTGGCGAAAGAAGGTTCTTCACATTAAAAAGTAAGAAAGAGATGGTTCTTTAAAGAACCTTTGACTAAATGGTTCTTTGTGGAACCAAAAATGGTTCTTCTATGGCATTGCTGTGAAGAATCTTTTAAAGCACCTTTATTTTTAAGAGTGTAGTTCACCCAAAAATGAAAATTACCCCATGATTTATTCACCCTCAAGCTATCCGAGGTGTATATGACTTTCTTCTTTCAGACAAATATAATCAGAGTTATATTAAAAAAAGGTCCTGGCTCTTAATGGCAGTGAAGGGGTGTTGATATTTTGAAGTTCAAAAAAGTGCATCCATCCATCCATCCATCATAAAGTGCTCCACATGGCTCCGGAGAGTTAATAAAGGCTTTCTGAAGTGTTTCGAAGTGTTTTTGCAAGAAAAATATCCATATTTAAAACTTTAGAAAACATAATCTCTAGCTTCCGCTTATGACCAACACAGTAGTGAAGAAGGCAAAACAAACAAGTCACAAAATAGAAGTACAAAAAAAAGGATTTCAGTATATCAATAAACAAAACTTGGTTCTTGCGAGACTAGCATATTCTCACTGGAGTATACACTACGCTTACGCCCTATGTCATCCGCTACAACGCTACTCTCTCATGAAATCACGTACAACAGTTAGCGGAACCTAGAGATTATGGTTTATAAAGTTTTAAATATGGATATTTTTCTTACAAAAAAAATACATTGATTCACTTCAGAAGGCCTTTACTAACTCCTCAGAGTTGTGTGGAGCACTTTTTATGATAGATTTATGCATTTTATTGGACTTCAAAATCTTTCACTGCACCCATTCACTGCCGTTCACTTATAAAGCTTGGAAGAGCCAGGACATTTTTTAAAATATAACTTTTGTTATAGATTGTATTTGTCAGAAATAAGAAAGTCATATACAATTAGGATAGCTTGGGGGTGAGTAAATCATGGGGTAATTTTAATTTTTGGGTGAACTATCCCTTTAAAATGACCATTACCATTTTGAAAATTTGTTAGCATATGCGTAAGCAATATGGTACTCGAGGCCATGCTTCGCGTCGTGCCTAACAACACCCTTCAGCTGTGATTTATTCACAATACAGCACGGCTTCGATTACCTTATTGCTTTTATAAACCGGTTACCACACAATAAAAACATTACAACCAAAAGTTTATGTATTGATATGTTACTTTTTTTAAGCAAGTTCGTTAAATGCTGTGCTTCTGCTAAAAAATAGTTCCTGACCAGGGTTGCCAGGTTTTTTAAAAAAAACCCGCCCAAATGCTTCTCAAAACTAGCCCAAAACTAGCCTAAAGTCGTTTCGAGGGGGGTCTACCATTAAAAAGCGCTTTCGGGGGTGTAAAATAAACGTTTTTTGTCGGGGTTGCCGTGGTAATTTCGCATTCAAGGGCCTAAACATAATGTTATTGGGGTCGCTTAAACCCGCGGACATGAAAAACAACCTGCCGCAACAGCGTTAAAGTAGCCTAATTCCGCGGGAAAACCACGGACTTGGCATCACTGTTCCTGACAGCAACAGTAAACGGCAAGAGAATGTTCCCATGTAATAATAAAAACAGAGAATAGGAACTCTTTTTTTATCTGCTGTCATTTATTTTTTAAACACCATATATGATATTTTTTCACACACATACATCTGCTTATCTCTCAGCATGAAAAAACATCTATTTTCCATCGCTTAGTTTTAAAACAGACTGATTCGCGGCACAGCGCAAGTTTGCAAGCGTCTTTGCAGTGTAAAATGATGGACATATGGACATACAGAACCATACCTGAAACAGAAAACTAATAAATACAGTAATATTCCCTCCTCACCTCGGAAACTGTGGGCTTCTACACAGACGCGCACACTCATCAATATATCTCCGCTCGAGAAGAGTTTGACAGGGGGAAGGGCGTGGTCTTAAATTTAAAGATAAAAGATGCAACATAACGCCAGCAGGGGTCACTCATACTTCATTAAATAAATAACAAACAGTTAATTCTGCCGAAATGCATAATACATGAAACAGTTTTGATGCTATATTATTGATTGTTTATGTTGCTAAGGGTAGTTGCTCAGTGACACACAGAAATGGTCATAGCTGTGCTTTATCGTGAATACAACACAGCTGCTGACCAATCAGAATCGAGGAATCGAATTAACCATTTTATAACAGATTTATACCAATATAGTGTGCTGCAGGGATGACGTATTTTTGTAGGCCAACTTGGAAGATAGCTCTCTCAGCTCTTTTATTTTCAACATACTACATGATTTGGGATCCTAATCTTTGGATTTGGATAATATATGAATTGTGAAGCACCCTTTGTATTCTTAGTGCGTCTTATAAAATGGTGTGACGCAAGGTCCTGGTCTCCAGCAGCACAGCAAGCTGATGACTTGTCTGTCACCGTCTGTCGTCATGGTCAGACTGACTCATAGGACATACGCTCCGTGTCAGGAGACGCCCTGCGGTCTGCATTCCTCTCCTCAGCCACCTCTGAGCTCACGGTGTGACAGTACAAGTCCAACAAAGTTAGAGCATCTGCCCCGGGCCCAATTACGACAGGGCCAGGAAGGTGTATTTTGATGGATGATTTGAGACACGGTGATGGCGGGAAAGCCTCTCAAAAGGCATAAGAAATCAAACATCCACATAAAGAACTGCAGCGTTTTCATTTGTGAGCAATATTTTTGTGAGGCGGAACTGATTCATGCTTTCCCAGGCGTCCTCCCCTTGGGAAGCAATTCAAAACTGCACGTTTGTTCCCCTTATTATCTCTCAGCTAAGCATGTCGGAAATGGGACAGGAGGCATTTCCATCCTGATTTGTGTGTTTTTGACAGAATAAACCTTTGAAGGTTTGCATGAAAGCACCGTGTAGATGTTCTCGACGCAAACATCTATCATCATCATAAAGGCAGCGCTAAGCTGCGAGGTGTCGGGGGAGAGGGGAACACGATCAACGCGCCCTCAAACGTTACAGATGCACTATCAAACACTCTTTACGTGCTCCCTCCTGAGAGACCTGCGCAGCTGACGTTCTTTTGCACGATGGCTTTTTCGCTGCTTAAATACAGTCTACAATTATCCCCAGAGCGCACAAACCTCCCCGCGTTCATCCCAGCATCCTGTTCCCCTTCTGATTTACCTCTCCCATTTCTGCACTCCCAGACTCCCCTATGTGGGAAGGCGGAGTGGATGTGTCCGGTAGGGTTTGTCTGGGGGAGGGGGTGCTTGTGAAATGGTATAGTCTGATAGATGGAGTGGGCATGAGACCGTGTGTGTGAGAAGAATAGTAAAGGAGCCCTGGAGACGGGGAGGATGGAGGCACAGAGCCAGAAAATTGCATTGCATATTTGGTGATTAGTTTACCTCATGGGTCTCTTTCTTCCCACCGCCGTCTTCCTCTTCTTCTTCTTCTTCTTCTTTTAGCTCATCTTCATCCTGATCATTCCTCTAATGCCCATATCATCCTTGTTTCTTATATTGTTCATATGTGACCCTGGACCACAAAACCATTAGTAGCACGGTTATATTTGTAGCAATAGTCAACAATACACTGTATGGGTGAAAATTATCGATTTTTCTTTTATGCCAAAAATCATTAAGATATTAAGTAAAGATCATGTTCCATGAAGATATTTAGTAAATTTCCTACTGTAAATATAAGAAAACTTAATGTTTGATTAGTAATATGCATTGCTAAGAACTTCATTTGGACAACTCTAAAGGCGATTTTCTCAATATTTTGTTTTTTAGATTTTTCAGATTCCAGAGTTTCAAATAGTTGTATCCCAGCCAAATATTGTCCTATCCTAACAAACCATACGTCAATGGAAAGCCTATTTATTCATGGTGAATAAATCTCAATTTTAGTTTTTGTTGTTGTTTTTGTGGTCCAGGGTCACATTCAAAATATTTTGGACACATTTGTGAACTGGTTTAATCAATTCATTAAAACTGATTCATCATTTGCTCTTTAGTTCGATGTTTATCAGCTTAAATATTTACTTAAATTAATATTTATTTAAATATTACTAGAAAATGTATGTAATTTTATATTCACATAGAAATTGCAGTGACTTTATAATATATGTATTTTTATTAGTGCTGTCAATCGATTAAAAAATTAACTGATTAATTGCATATTTTTCTGAATTAATTGCGATTAATCATGATTAATTGTGATTAATTGCGATTAATCCCACTTAACTAAAGTGTTTAAATATACTTTTATATTGCAATGATTTTACATTCAATCTTCAAATTAATGTAGAAACAACATAAAGACAGTATATTTTTAATATTTGTTTAATGGCATTTTTTTATGTGAGTATCACTGATACCAATACTGGTATTTCTTTAGGAAATTGTTACTTGTGACCCTGGACCACAAAAACCGTCTTAAGTCACTGGGATATATTTGTAGCAATAGCCAAAAATACATTGTATGGGTCAAAATGATTGATTTTTCTTTTATGGAAAAAATCATTAGGAAATTAAGTAAAGATCATGTTCCATGAGGATATTTTGTCAATTTCCTACTGTAAATATATCAAAATTTAATTTTTGATTAGTAATATGCATTGCTAAGAACTTCATTGATTCCAGATTTTCAAATAGTTGTATCTTGGCCAAATATTGTCATATCCCATACATCAGTGGAAAGCTTATTTATTCAGCTTTCAGGTGATGTATAAAACTCTATTTAAAAAAATTGACCTTTATGACTGGTTTTGTGGTCACAATTTTATTATTATTATTTTTTAATAAAAGAAAAACAAATGCAGTGACCAAGATTACTTCTACAATAATACAAAATTAATATGATTACATATTACAAATTGTTTCAATCAATCCTAGATACAAATTTTTTAAGAGGGGTAGTTCACCCCAAAATAAAAATTGATGTTGTTCCAAACTTGTACGAGTTTCTCTCTTCTGCTGAACACAAAAGAAGATATTTCGTCTCTTATTGACTTCCATTTTATTTATTTTTTGTTTGTTCATACAGTGGAACTCAATAGGAACCAGAACTATTTGGTTACCAACATTCTTTAAAATATCTTCTTTTGTGTTTCACAGAATAAACAAAGTCATACAGGTTTGAAATTACATGACAGGAAGTTTTTAAACATATTTTTGAAGGCATTAATAACTTCACCTGCATGTCTGCAGGGGTCCTGTCTCTATGATATAATTTCCTGTTTTGTTTGTTCTGAACATTGGTTGCATCATATGGTCGCACCACATGACGTTTTGGCAGACAAACATTTTTCATGTCTTAATCAGTAAAGCAGTTTTGTTGAAATGTTTTGTGCAATAATAATAAACAAAATCATCTTTTTGAATGATCTTTTGAAGAATTTTGTTTTTGTTTTTGTTTTATTTCATTATGATGACATGATTGTATCACCCAGGCCTTTTTGATTTTTCATTGCTTTGCACCTGTCATTTTTATTATTTTGTCTGGTGGACTACATGTAAACATCTGCTATGTGATATAGCTTATTCAGGGCAGTCCAAAATAAAAAAGCAACATGCAATTTTTATGATCCCTCTTATGTTTTGCAAGGTCTTTGTAAACGTATTTATTATAGGAAACACCTTGTTCAGTACTCTTTTCACAAACACAAGATTTCTTTCATCTGTCCTCAAAGCTCTGCTCAAGATAAGTACAGGCAAATTTCAGTATCCTCACTGCTGAGTACAAATTTCAGCACCGCTCCCAAGTCAGCGGTTCTTTGAGGGGAAAAATGTCCTTTCTGAGGCTTTCTCGCTCAGCCTTTGTGCAAAACAACACACTGAAACCATACTGTTTAGAATGACAAATTGCCTGCTTATAAATGCAGACACTAGCAAATGCGTGTAAGTCAGTGTGCTCAGCCAGTGTGTGCTGCCACCGACTGCAAACTAGCAGGCAGAAATCTAAGACCTCCGGGAGATGGTATTGATAATTGATTTCAATTGCCGTGCTGTCGCGAAGGTTCTGCGAAACTGTAAGCCACCTGCCGTAATTACAGTCTCAAATAGGATAAACCTGCACGACGTGCTTTTCAGTGACTGAAAGGCAAAGACAGGCAGCCGCAGCGTTCTCCTGAAAAGCAAGTAGGTCAAGCGCTTTCTTTTAATCCTGGCTTAGTCTGCGCCCATGTCTGGTTGATGGGAGCTCTCAAAGCTCCGAAGACGGCAGAGAAAATCCCGCTTTCTTCCATACTGCCAAAAATTGTCCATATTTCCTTTGTTTGGAATCAAAGGACGCTCGGCTGTCATTACATCACTCAACTCCTGCATTCTCTTTGGACTCGGGTCTCTTTGAAACTCAGGCGTTGTTTTTGTTGCATTTGCACAAGCCTGATGTTTGTTTAGTCATGAAACTCCATCGGAGATGAAATCGATGAAAGTCTCAGCATGAAATAATTTACTGCTTACATAAAGTCTAATGATCATCCAACAAGCCCGCCAACAAAATTAACTAAAAAACGCTTTGATTAGCTCACTGTTATTGCTTGGAGATGCATCGCCGTCGGCACGAATAAACATTTATATCTGAGTGAAGAATCAAAACATCCCTGGCAATGTCACGGTGGCTTCTGATTGGCTGGTGCGCTGATTCAAAAGGCCACACTTTCTACACAATTAGCTGCTCTCTGGGTCCCCGGGGCAGAAACAAGCAATGCTCTCTCACCGAGATGATGGACTTGTAAGCCACTTTTGTAAGTGAGGATTTCGGTTGTGGAAGTGGGACACGGTGGTGCGGTGTACAAGGACAACAGGTATGAGATGTGTCAAACAGCCACGGTGGATAAAGCTCTGGAGTTTACTGCTACATGCAGTGAACGTTAACTTGCACATTATCTTTCTGGAATATAATTGAATGATCTGAATTGGGTGCTCCCATACTGTCAAAACGCATTATTTGTAGGGAATCGGATCTCATTTTGGAAGGACCTTCTTTGTGTTTGTATCTATGCTTGATTCTGCTTGTTTGACACTGCCATTATTTTCTCATTTGTCTTGTTTTTCAGTAAAAATATTTAAACGTATAAATAATTATATATATTTACTTTATTTTTATACTAAGCTTTGTTTTCAAAGATAAAATACACTATATATACTCTATATACTCTGTTAAAAAGTTTGGGGTCAGTAACTTTTTTTTTTTTTGAGAAATGAATACTTTGATTCAGCTAGGACGCAATAAATGTATCCAAAGTGACAGTGAAGACATTTATAATGTTACAAAAGATTTCTATCTCAAATTTTTGAAGAATGCTGTAAAATGCATGTACAGTTTCCACACAAATATTAAGCAACACAATTTTCCACATTGATAATAATCAGAAATGTTTCTTGAGAAGCAAATCAGCATATTAGATTTATTTCTGCTTTGCATCACAGTCATAAATGGCATATTAAAACATTACAACAGAAAAGTTATTTTAAACTAATAATATTAATGTTTTTACAGTATTTTTGATCAAATAAATGCAGTCTTGGTGAACTTCTTTCAACAACAGTGAATAATCTTACAGAAACTTACACAATATTGTGTATGTTTAAAACATATTTAAATAAACATGCCATTTTTTTTTCACATCAAGAGCAAAATTGGTCCTCACAGATTCACAATTACCAGATATAAAGTTGTACTGTGAGATATTAACCCACAATTATGAGTGAATAGTTGCAATTGTGAGATATAAAGCCATATTGTGAGATTTTAACTCATATTTATGAGAAATAGTCACAATTGTGAGTTAAGTCATAATTATGGAGTTACAATTGTGGGATATAAAGCCATATTGTGAGATATTAACTCATAATCATGAGAGAGTTACAATTGTGAGATATAAAGCCATAATGTGAGATATTAACTCATATTTGTGAGAATTAGTCACAATTGTGAGTTATTAAGTCATAATTATGGAGTTACAATTGTGAGATATAAAGCCATATTGTGAGATATTAACTCATATTTATGAGAAATAGTCACAATTGTGAGTTATTAACTCATAATCATGAGAGAGTTACAATTCTAAGATATAAAGCCATATTGTGAGATATTAACTCATTTATAAGAAATCACAATTGTGAGTTATTAAGACATAATGAGATATAAAGACGTATTGTGAGATATGAACTCATAATTATGAGAGTTACAATTGTGAGATATAAAGCTCAAGAGGTATAAAGAGATATTAACTCATAATTGTGAAAAAAGGCGCAATCATTAGATTTTGTGAGTTATTAAGTCATAATTATGCACTGTAAACCCTAATGCTGTCTTTACTTATACAATCAAGTAATGTTGACTAAACATTACTTAAAATTTTGCATTTTGGACCTATTACTTAAAAATATGAGTTCATTTAACTTATTTACTATCAAAATGCATAAACTTAAGATTTCAAGTGTTGTGAGCTCAAAATCATGATTAATCATTTGAAAAAAAAAATCATTTTAAAAAGTCATCTTGAATGTTGAATTTTCAATACAACTGAAATATTTGAGAGAACATCACATAAGCTGACTTCATAAATTAATGTTGATTTTCCTGAAAAGGTTTTTTTTTTTTTTTTTTTTAAATACTCACCATTATAGTGAATAGTGTTACTTTTGGTTGGGCACTTGGAACTTTGTTTATATTACTATAGTTTTCTTTCTGTTGTTGCAACAATGCAGCATGAAATCAGAGTTCTTTGATTTCAAAGAAAGAAAAGTAATAAATAGATTGCTTTTAGAAGGTGATCTATATTCTAATTAAATCATGAGTGTTTTTCATGCTGATTAATGGTTTTACAATTTTACTGATTTTCTTTTTTTTATAAACACTATAAGAAGCTTTTAACTGCGTTTATATAATCTTTTAATATTTGGGGTAATGTGCGTGAGTCACACACAGACTTCAACATTCAGCATGTGAATCACAACAATGGTAACAACTCAATTTCATTTATTTTTATTAACTATCAATAACCATTTTATGAGCTTTTTTTGTTTGTTTTTTGTTGTGCTACTGACATGACTTGCAGTCAAATATAAGAACATTGTTTAACAGTTTTAAGTTACATTTTCATGTTGAGTTAACTTAAATATATAAGTACACTTAAAAAAATGAATACCAAGTGAACACAATCGTTTAAGTACATTAAATAAGTGCTAAGTTTGTTGAACTGAATGATTTAAGTACAGTCTACAAAACCGCCAAGTTAAATAAACTTAAATATGCAAGTTTTGGAAGATTCCATTACTCAATTAAATTGAGGCAACGAGTTTACTCAATCAATTTAGTCCAATTAACTTATTAGGGTTTTCAGTGTGAGAGAGTTACAGTTCTGAGATATAAATTATATAATTATGAGAAATAGGCAAAATTGTGAGATATTGTGAGTTATTAAGTAATAATTATGAGGGAGTTACAATTGTGAGCTATAAAGATGCATTGTGAGATAATAACTCATAAGTTGCAATTGTGAGATATTGTGAGTTATTAAATCATAATTATGAGGGAGTAACAGTTGGGAGATATTAAAGTAATAGTTCACCCAAAAAATGAAAATTCTGTCATTAATTACTCACCCTCGTGTCGTACCTTTAATTAATTTTCAGAAAACAAATCAAGATATTTTTTATGAAATCTGAGAGCTTTCTGACCCTGCATAGACAGCAACGCAAATGACACTTTCAAGGCCCAGAAAGGTTACAAGAATTTTTTTTAGAACCTGGGTGCACTGCTCCTTGTTTGTATCCAGAGGAATGCACACGCTCAAGCATGCACAAGCAAAAAATATCTTAATTTGTTGGAAAAACATGAGGGTAATTAATGTCAGAATTTTAATTTTTGGGTGAACTATCCCTTTAACTATAAGAAATAGTTCCAATTGTGAGATATAGCTGCACATAGACTTCAGTGCATTTAAAACGAAATGATTTTTATATGTATAATTTTCGTGCATAATTTGCTGATATTAACATTTTGTTGTACATGTAAGCACACTCATTGATTTCTACCCGCTTCAGATTTCATGAGACTCCCTGACACTGTAGGTAAATATGACAAATTGACTGTTTACCACAGACAGATGATGATGATTTTATCAGCCTCTCATTTTGACAGACTCAGGTATGAAGCTTTTTTTGCATTGACCGCATACTCTTTTCCCCTCCCTCTCCTCAACATGAACTCATATGATTCAGACTCTAGCTGCGATATGAGCGGGCGGTTGCTAATAGTGACAAAAGACCGTGAAGAGAATCAGAGCGTGAGGGACTCACAGCTCCATTGACTATGAGCCGTGAGGCAGTGGGAGACAAACACACACATATACACACTAAAACAAATGGACAAATGCTCTTTTTTCTTGTCCCTAAAGGTAGTTTCTATTCATGAATGATACTGAAGTAGTAATTTAGTGCCAGATGATTAGCATTGACTGCCAAAATCAGCATATTAAAATGATTACTGAAGGATCATGTGACGCTGAAAACTGGAGTAACGACTGCTGAGTAAAATTCAGCTTTGTCATCACAGGAAGAAATGACATTTTCAAATAATAATAAAAAGAAAATTCAAAATATTACTATTTTTACTGTATTTTTTATTAAATACATGCACAGTTGTGCATATCTTTTTGACTGCGGTTAGACATTTTTTGTTTATGCTGCAGTGTGTGGCTTTATTAGCTAATTTATTAATGTTTATCAATGGAGAAACATGCATCATGCCTGAATAAAGGTGTAGTTACATCATCTACCAGCAGGGGTTAACCCCTGATAGCACAGGTACGTCTCGGAGATGTCTATTTGATGCCTGCATTTACATCTGCAAGACGTATTTTTTTTAGAGTGTTTGCTCATCTGCAATACGTCTATAGGACGTTTCCTTTCAGATGTCAAATAGATGTCTATTAAATGTCTTGAAGATGTTTAAGATTTAGAATGCATGTAAAACTGACATCTTACAGACGTCTGTCAGATGTTTGTACACAGCAGATGCTTTCCAGATCAAGTGATCTTTAACAGACATCTTGCAGACGTACGTGTGCTATCTGGGACAGAGCGTGCTAACCAAACAAACTTGAAACCATCAGATATTGCAGTCATCTTGGACTTATACTGACACCTAGTGGCTTGTTCATCTTCACTTACACAAAAAGTATTCTCGTAGCTTCATAAAATTACGGTTGAACCACTGATGTCACATGGACTATTTTATTAATGTCCTTACTACCTTTTTGGGCCTTGAACATGGTTGCGTCGCTATCAGTACAGGGTCAGAAAGGTCTCGGATTTGATCAAAATATATTAATTTGTGTTCCAAAGACGAACAAAGGTCTTACGGGTTTGGAACAACATGAGGGTGAGTAATTAATGACAGAAATGTCATTTTTGGGTGAAATATCCCTTTAATGTAAAACGTTTAATTTCATATTTATACAAAGTACACTTTTTAAAAGGAGAAGTTCACTTCCAGAACAAAAATTTACAGCTGATATACTTACCTCCTTGTCATCCAAGATGTTCTTGTCTTTCTTTCTTCAGTCGTAAAGAAATTGTTTTTTGAGGAAAACTTTTCAGTATTTCTCTCCATATAATGGACTTCTATGGTGCCTGTGAGTTTGAACTTCCAAAATGCAGTTTAAATGCAGCTTCAAAGGGCTCTAAACAATCCCAGCCAAGGAAGAAGGGTCTTATCTAGCAAAATGATCGGTTATTTCCCAAAAACAATTGACAATTTATATACATTTTTAACCTCGTTTTGTCTAGCTCTGCGTGAACTCTGTGTATTCCAGTTCAATACAGTTAGGGTTTGTTGGAAAACTCCCATCTCATTTTCTTCTCCAACTTTAAAATCATCCACATCCCTGTAGAAGTACCAACCCAGTGTTTACGAAGCGAACATGCTAAGAAAATCATACGGCCATTACAAAAAAAGTTAAAACTGCGATGTTGGATGATTATGAAGTTGGAGAAGAAAATGAGATGAGAGTTTTTCGACATACCCTAACTTCCTTGAACCGGAATACACAGAGTACATGCAGAGCTAGACAAGACAAGCATTTGAGGTTAAAAAGTATATAAATTGTATTTTTTTTTTAGAAAATAACCGATCGTTTCACTAGATAAGACCCTTCTTCCATGGGCTGGGATTGTTTAGAGCCCTTCTGAAGCCGCATTTAAACTGCATTTTGGAAATTCAAACTTGCAGGCACCATAGAAGTCCACTATATGGAGAGAAATCCTGAAACATTTTCCTCAGAAAACATATTTTCTTCACGACTGAAGAAAGAAGGACATGAACATCTTGGATGACAAGGGGGTGAGTAAATTATTTGCAAATTTTTGTTTTTGAAGTGAACGTCTCCTTTAAGTGTGTTAAAGGGATAGTTCACCCAAAAATGAAAATTTGATGTTTATCTGCTTACCCCCAGGGCATCCAAGATGTAGGTGACTTTGTTTCTTCAGTAGAACACAAACAAAGATTTTTAACTCAAGCCGTTGCAGTCTGTCAGTCATATAATGGCAGTCAATGGGACCCATGGCTTTGAGAGTCAAAAAAAAAAACATACACAGACAAAACCAAATTAAACCCTGCGGCTCGTGACGATACATTTAGGTCTTAAGACACGAACCAATTGGTCATTACAAGAAACTGAACAGTATTTATATAATGTATTTTTACCTCTGATAGTCCGCAATGTCCAACTGTCCTGAGCGCGTTCACAGCATCGGCACGCGACCTCAGTTTGTTGTGAAAAACCATAGGCACAGCTGATGATTTCAGTAATACTTTATCCCCCTCTGGGTCTCTGAAATCATCAGGGGAAAAAATGATCGCTGCAGACCCTCCACACTTTTAGTAACTAAATGGATGTGTTGATATCCAGCCAAAGAGCAAGCAGTCATAACTTCAGTCGATCAGGCTCAAACGTTAGGAGTCGGTGAACAGTCAACACTCCCGGATGAGTTTGCGCAAGCGAACATAATCTTTTAGTTTTTAATCGGTTGCAACAATCAGGATAAGCACAAGTAATTATCATTTTGATTAGCCACCTAGCCCACAATCTCTCTGCACTGTGTAAACACTGAGTGACGTATACACGCGACAGATTGCTTCCACTCACGCGTCTACTGTGCCAGAGCACGTTGACGGCTCACGCGCCGGTTGTTGTGAATGCGCTCGGGACAGTTGGACATTGTTGTGGATCAGAGGTAAAAAAAATCATATAAATACTGTTCAGTTTCTTGCACAGACCGATTGGTTTGTATCTTAAGACCTCAATGTATAGTCACGAGCCGCAGGGTTTAATTTGGTTTTGTCAATGTATGCTTTTTTTTTGACTCTCAAAGCCATGGGTCCCATTGACTGCCATTATATGACTGACAGACTGCAACGGTTTGAGTTGAAAATCTTCGTTTGTGTCCTGTGATGTACACTACAAGCGCACATTCAAAACAATTAAGCACCTTCTTTTTCACAAGTGATATTAGTGTTGTTACTATATCAGGACAGATCCAGCATGCCAAGCTAAGCTAACTTCTCTCTCCATGTGTTGTTTGGGTCTTAGGCACATTTTGAATGATCTCTGTCAGTTGTTTGTATGTTTTAGCATATTTAGCTCTCTTGCTAATTCTGGTTTTGAACCTTTTCAGCTTTTCCTAGCATCAGCTTTAACTCTATATTATATTAGTTCACAGTGTGCAGCCGACACAGCGCTCTGTTTAGTACACTAGCAGTGATTAAGTGTGGCTGTTCGTCATAAAGTCTTGACTCCCAGTCCAGAAACATACTTTATAATCATGTATATTTTAATGTGTAATATTGTAAACATATCTGTAAGTATTCACGATTTAAGGCTTTCTCAGAGTTTGTGATTCATTGTATCCTCCATCATAAAAGTCTTGTGTACCACTCTGATACATGGAAAGCTTTCTGTACCCCACTGGGAAGCATTTACTCCCCTCACTGTTGCCATCATAGTGATGTAATGGGAGGCACTTTCTGGCTTTCTCCAGAGACGACCGGTCGGCTCTAAATCTGGCCCTGTCACACTTTCATAAAAGCTCAAATTTAATTTGCAGCCATTTGTGTGTTTCTCCCTCACAGTGAATAGGACTGTGGCTATAAATACCTGAAATGCACAGGGACAGAGACGCTGCGCATAATCAAAGAGAACCTCAGCAGAGACAAATAATCAGGAGAGAGGGAGAGGGAAAGAGCCAACGGAGAGCGGTAAATAATGATTAGAACCAGGAATAGAAGGGAAATGGAATCATAAATCAATAGGGAACAGATAGTAAAGGAAAGAAAGGGATGCTGGGAAACCGGAGGAGCGTTCAGCAGGTGGTGTGGAGGACCTGAAGAAAGTGTCCCCCTCACCTCAGCTCAGTGACTCATTTAGTGACTCATCGGTGTCCTGTCTCACACACACACACACGCAGCCCACACACATCTCTCCAACCAATTAGCTGTATGTACTTCAAAAATATGCAAAACACCCAACATGGAGGACATCTTAGCATACTGTAATATTCAAAAGTGCCGACAGTGCTTTTGTTAATATATGAAAGGCATGAAATGTGTCATTTCCAAGAGGCCTATAATACCTTTACTAGTGACGTAAAAAGCAGTAGACAAAATGAAAAATGTAAGCCTATTTTATGCTTTTATTAAGAGCCCTCCAAATATTCGTCACTGGTAAAACATCTACTATAATGAAATATTTGCTGCTTATCTAAAATTTTAAGTACTTTTATATTCTAGTATAAATCTTTCATTTAAAAAAATCACAAAATTCTAACCTATCACTGAAGTAAACAACTGAAAAATGGAGAATGGAAAATGTCATTATGAAATTGTGTGAAAGTGGTATGAAAGTGTGTTTCTCTAGTTTAAAATTATTGGCACTCATTGTTGCAACGTCCTTTTCCCAAGATAACAGCTCTGACTTTTCTCCTATACTGCCTGATGAGTTTGGAGAACACCTGACAAGAGATCAGAGAACATTCATTCATACTGAATCTCTCCAGACCTTTCAGATTCCCAGCTTCATGTTGGTGCTTCTCCTCTTCAGTTCACTCCACTAATATTCTGTAAGGTTCAGCTCAGGGAACTGGGACGGCCATGGCAGAAGCTTCATTTTGTACATTTTTTGTTTTGATTTTGATGTTTGTTTTAGATCATTGTCCTGATGGAAGATCCAACCATGGCCCATAATAAGATTTCTAACAGAGGCAGTCAAGTTTAGATTTTTTTTTTTCTGTTGGCATTTGATAGAATCCATGATGCCGCATCTGAACAAGACGTCCAGGACCTCCGGCAGAAAAACAGCCCCACAACATTAAAGACCCAGCAGTATATTTAACTGTGGGCATTGGGTACTTTTTATCCATCTGGTGGGTTTGCTGCCAAAAAGCTCTTTTTTGAGTTTCATCTGAGCATAAAAGCCAGTCCTGTTTGAAGTTCCAGTCATGTGTGTTTGTTTTTGGATGAGCGAGGAGGATTTTTTTTAAAAACCCTCCTGAACAACATGTGGTGATGTAGGGGCTGTTTGAAATTTTTTTATTTTTTTTTTATTTTTTTTTTACAGACTTAACTAATCTCTGCAATTCTCCAGCTGTGATCCTTGGAGAGTCTTTGGGCACTCAAACTCTCCCCCACACTGTGCGTTAGGACAATATAGACACGTCCTCTTCCAGGCAGATTTGACATTTTTAGTTAATTAGAACTCCTTAATTATTGCCCTGATGGTGGAAATGGTGATCTTCAATGCTTTAGCTCTTTTCTTACAGCCACTTTTTATTTTGTGAAGTTTTGTGAAACTATATTCTTTGATTTTACTCCCTGTGATGATTGATGGTTAAGGGAATTTGGCCTTTGTGTTCCTCATATTTATAATCCTGTGGAACAGGAAGTCATGGCTGGACAAGTTCATGTTCCTAGTCACTCTGGTGTGCTAAAAATGTAAATGTGAATATACTTCAGAGATATTTTACTCATAAGATTATCTAGGGGTGCCAATAATTGTGGCCAACATGCATTGGAGAAAAACATTTATTTCATAATGTCAATTTTCCCCCACTTTCAGTTGTTTTACTTCAAAGAAAGGTTAGAATTTTGTGAATTTTTCGAATGAAAGATCAAAAAGATGCAGATTTATTTTCACAGCCGCTTTTGCTAAGATTTACCAAGGCTGCCAGTATTAGTGGACAGCATTGTAGCTCATCAAAATTGTTTGGTGGGAACAAACCTGCATCTTTTTAAAAAAGCTCTTTCCGTCTATCAAAACAATGCGTGTTTTTCAAGCAGTAGTTAATTAAGCATGACCTGGTGCACCACATGCCCCACTAAACCATTAGTTGTTAGCGCCAGCGCGTGCGCATCAGGAAATGGTCTGTATCTGTGGTGCAGATGGGCAGACCCGCATAGCACTCGGATGTGACCTGGAACGGTTCGGGCCAAGTACAGGCTAGCTAACGAGCCGTGAGAGAACGCAATGATCTCAGGCCCGTTAATTCAAGGGGAGCCAGGTTTCAGACAAAAGGTCTAAAATGTCTCAGCACGAGGGTCTTCAGGTGTAGCACATGCTGAGATTGTGGAAATTGTGTGGAAAAGACTGTAATCGAAGGAGTATTTTTGTCATGTGGGGTCATAAATCTCCCGGAATTCATCAAAAATATCTTAGTTTGTGTTCCGAAGATGAACAAAAGTACGGGTTTGGAATAACATGCACATTCAAAGAAAACTGCTTACTTCCGTGGTGCAAAATATTAGCATATTGATGAGCTCCAAACTAGCACACATGAACTAAAAGCCCCAAAACTCTCATGCTGTCATTAGCAGAGCTAAATTACAAGGAAGGATGCTCACATGGTTGCCAGTGAACTCATCATTTGCTCCTCCCATTCAAGTCAGGAATCAGGATACGGAGCGCAGGCCAGCAGCACTGCAAGTGGGCTTTCATGGGTTCACACTGCTGCAACATTTGAGGGGCATGTGAGTGTGGGGGGCAAGGAGCATACTGGTGGGTTTGTTTGTTAGCACCCCTGACATTTACCAGGCTAACAGAAAATGTCAGTGAATGCCAGATGTTAGCTCTGGTTATGATGCAGCTCTTGAAAAGCTTGAGCTATTGATCCATCCTCCCTCCCCTCACCCAATTCACGTCTCCTCTCACCCTGCCCCTTCACATGCCTTTTCTCTCTCCTCCTCCTCCTCTCCCTCTCTTCTCCTGGCCTGTGCGAGAGCAACCGACACCTGTCAAAGATCAGAAGTCATAGGTCTGAATAATGGATCTTATGCACATACTGGCTGAAACAGTCAACATTTGCTCTCGTTCCTGAGTTCTGCTGGTATTGCTCTAGCTGTGTTCAGGCATGAGAAAGAGCAGCCCTGTCTTACATGAGTGGGCTACATATCATATAATAAGACAAGATAAATTATGTATGTTAAGGGCAAACGCTTTAAGCCCCACCTGAATCAGACAAGCCTCTGATGGAAAATCGGAGTTGACCTTCCCGGCTTTGACACACCATCTCACATTTCTTCACCCCCGGAGGGACATTTTATTGCTCAGAGGTTGCTCTTTTATAAGCTTTAGGAGGTTTAATGGAGTTATGTTTCTTTTGTGTCAATTTAATCTTTTCTCCTGGAATTCCTATTTTGGTGTTTTTATTGGTAATGTGTTTTAACTTCTAAGGACTGCTCACAATTTATGATAGATGTTCTGACACTTTACAATAAGGTACTGTTTGTTGCTTTAACTACATTAACTAACAATGAGCAATGCTTTTGTTACAGTATTTATTAATCTTTGTTAATGTTAGTTAATAAAAATACAACTTTTTATTGTTAGTTTATATTAGCTCACATCCATTAAATAATATTAACACATACAATTCTTGATTTTAAAGGAATGGTTCAGCCAAAAATGAATATTACCTCATGGTTTACTCACCCTCAAGCCATCCTAGATGTATATGACTTTCTTCTTTCAGATGAATACAATTGGAGTTATATATAAAAAAAATCCCTGGGTCTTCCAAGCTTTATAATGGCAGTGAATGGGTGTTGAGATTTTAAAGCAAAATAAAGTGCATCCGTCCATCAAAAAAAGTACTCCACATGGTTTATTAAGATTTAAATATGGATATTTTTCTTACACAAATGCATCAATTCACCTCAGAAGGCCTGTATTAACCCCCCAGAGTCGTGTGGAGTACTTTTTATCATGGATAGATGTACTTTATTGGACTTGAAAATCTCAACAGCCATTCACTACCTTTATAAAGCTTGGAAAAATCCAGGACATTTTTTAATTTAACTCTGATTGTATTCGTCTGAAAGAAGAAAGTCATATACACCTAGGATGGCTGGAGGGTGAGTAAATCATGGGGTAGTTTTCATTTTTGGGTGAACTATCCCTTTAATGTTGTATTAATAAATGTTAAATTAATGTTGTTAGCTACTGATAGTGTTAACTAATGTTAACAAATGGAACCTTATTGTAAAGTGTCTTTGATTTACATATATTATGGTTTCTAGTCTTTTTATCAGTAGATCTGACAATCAGGAGAAAAGTCTCCATTTGCTCACAATGTTATCTATTAGGTGTAGAAGCAATTGAGATCTCATTTGTGATTTTTCTTTCCTGCGGACAGGCTCCTTCCCTGGAACATTTTGCGTCACCTTCAGTCAGCTGACTGAATGATTGAGCGGTGAAATGGAGCTGAAACACTAGCTGCACGGTTTGAGATCCTCTCCTTGTTGAGGAAAAACTCGGCAAGTTACACCGTTCATCCTTTTGGCATTGTGACAGGTGAAACTCTGGTGACACGTCCTGTTCACTTGCATTTTTCAGATGCATGTGCAGTTTTGCCACTTGTCCCCAGAAATCTGATTCATGCAGTGAAGTGGTAAATGGGCTCTGTGCATAATGCATTCAGACATACAATGACAGCAGAGTCAAGCTCTTTTCAATAAATTGACAGCCTTTCACACATGCACATCATCTGTCATCAGAGAACTGCAGGCAATCTCTCTCTCTCATGTGCAGACAACTTTTATCTGTAGATCATTTTTGCAATTTATAATTCATTCTGAACACTGTTATATAGTTTAGCTTTTTATTTAACTGTTTTACTGTGTCTTGTAAAGTTTCATGATCTTGTTTATTAAATCCTCTTCTTTAGACACCCATAACTGGCTGCTGTTGGTCAGTTTTGTTTAGTTTTTGGATGTTGTTAGTTAGTCTTGTTTAGTCATTAGATATTAATGGTTAGTCTTACTTAGTCATTGGATGTTGTTGATAAGTCTCCATTGGATGTTGTTAGTTAGTCTTGTTTAGTCATTGGATGTTGTTGGTTAGTCTTGTTTAGTCATAAATTGTTGATCAGCCTTGTGTAAGTCATTGGTTAGATTTGTTTACTCATTGGTTGTTGTTGGTCAGTTTTGTTTATTCATAGATTTTAGCTGATTAGTTTTGTTTACTCATCGATGGTTGTCGGTCAGTCTTTTCAGTCATGAATTGTTGTTAGTTAGTCTTGTATAGGCATTGGTTGTTGTTGGTTAGTCTTGTTTAGTCACTGGATGTTGTTGGTTAGCCTTGTTTAGTCATTAGATATTAATGGTTAGTCTTGTTTAGTCATTAGATGTTGTTGGTTAGTCTTATTTAGTCATTAGATATTAATGGTTAGTCATGTTTAGTCATGGGATGATGTTGGTTAGTCTTTACTCATTGGTTGTTGTTGGTCAGTCTTGTTTAATCAGATTTTAGCTGATTAGTTTTGTTTACTCATCTGTGGTTTTCAGTCATGAATTGTTAGTTAGTCTTGTATAGGCATTGGTTGTTGTTGGTTAGTCTTGTTTAGTCACTGGATGTTGTTGATAAGTCTTTGTTGGACACTGTTGGTTACACTTGTTTAGTCATAATTTGTTGCTGAACAGTCTTGTGTAGTCATTGGTCGGTTGGTTAGTCTTGCAGCTTTACTCATTGGTTGTTGTTGGTCAGACTTGTTTAATCAGATTTCAGCTGGTTAGTTTTGTTTACTCATCGGCAGTTGTTAGTCAGTCTTTTTGAGTCATGAATTGTAGTTGGTTAGTCTTGTTTTTACTCATTTGTTGTTGTTGGTCAGTCTTGCTTAATCATAGATTTTAGCTGGTTAGTTTTGTTTACTCGGTGGTTGTTGGTCAGTTTTGTTTAATGATAGATTTTAGCTGGTTAGTTTTGTTTATTCATTGGTTGTTGTTGGTCAGTTTTGTTTAGTGAGATTTTAGCTGGTTAGTTTTGTTTACTCGTTGGTGGTTGTTGGACAGTTTTGTTTAATGATAGATTTTAGCTGGTTAGTTTTGTTTACTCGTTGGTGGTTGTTGGTCAGTTTTGTTTAATGATAGATTTTAGCTGGTTAGTTTTGTTTACTCAGGTGGTGGATGGTCAGTTTTTTTCAGTCATGCATTGTTGTTGGTTAGTCTTGTATAGGCATTGGTTGATGTTGGTCAGTCTTGTTTAATCATAGATGTTAGCTGGTTAGTTTTGTTTACTCATTGGTGATTGTTGGTCAGTCCTTTTAGTCTTGTAAAGGCATTGGTTGTTGTTGGTCAGTCTTGTTTAATCATAGATCAATCTTGTGTAGTCATTGGTCATTGTTGGTTAGTCTTGTTTACTTATTGGTTGTTTTTGGTCAGTCTTGTTTAATCATACTGCATATTGATGTTGGTCAGGCTTGTCTAATCATGGAATGTTATTTGTCTTGTAAAGGCATTGGTTATTGCCGGTCAGTCTGGTTTAATTATAGATTTTTGTTTGTTAGTCTTGTTTGCTCGTAGGTTGTTGTTAGTTATTCTTTTTTATTTATGGATTGTTGTTGGTTATCCTTATTTACTCACTGGTAGTTGTTTGTCAGTCTTTTTTATTCATGGATTGTTGTTTATTCTTGTCTAGTCATTGGTTGTTTTTGGTCAGTCTTGTTTAGTCATTAGTTGTTAGTCTGGCTTATTCACTAGTTGTTGTTGGTTATTCTTGTTTAGTAATTGGTGGTTGTTGGTCAGTCTTGTTTAGTTATGAATTGTTGTTTGTTATTCTTGTCTAGTCATTGGTTGTTTTTGGTTGGTCTTGTTTAGTTATTGGTTGTTGTTAGTTTGGTTTACTCAGTGGTTGTTGCTGGTCAGTCTTGTTTTGTCATAGATTGTTGCTTGTTATTCTTGTCTAGTCATTTGTTGCTGTTCATTTAATACTGTTCCTGTCATACAGTATATTTATATAGTCTTCACATTGCACAAAATAAAAGTGTACATTTTCTTCCTTCCTGAGTTTTGGGAGTCTTTAACATTTATGTTTAGAGTTCTTGGTCATGCCTTATCTGTCTAGTCAAGTTCTGCTTTTTTATGGTTTTTGTTTACTACTTTCCCGTTCTCAATAACACTGTACTGTATGTGGGTCTTCAGTTTCATCAGTTTGTTATACAAACACTGACTGTGTGGACATAGCTTGAGGGGATTTAGAGGCATAAAATCCTCAGATAATGTTAAATAAAACAGAGAGAAAAAAATTGTTTCTGTAACATTCTGTGTGGAGATGTGTTGCAGCACAGGCTGTTTTGAAGAATTAACTTTCACAAAGAAACATAATGTGCTTTCGTGGTGCACAAGAATGTCTTTTTGTTGCTGTTGTTAGTGATGTTTGCCACCAAACGTTACTCCTACTTTTACATAATTACCAGCTCCTGTTGAAGCCATTAAGCTTTGCAACGAATGCAAAGATGATTATAGTTGTAATTAGCTTCATGAGGGCAGCGAGCGGCAGAGAGAGATTACGCTCCATTCAAAGCACATTCCGGTGAATGATTCTAAAGGCATGCTTGCTTCAAAAAAGCTTGCGATTCCCAAGAGTCATTGAGACAAGCTGTCATTTTCTGAAGAACCTGCAAATGTGCAAAGAAAAAATAGATACAGTCCTCATTAGACAATTAGGCCATTAGAGAAAAACTGATGGACAGTCTTGACAGGACATTAAAGTCAACTAAAAATCTGTTTCTTTTTTGTTTCTTACTGAGTATTCCTATTTTTCTTCAAAATAAATTTCATTTTTGATTAGATGTTTACAGCAAGACTTTGGGAACATGTCATCAAAAATGAATTTGAAAAAAAAAAAAATTAGTTAAACCATGGTAGCCCACAAATAAACCGTGGTATTTGTAGTAAAACTTTGGTTATACAAATGGAAATCACTATGCCACAAAACCATGGTTACTACACTTTTACTATAATAAAACTATGATTAATTTTCATAAGGGTTAGCTATATAGCTGTTGTGGCTAGTTTATAATGTTCACCAATAGCCAAATAGCTAAGGGTAGTTTATAATATTTACAATTAGCCATATAGCTAAGCGTAGTCCTTAATGTTTATCATAAGCTGGCTATTGTAGCTAATTTATAATGTTTACCAATAGCCAAATATCTAAGGCTTGTTCATAATGTTTACAACTGGCCAAAGCTGTTGTAGCTAGTTTGTAATGTTCACCAATAGCCGAATAGCTAAAACTAGTTCATAATGGTTACGATTAAGTTGTTTACCATGAACAGACTATTTAGCTATTTTATAATGTTCACCAATAGCCAAATAGCTAAGACTAGTTCATAGTGGTTACGATTAAGCCTAGTTGTTTGTGCTGACTATTTAGGTTTTTTATAATGTTCACCAGTAGCCAAATAGCTAAGACTAGTTCATAATGGTTACAGTTAGCCAAATAGCTCTAAGCCAAGTTGTTTACCATGAGCTGGCTATTGTAGCTAGTTTATAATGTTCACCAGTAGCCAAATATCTAAGGCTAGTTCATAATGTTTACAACTGGCCAAAGCTATTGTAGCTAGTTTGTAATGTTCACCAATAGCCGAATAGCTAAAACTAGTTCATAATGGTTACGATTAAGTTGTTTACCATGATTAGACTATTTAGCTATTTTATAATGTTCACCAACAGCCAAATAGCTAAGACTAGTTCATAATGGTTACAATTAGCCAAATAGCAAGCCAAGTTGTTTACCATGAGCTGGCTATTGTAACTAGTTTATAATGTTCACCAATAGCCAAACAGCTAAGACTAGTTCATAATGGTTATGATTAGCCAAATAGCTATAAGCCTAGTTGTTTACCATGAGCAGACTATTTAACTACTTTATAATGTTCACCAATAGCCAAATAGCTAAGACTAGCTCATAATGGTTATGATTATCCAAATAGCTATTAGTCTAGTTGTTTACCATGACCCGGCTATTGTAGCTAGTTTATAATGTTCACCAATAGCCAAATACGCAAGGCTAGTTCATAATAGCTTAATGGCCAAATAGCTATAGTGGCTAGTTTATAACAGCCAAATAGCTATGGCTAGTTCATGAGCCGACCATTGTAGCTAGTTGAAAGGCCAATTCGCTGTTGGCAAACAGAGCCTTTTTTCTGGTGGCAGAAAATGACCGTTTTCAAGTAGCAGTCTTTAAAATAAAATAATAAAAAAAGGTAAATTTGAGTTTATATTTCAAAGTTCTGACTTTATTCTCACAATTCCATGATTGTATCTTACAATTCTGATAGGAGAAATCAACTCGTCATTCTCTCTTTTCTCCTTGGATCAGAATCATGAGTTTATATCCCACACTTCTGGTATTCTTCCTCAGAATTGACAAACTCGCTATTGTTGAGTTAAACCGAGTAATTAAGTCCGAACTTAAAGATATCAACTTGCATTTGCAAGAAAAATAGTATGAATTGTGAGATAAAGTAGGTAAATGTTACGTAAAATGTTACAGGTTTAAATAGTATTTTATGCTTTAACTGTAGGGCTAATACAATATGTCCGCTATGAACCGCATATTGTTTAAATCAAATTTATGCTTTAAAAATAGTAATCATAGCAGGTTTCATCCATAGTTTAGACGTCTGCGTTTAGCTTCAAATGGTGTCTTTGACAACAGTATTTTATAAAAATGATTTGCATTCCGATTCTGACATTCAAAAGCACAACAATTCATCTGGAGGGCTCAACGCTAAGGGTTTTTTCTACTGGTCGGGCCAGTGGTTCAAATTTTTTACTTGCCCGGTCAAAACTTTCACTGCCCCTACCACAAAAAAATTAAATAGTTGGTGTTATCATTGTTTTTGACTCATGTTATCTTTTTATTTTAATAAATAAGCTTATATGACACCAAAATTTTACATACCAAATAAAATTTTACAATTCTCGATTCCAATTTTGATACCACACCTAAACCTATTAGCTTAAATAAAGTCCAAACAAAAATTTGTTTGTTAAAAAAAAATGTAATTATTATAAATTAAAAAAATGAAACGATGCTTTAGGTAAAAACAGCAGACAGACTGAAAGAGCGCAAACTCAGTCTTTGCCAGCAGGTGGCGCTTATGGAATAAGAGTGATATTAGGTTTCAGTGGTTACCGCTGTAAACAAAGCAGCTCCGTGCTTATGAACGCTACTTTTAATATATCATACATGGGCAAATGAAAAGAAAACGCCATGTAAGCAGTCAGTTCCCCTCACAGATACATTCTCATAAACCACTGTTTCAGTATTTAGGATAATATTTCGCGCATTGTGCACCGTGGTCTTGGTCTGCCTGCTACAGTATTTTTGTTCTCGTTGCGTTCGTCTTTAGCGTCTCTGGCCTCTGTTATCGGATGTCTAAAGAGTTCGTCATATTTCTACACACATGACATTTTGAAAGAAGATTGCATGCAGTTTTGTGTTCAAGCCCAGAACAAGAGAGCCCTGATTTGTTTCTCTTATTCCATGGATTTTACCTGTTTACCTCCACTTGTTACCATTTTTTTTTCTGCCACCACAATGCGCGCGCAGCCGCAAGTGACCTAACTGACGTCGTACTCCAAATTGGTGGTATTATGTTCACCAATAGTCAAATAGATATTCAGACTATTTTATATTGCTCACTGTTTTATGTTCATGTTGACTTTCAATAGATCAAATACCTGAAACCATCACTGAACCATGGTGTAACCATGGTGGAACATGGAAATTAATTTCACACCAATTTAGGTTTTTTAGGAGCAGACAGCATCTGAAACTACTGTGTGTGCAACTGTAGAGCAGCTGTAGCCATGTTCTGTACTTAATGTGTATATTAAACGCGAAAGCAGATGTAGCAGTGTTCAGTAGTTGGTGTGTAAACAGAGCGGGTGAGCTGCTCTCGGTGTATAAGTAGCTCCAAGCAGATGGCACAGTTATGGCAGCCAGAGAAGTGAAGTCACAGCAACTTCAAGCAGCAGCTGCCCCTTTCATGCTGATATAGGACCTGCTGCTGAGTTTTTACATTCAAAATCCATACCTGAAGCAGTAAAAATTAGATTTCATAGATTTCAGTATAATGTACGCAGCTCGCTGGTCCAGAGAGAGGTGGAGGGGATTGAGACGGGGCGCACTTACAGACGGTGTGGATGAGTAAACCATGAAGAACATATTGGGTGAACAGAATGGCAAAAGCAGACATGAAAGAAACATAGAGCTGAGATGGCAGGAGATTATGCTCGTCAACATTGTTATGGACCGGAGCCAAGGAGGTGGGATGGCATCTGTGACTAACTTTGAAGTTTGTGCATAAATGTGTGTGTTTCCCATCAGCCCTTTCACTGTGTTACACTGTTTTCTGTGTAACAAAGATGTGAAGTACACAAACATCCATGTCATTTGGACCTATGAGTGATTCCTAAATGCTCATAATATTTTCAAACCAGATTGATTAGATGATGTATTTTGTAAAGAAGCTATTTCCACCTTTTACAATTGCGAATTTACTTCTTGTAATAGTGACACATTGAAGCCTTATTTCCAACTCGTTCTTATTGGAAAATGTAGCTATTTTACTACTTGGTAATTTTGTTTGAATTTAGAAAAATGCATCAAAGGCCTGAATCTGAACAATTATATGGCATATGAATTTATTTATGTATTTGCTCTCTGTCTACATAGACTAGGACTATCACAGAGACAGGTGTAATATCTCAGGATGGCTATTTTAATCATATCCGTCAGGTAGTAGGGACATTTTATGTGGAGTATTCAGAAAAATAATTTGTAGCACCTTTAAGTAACTGAATGTCTGCAGTTTTTACAGATGTGTTTTACAGCCTGTTTTACATAACAGTAAAGTGAACCCTCTAGTGGTGTAGTCGTATCATTACACTTTTTTAATTTTTTTTATGTGGCAGTTTCATTTTCTCAGATACTGGGCCTGTGAGTCCCATTTACCTCCTGGTGACCTCAAAGTCTCTGTCCTGTTATTATGGCTGAATGTAATTTGCTCCTCTCAGCACCTAGCTTCTTAATGTATCTCAGCTTCTCTCGTGATTGAGCTTTAGTTAAGAGATGAGAGAGAAACGTGGCCCAAGATTGTGTTTTTCAATAAATATAGTGTGACTCCATGGTGTTGAGCTCTAGAAGATCATCCAAGCTCAAGATCACAGATAATCAATCCCTGACAGTCGCTGACACAGAACACCCTGTCTCCATCCCTGCCTAGACAGGCGCCCGTCAGCCACTGTCCCCACTGGTATATGGTGGTGTCTTTAACACAGGATGAGAAGAGAGTATTTATGTGGAATAAAAAACTGGATGACAGCAACTTGTCCTGCAACTTGCACATAAACATTCTGCTGTGTCATTGACAGCATCAAACTTAAAGGGATAATTCACCCAAAAATGAAAATTCTGTCATTAATTACTCACCCTCACGTTGTTCCAAACCCATAAGACCTTCGTTCAACTTTGGAACACAAGATATTTTTTGATGAAATCCAAGGGCTTTCTGACCCTGCATTGACAGCAACGCAACTGACACATTCAAGGCCCGGAAAGGTAGTAAGGACGTCGTTAAAATAGTCCATGTGACATCAGTGGTTCAACCGCAGTGTTGTAAAGCTACGAGAATACTTTTTGTGTGCAGAGAAAACAAAAGTAGTAACTTTGTTCAACTATTTCTTCTCTTCAGTGTTAGTCTTCGCTGCACGTTCATGAGAGTACCACAACGTATGTATGTGATACTGCTGTTGCAGGATCCTGCGTTAATTTTCTTGGTTACTTTGTACTTTTTTTTTCTTTGAAATGGGAAATTATTTCAAACAAAGTCACAGCAGAACACACAATAGTGGTGTTTCATTCCTGAATGAAGCAGTGCTGTTAAAGGAGAGCTCCACTTCCAGAACAATTCACAAATAATTTACTCACCCCCTTGTCATCCAAGATGTTCATGTCTTTCTGTCTTCAGTCGTGAAGAAATTATGGTTTTTGAGGAAAGCATTTCAGGATTTTTCTGCATATAATGGACTTCATTGGTGCCCCAATTTTGAACTTCCAAAATGTAGTTTAAATGCAGCTTCAAAGGGCTCCAAATGATCACAGCTGAGGAAGAAGGGTCTTATCTAGCGAAACGATCTGTCATTTTTTTCCGGAAAATAAAATTTTTTATACTTTTTAAGCACAAAAGCTTGTGTAGTACAGGCTCTGGGATGCGTGTTCATGACACTACGTACTATTGAATCACGTCGAAAGGTCATGCGGAACTTAGGCGGAACTACAGACGCAGTGTTTACAAAGCGAACGTGCAAAGACTAAGAAAGTGCAAGTAAGTCAAGCGCTGTTTACAAGCAAAAAGGTACAATGATGTCTTCCTCTCAAGTTGTAGGAGAAAATAAGATGGAGTTTTTCGCCATACTCAGTACACAGACTATGAACTTACATGAATCGTAGTCTCTTTCAGCAAAATGAACTAATCTTTTTTCGAGTCATTTTTCATTTTAGCAAAATATAATTAAAATGTTACATGTTACTTCCCTAACACATCTACTGCTTTAACAAACGTTGATCACACTACAAACAAGACAAAACTATAATGCTATAAGAAACAGAAAAGATTAATTCATTGTTTACCTTTAGTCTTTAGTCTATGATTAGGTCACCTCACCTCTTATCTGACAAGTTTTGAGTCATTCGTTCATCACGTGACAACCCCGTAAGATGAAAAAATGACAGATCGTTTTTCTAGATAAGACCCTTCTTCCTCGGCTGGGATTGTTTAGAGTCCTTTGAAGCTGCATTTAAACTGCATTTTGGAAGTTCAAAATCGGGGCACCAATGAAGTCTGTTATATGGAGAAAAATTCTGAAATGTTTTCCTCAAAAACCATAATTTCTTTACGACTGAAGAGAGAAAGACATGAACATTTTGGATGACAAGGTGGTGAGTAAATTATTTGTAAAATGTTGTTCTGGAAGTGGAGTTCTCCTTTAAATGAATCAGTTGAGTGACTCATTCAATGACTCAGTAACAAAGACAGTGGCTACGTCTGAAAGTTTAGGCGGCTGACTTGTTACATCATTGCCCTATCAGGCGATGACTTTGCAAGCAGTACTTGCACATGACTGATTTTTTAGCATAACAGACTTCTGAGGATAACAGTTTAATGATAATGATTCGTAATAACTGAGTGAATAAGTAAATATTTAATTACTACAGTACAAATTTCCCCCTTGAAATTACATCAAAAGTGGAAAAAGTTGGCCAGAAACATACATTTATATATAAAGTGGCCACCAACCATGCTTTGATAATGCATTTAATTTTTTTAACTGAACTGTTACAGAATTTAATGCAAATGGGAATTCATAGGCGCCAAATGATTTATTTATGCTGCCTTCAAAAGTCGATCAGATGGAGGTATCTCAGTAGAAAGGATGTGAGATCGTCATTGGGTTCAGACATGCCTTGTTGCCTTTCTACCTCTGTATGCTGCCTGCAGAAGTGCCATTTTTCAGCTTTTTTTAAGACAGTTGCTTGTTTTGTTTCTTAAAGGGGTCATATGATGCAATTTTATGTTTTCCTTTGTCTTTGGAGTGTTACAAGCTGTTTGTGCATATATAAGATCTGTAAAGTTGCAAAGATTAAAGTTTCAAACCCAAAGAGATATTCTTTATAAAAGTTAAGACTCAGCCACGCTGTAAGGAGTGCCTCAAGGCTCTGTTCTGAGACCGCTGACATTTCAAATAGTACTGCTTATGTGTCAGTGATGAATGTTTTTCGGATGTGTATATTTCACTAAAACCTTGGCAAGTAGAACGTGACACAATTTAATCCCTTCAGATGTATTTACTCAAAACAGCTCATTCAAACATGCCCCCACAAATCTATGTCACGTTGTGGGAAGATTTGCATAACACTGGCAAATGTATGCACAAAGAAAGAAGGTTGAAAGAAGACACTGTATGTTTCGTTGCAAAAGCTAAAGTACTTTGTTTGGCCTTCCAAATGAGTACACAACTAGAAATCAGTGGTTAAGTTATATTTACAACACTGTTCCAGAACAGTACAACGCAAATATTTGAGTGTGTGTAGCGCATTTTATGGAGGACTGTTTCCTGAACCTGAGAGAGTAGCATACAATGCTGGCTGTGCACACTATAAAGTGGGGCAATTCCAACTTTGCAAGGACAGTCTGGCGCTTCTGACTCACAGCCTGTAAGTACTTACTTAGTACTTGGTGTAAGTATTCATTTTTAAAGAATTTGCTACTGGCTATTCAAACATGAGTTTTGAGCAATGTTGAGTGTTTGTTGTTTGTCGTTTCTCCAATCACAAATGCAGACATGGTGATATGTTTACGTGGCGTATGACCCCTTTATAGGTGACCTATTATGCTCCTTTTTACAAGATAAGTCTCTGATGTCCCCAGAGTGTGTATGTGAAGTTCAAAATACCCCACAGATAATTTTTTTTATAGCTTGTTAAAATTGCAACATTTAGGGTATGAGCCAAAACATTATGTTTTTTTATTTGTCTCTTTAAATGCAAATAAGCTGGTGCTCCCGGTCCCCTTTTCAGAAGAGGGCGAAGTTTCAAGAGCCAGCAAAAACAAAACAGGATAATCGCACACACTGAAAATGTCAAAAGCTCTCAGTAGTGGTGTTCAGCCTTATATGTTTGAACTGGAATCAGTTTAAAAGTCAGTCATCTGATTGCACTGTGCATAATAAATGCACTTTCATGAATTACACAAACAGGGAGCACAGCGAAATAAAAATAACAACATGGCTGGTGTCATGGTGTCACAAACTTTACAAGTCCCACTTACGATTATGAGCTCGACAAATTGAAACCGTCGACTTTACGTTGCTTTCATATGCAGTTTTTAACTACCACATTCCTTTTTACAATCATTCTGCTAGCACATGAAGACAGCATCAGTGAAAACAGACAGAAACCATGGTAGCTTTAGCAACATTAACCTTACAGAGTGCCAGGAAGCTCTTTCAGAGAAGCAACTTGGAAAACAAACTCATGATACTTACTTTGTCCAGAGCTGACGTTTGTGCACGAAGCGTTGGTATTGAACCTTAAACATATAAGGGACTTTACTGATTTTTTACAGGACATTTCATTTGAAAATTAAATTTAAACACAGTGTCCTCAGCGGCTCAGATGGAGGGAGTCTATGGAGACTCCTATGTTCGTCGAGGCATCCCGAAACTTGTAATGCCTCTTTGGCGCTGCCATTGTATATCTCTAGCAGCTACAGCAAAAAAACAGTAATGGCGGACTGCTGCTTCTCACTCAGGGCTGTTTATTTATTTTTTTATTGGGATTATAAAAAATGAGTGGGTGGATTTTTACCATTATAGGTTGGCTGTTTTCACACACTGTGGCTACACAACTATGTCCAAACACCTTATAAATGTGATTTTTGCATAATAGGTGCCCTTTGTGGAATGAATTGGTTGTGTGAATAATTCAAATAATTCACAATAAGACAGTTGCTGAAGGATACAGATGACTTATAAGTCAGGCAGTTGCTTGTTCTGTTTCTTATAGAATCAGTGTTGCTGAGTGAATCGAGTTAATAATTCAAATGACTCACTAATAAAGACAAGCTGATGATGTAACCTGTGGAAAGACCTGTAGAGTCACTGAAAAATTCCTATTGTTAATACACAAACTGAAAGTCTGTCTGGAACAAACACAGACAAGTGAAGTTATACAAAAAAAACCTGTGAGGCATTCTAGCAGAGTGTGTGTGAGATTGTGTTTGATAGTAGTTAGCCCCAGTTGTCTCAGTCACAAAACTGTGTGCAAAAATGTGACAAAAACAGTGCATTGTCACACTACACCATTAGTGTAGTAGATTGTTGCAAAAAAAAGCTACACTACTGTGAGAACAGCTGAGCTGCTGTCACACTTTTAAACATTTAAAATGAGCAGCATTGCTGCTTTTAGTTCCTTATCAACACAACACTGGTTTGAAGAATACAAATATCCCACAAGGTCATAACCTCACATAGAATGTAAATCCATAATGGATATGTGATATCAATTTGGTTAACTGATCCCTGTCCTTGTTTTCTGTTTTCCCTCTTTATTTACTGTCATTTTCTACATCTGAAATGTAATCTGTATTCCTCCTCTGTATATTCCAGCTTTATACTATATCTGCTTTCCTTCCCTTCTGCATCTGCACCTCTGCAGGTACATCAGAACAATGTATCTTGGCATCCAAAGCCGCAGACAAAAGGAGAACCAGCGACGCTTCTACTGGGCCATGATGTACGAGTATGCCGATGTCAACATGCTCCGTCTACTGGAGACATTTCTGGAAAGTGCTCCGCAGCTGGTTCTCCAGCTCTGCATCATGATCCAGAAGAATCGGGCCGAAACGCTGCAGTGTAAGGAGTGCCTCAAGACTCTGTTCTGAGACCGCTGACATTTCAAATAGTACTGCTTATGTGTCAATGATGAATGTTTTTCGGATGTGTTATATTTCACTAAAACCTTGGCTAGAAGAACGTGACACAGTTTAATCCCTTCAGATGTATTTACTCATGTTTTCATATTTTGTAATTGCAGTGTAACGTAATTCAATTATAGGTTACTAATTTCAGCAGTGAGAGTTGTTTTAGATTGACTGTGGGTGATTTGTCACATGCGTTGCATGCTCAAGCAACATTTCCTGATTAGAAATGCTGCTCGAAATGTACCTTTAATTTTTTATGAGTGCAACTCAAGGCTCTGTAACACCATGATGCATGGCCAAAATTCGCAGTTGGGTTAGCATTTCAAGTGACAACAGTATATGCCCAGCTGGATCTCACAGCTTTGTGTTGTATTAATTCATCAACACGTCCAACAACCGTCTTAATCTTTCAGAAAACTGGACACATCAAAAATATGAATCTGAAAATAAGGCCCTCCCTGGCTGAGACTTTTTAAATGATCAACTGTTTGTAGGGAGCATGTTTTTTTTCTGCTGTGCAGCAGATAATCTGAGCCGTTAGACCATTTCTTACGTTTGAAGTGACAGCACTGCTAGCAGTGCAGATGCCTTTATGAACATGAAGTCTGAGCTCAGCAGGATGAATGGTAAACGTCTTGGAAAATAATATGTATAGGGCAAGAAAGAGGTGTGTTTTGGAGAATGGCTCCATCAAATGGTAGGTAGGTGTTATAGAAATGATAAGACGATGATTGATGCTGCTTGTATGTGTTAGCATGCTTTTCATTAGCATTACTGGATACGGATAGTTTATGTTATTCATCACAGTACTATTAATAAGTAGTGGCGTCAAATCGATTAATTGTGATTAATCGCATCCAAAATAAAAGTTTGTGTATACATATATTTCTTGCACATAAACATGTACATGCATATATTTATATATGGCTATATGACTTATAAGAGTAAAAAATGTGTATTTTGTAAAATACCATTTTTGAAGAAGAAATGCATATATTTATGTAGTGTGAAGTCTGATCTTTGAGGAAATATAAAGGGTCCCTAACTATGTCAATTCTTTCGTTGTTTTTTTACATTTTTACTGAACTGTACCATAAATTTGTCCTGTGGTGTGACATGGCAAACAAAAAAAAAACTCAATAAAAATAAATAGCATGAGAGAGATTGATCTTTATTGTTAGACACTTATTTTTATATAGTGTTATTTTTTTTTATAGGAAATTATAATTATCATCATTTTTTGATAGTTTCAAGACAAACTTTGCTGTCATTTATTCAAAACTGCTGAAAATTATACCATTTTAAGATAAGTGATATTTCTCCCCTATTGCAATACTGAACTGTTTTTTTTTTTTTTTTCTTTTGAGATGAAAACAATCTGTGTTTTTTTTTTTATGTGTCATGCCACAGGACATTGTCACACCATAGGACATTATGTCACACTAAAGGACAGATATGGTAGTTATTAAAGTATTTCTATTTAATTTTGAACATGGCAAAGGAGAAAGAAAGTTTAATTATGATACAAACAATATCAACATGTTTTTTTAAACAAAACAAAAAAATCATTTTCATCAAAATTCTTAGTCCCTGGTGGATCCCTGTTCATTTTCTGTCTATATTTCCATGTCCTCTCTCTTTCACTAATTTCTCTCCCTCAATTCTTTCTGTTTCAAAAATAAAGTATATTATTTACCTATTTTTATGAAAATAAAATATGAAAACACTTTATGAAAATACAAGTTTTCTGCAAAAACATCAGAAAATAGTTTAATTAATGTAATTATTGCATTTAAGAACACTGAAAATGATATATATATAAAAAATATATATATAAAAAAGAATAAAAAGGAGTTAAACAAATCTTACTTAATTATTTAAAATGCTTCTTAAAGAGACCTTGTCCTCTGGTGTGACATATTTGTCCTATAGTGTGACAGTACAGGCATCACACCGGAGGATATTTTCTGTCACACCATAGGACGTTTCAGCCTTTTGTGTCAATTGATGACGAGAGTTATTCCGAGCTAACCTGTCATTAGCAGCTTGTAAGACACATCTGCATAATTTTCCATGATTATGCAGTTTAACATACAATTTTTCATTAAAAAATCTAATTGGGGGGTGTCGCACCAAAGGACAACAAAATGTAACACTTTAGTTCCAAAAATGTTAAATATTTGAACAATTCTGAGACATAATTGTATCATGTGCACATGCCATGGGCTTGACAGAAGGGTTCAGTAACATGACCATGAATGGGGTCCTTCAACTAATAAAAGTTTTTTCTGGAATTGGCTGATTTAAAGTCAGGATATGGTGTCACACCAGAGGACAGGGTTTTTTTTAGAGACAAAATGTATCAAGTTCCTATGCTTTTAGAAATATACTGATGAAAAAAATGATTGGCATTTACTAAAATAAACACTTGTACAATTATGCCGGAGGTATTTCTTAACATTTTTATGCTTTTCTTTTTCATTTATACAAATTGTAATTTATTGAACCATGTTTGAGACTGTCACACCATAGGACATTTTTGACAATCAAATAACACTGCAGCTTTTATAACAACAGTTCCACGTAGGACAAAGTAATGTCTAACAATTTACGGCATTTTAAATAACAACAATATTAATTGTTGTTAATATATTAATATTAATATATTATTATATATTCATTTTTATCTTGTGGGACAGTGAAAATGACATGTCACGTCAACAATCCATGTACATATAAGTATACACAGTACACACACAAATATTTTGTAAACACAAACTTTTATTTTGGATGCGATTAGTCACGATTAATCGATTTGACTGCACTGTTAATAAGCAGTGACAATTTGCATATTTAATAAGAATTATCGTGCATCTCTCTGTCATCCAGGTGTGTCGGCGGTCGCGTCTCTCCTCTCTCTTTCCTGGGTTCTGGCCTCGTACCACAAGCTTCTGCGTGATTCCCGCGACGACCAAAAGAGCATGAGCTACCGGGGAGCACTGGTGCATATTCTGTGGCGTTTCTTCACCATTTCTTCTCGGGCGCTATCTTTCGCCCTCTTTGCCTCAGTTTTCCACATCTACTTTGGCATTTTTGTGGTGCTGCACTGGTGTGCCATGGCCTTCTGGGTAATCCACGGAGGCACCGACTTCTGTATGTCCAAGTGGGAGGAGGTGCTATTCAACATGGTGGTAGGCGTGGTCTACGTCTTCTGCTGGTTTAACGTCAAGGAGGGAAGGACCCGATTCCGCATGGTGATTTATTACTCGCTGGTGCTGGTGGAAAATACCATCCTTACCGCTCTGTGGTACACCTACAGAGACCCGGTCACTACCGACTCCTACGCTGCGTCCGCCCTCTGCGGCGTCTTCCTGTGCTTTGCCTCCGGAGTGGCCTGCATGGTCCTTTACTATGGGGTCCTGCATCCCATGGGGCCCCGGTTGAGGGTTCTGGCCAGTTCCTGCTGTGCTGAGCTGCTCTGGGGCCTCCCCTTACCACCCGAGGCCGAGCCCATGGCTCCCACTCCGGGGCCTCGTGGCTCCCAAGCCACCCCAACCAGGGGCATGGCTTCAGGGGACTACAGCGAGCCGGAGGAGGCCGCCACAGACACTTGTCTGCCGGTGTTCCAGGTGAGATCTACAGAGCCTACCGATGCGGCGGGTCGGCCCATCCCCCCGGAGGGGCCCCTCATCAAGATCGACATGCCCAGGAAGCGCTACCCGGCCTGGGATGCCCACTTTGTGGACCGACGTTTACGGCGGACCATAAACATCCTCCAGTACATCAGCCCCAACGCGGTGGGCATCAGGTACAGGGATGGACCCCTCCTCTATGAGCTGCTCCAGTACGAGTCCTCCCTGTGAAGGTGCGCGGTGCCGCTCGTCCTCTACTCTCATGCCCTCTCTGGTTCTCCACTTCCCTTGGTGCTTTTTTCTTCAGAGTTTTTATTTAGTTGTGCTCTCAAGCTATAAGAGTGCATCTAAAAGAGTCTAAACAGAGAATATTCAACATATATTTTGACTAACACAGTGTAGAGTTGGAGAACAAATAGTCCGAAATACAACATTCCCTAGTTTGGGTTACTATGGCGTGAATGTTCAACTAACGTGTATGTTTGATGGTGTTTGTGGCCCTGTCGTCTCTGACATGTGCATGATGGGAATGATGGAGGAACATTGTCTTTAGCATCCTCATTCTGATTTCGCTTTTGCCATGTTGTGCCTACGTTTTTCCCAAACAGTTGTTGTGGCAACTGATCTTAAAGATGGCAAATCAGCTAGACACTAAAAAGCACATTTGATTGTCAGAAAAAGCACATGAAGCCCCACTCCTTTTCTCCTGTGATTGAGGAGGAAGAGGTTTGAAATTGTCAAATTGCACCAAAAAGATACAATCGCTTTTTCAAGTAAAACGATGCAATGATGTCATGTAAAAATTGGTGTCAGATTTTGGTGTTGGCCTACCATGTAACACTGCCACCACAATTTTGATCATCAAGGGCCTTAATATTTATCTTAACATGTCGTTTCCTACTGAATCTCACTAGTGATGTGATATCCACAAATCTGAATTTTTTAAATATGGCCCACTATTTTTTTAACCCATCTATAGTATGTGAGAGTGCACTTTATGACCGCTAGATTGAATAAATGGGACATATTTTTTTACACTACTCTATACACTACTGTTCAAAAGTTTGGGCTTAGTTAGATTTTTGGATGCATTCAATTGATCAAAAGTGACAATAAACAGTAAAACTTTCTGTTTAAAATCTAACATAAATTTTCTATCTCATTCATCAATTCAAAATCCTTAAAATGTTTTCCACAAAAATATTAAGCAGCATAAATTGTCAACATTGATAGTAATAAGAAATGTTTTTGAGTGTTTGAGTGTTTTTGATTAGAATTAGAATGGTTTATGTTACACTGAAGACTAACGTAAAGGCTGCTATACTAATGGCTAATCTATCAAAATAGAACATAGCTGCAATAATATTTCACATTATTACAGTTTTTACTGTATTTTTTTGTAAAATAAATGTAGCTTTAGTGAGCATAAGGCAGAATCTTACCAAACCCAAACTTTTGACAGTAGTACATTATTTATTTATTTATTTATTATTTTTATTTTTTTACATATGGCCCACTGATATATTTTTCTGTGCAACTGACAGAAGCTAGAAAAAATAAATAGGACATTATTATTATTATTATTATTATTATTATTATTATTAGGACATACTTACTTACATAAAACACACACACATACTCAGTTAATCATATTTTGTCATATGTGACCCTGGACCACAAAACCAGTCATAAGGGTACATTTTTTTTTAAATAAGATTAATACGTCATCTGAAATCTGAATGTACGCTTTGTTAAAATATGACAATATTCGGCTGAGATACAACTGTTTGAAAAACTGGAATCTAGGGGTGCAAAAAAAAATCTAAATATTGAGAAAATCACCTTTAAAGTTGTCCAAATGAAGTTCTTAGCAATTCACATTACTAATCAAAACTTTTGATATATTTACGGTAGGAAATGAACAAAATATCTTCATGGAACATGATCTTTACTTAACATCCTAATGATTTTTGGCATAAAAGAAAAATCAAATATGCTACAAATATACCCGTGCTACTTATAACTGGTTTTGTGGTCCAGGGTAACATATAATTTTCAAAAATGTGCTTTATGTGATTTAACATTGATGCTTAATGTGAGTTAACCAAATTAATTGGTTTTATTTATAAAAAAAAAAAAAAAAAACGTATTAATTAATATGTCTAAACTAACCTCAATTAAATAGGTCACAATGACAAAGTTATTTTTGAGGTTTAGAACATGGAACATGGTTAGAAAACAAATGTTTTATGGTAACAATTGCTTGTTTCCATTTTTACAGTGTAATAATGAACAGAAATGTTTGCAGTGTGTGGTGCTCAACCTAACCTTTAGTACTCCTCCATCATTCCCTGTACAAAATTGCATTTTTCTGTCCACCTAAACCTTTTCTTCAGAAAAAACCTAATGGTTTCTCCAAAGGTGACGAGCCTTGACACATTTACACGTGTAAATGGTATACCATCCACATTCAAAAGGTACTATACTCATTTTTGATAAAAGAAAAAGGTCCTTTATTTAAATTGTGCAATATTTTTTTGAAAATGTACTTTCAAAAAGGTGAAAAAGGTGTTGCTTTTGCCTGAAATTAGCTGAGTTTATACACCACCAATGAATGCATGCCAAGGTTGCACATATTGAGGACTGACTGGGTTGCCAGGTGCCAACCAACGAATGAGGATTTCTAATGTGCAAGATAATTGAATTAAAGGGTTAGATCACCCAAAAATTAAAATTAACCCATTATAAGCCATCCTAGATGTATATGACTTCCTTCTTTCAGACGAATCCAATTGGAGTTATATTAAAAAAAATGTCCTGTCGCTTTCAAGCTTTATCATGGCAATGGGTGGCGTGTTTCTCTTCAACAGGTCAAAACAAGTCCAAAAAAGTCCTTCCATCCATTATAAAAAGTGCCTCAATGAATAAAGGCCTCCTGTAGTGAATCGATGCGTTTTTGTAAGAAAAATATCCATATTCAAAAAGTAATAATCACTTTAATCTAGCTTGCGCTAACAGTCGTACATGGACGCAGCTCTGGGCAGATGACATAGGACGTATGCGTTGCACATGCACCTGTGAGTCTCGCGAAAACCAACGTTTGTTTACAGAAGCAAAGGAAGCAAAGTTTCCTCCTCTTCGCTTATACTGAAATCCTCCGACATTCTTCTTTACAAATCCTCATTTTGTACTTCTAATTCGTTGTTTTGTTTTGTTCTCTCCACTGCACGTCCAAGTTCATCACTTCTGAGTGGCGCATGTGCAACGTCAACGCCAACATCCTACGTCATCCACGCAGGGCTGCTTCCGTGTACAACAGTGAGCGCAAGCTAGATTAAAGTGATTATTACGTTTAGAATATGGATATTTTTCTTACAAAAATGCATCGATTCACTACAGGAGGCCTTTATTTACCCCCTGGAGACTTTTTATAATGGATGGATGCACTTTATTGGGCTTGTTTTGACCTGTTGAAGAGAAACACCCACCCATTGCCATGATAAAGCTTGAAAGAGCCAGGACATTTTTTAATACAACTCCAGTTGGATAAGTCTGACAAAAGGGCGTTATGTACACCTAGAATAGCATGAGGGTAAATAAATAATGGGCTAATTTTCATTTTTGGATGAACTAACCCTTTAAACGTCCCATTTTATGTTTCTTCAGTATCCTATATACGGTGCACTTAAAACAAAAAGCCACTTATTTGCCTCCAGTCCCGAGGTAGTTATCCCCAGATTTCATCAATTCAATGGAGACTGAATGAATTGCTCTTTGAGGGCTGAGGTAATTTTTGTTGTTCCGACTCTTTGTTTAGCATCCGGACGAGATAAGTGCAGACATTAACATGGGATGCCAAGTTTCACCGCATGGGCTGCTACAAACCCCATTTGTGCCTGCTGAAATTTTCCAAGCAGACTTCAGATTGGTTGTAGTGGATGAGGTGGAGGGTTTTTTTGCCAGGGATGGAAAAGAAAATGAGGATAGACAATAGCTATCAGTGAGTGTGAATATTCATGTTTGTGTATGCGTGTGACACTTGTTTGTAAGTCTTACCTCTTCAGCTCCATCCTTGGTTGCTGCTCTGACCCCTCCACCCCTCTCATGTGAGTGTTATCTGGGATATTCGGATGCAAAGACCATGGATTTATAACCTGGCCAGAGGGAATAGGGGACGGGCAGACGATGCAATTCTTATTACGACACAACAATATTCCGTAACCTTCGCAATATCAGGTTTTCAGTTTAAGCTACAGAACAGAACACTCCCGTGTCTTGTTCCCTATTCCCTTCCAGTGCCTAAGAAGTCACTGATACTCCACTTCTATAGGTGCTTGGCACATTGATGCACTGTTGTTTGCTGGGATATCACCAACCCTGTTACATTATGATGATGTTTTTACGGTTGCGTGACTCGGCTGCCTGGCATCCCATAATACGTTCATAGTCGAATTACAGAATCGGTATCTGCTAACGCACTTGAGGTAAGACAGACCAGGTGATATTTTCAACTACACTGTGATATTTTCTTGTATTATTCCACTTGCATGCTGTGTAGTGACCAACATCGCCACGTTTGATCAGATATACAGTATGCGTAGAATTTCGAATTGGTTCGTTTTAGATTACTGCCTTACTATCAAAAGACGTTACGCATCAGATTAGTTGAAATTAAAGTCATGCCGCGATTTGTATATGTCGAGGGTGGGATGGGTAAGTGGGACCAGTCTCTAATATCTGATTCTTTGTGGTGCCTTGTCTTGTTGGGTGCTTCTGTGTAGCCATGGCAGCCGGTGCAGCAAACAACAATGCCGGTGTCTCTATCTCCGTTCATATTGCGCTCAGTACTGTAACAAGCCAGTTAATTTTGTCCCGTACCCACACAGGAAGTGCTAAAACGAAAACGATCTGCTTATTACAACTTAAAGGCAATACTTAACATCTACTTGAATGTTGGGTTCCACGAAAATACGCAGACCGGTTCCATTCGCGAGGGTTTTGTTTTACGCGAAAAAGGAATGAGATTTGGTTTGTTTGGGTACTAACTGACAGTTCTGATGAAGTTAGCAATTTATTTAATGATTGTTAATGTACTTCTGTCTATGCCTTCCTCTGTCTTGCAAAACGAATGAGCTGTAGTGCCAACAAGTTAATCTTTTCTCTCTGTCGTTTGTCTTGTGAACAAAAATGTCTAGCCAAATGGATTTATGCCTGCAAAAAAAAAAAGGAAAAAAAAAAAAAAAAAAACAAGAAGAAAAAAAAAAGAAAAAATGTGTGTAGACCAATAAGAATAGAAAAAGTGGGATACGTACATATGGTGCTCACTGGGTCGAATATTTTAACACTGGACACATTTTTAAAGGCCTCTAGTGCTGAACCATCTTCAGACTGCTTCTACATCCTTAGCATGCCCGCAAAATGCATCCTATGGTGACCCCCTCCAACACACGTGCATGTTTTCTTCAAGACAACATCCCGCCCATCGCTCCAGGGTTCTCTAAGAGCATCGACACGCTCATCAAATCCAGTTGTGTGCAGTGGTTTCGCAGTGGTATTGATATAGAGCCAAAAGTTCTGATGACGAAACAACCACAAAACGGTGCATTTTTGTTTCTTGACCTGGTGCTTATCAACATATTCTAAAGGTGCTACCACGAATGTGGACCGCAGGATCCCAGTCGTGGCTCACTAAGCAAGGCCACCGTCCGATAGACCTGCCTCTTTAAGCTCACGGACACTTTCCTCTCTGGAAGAACAAGCACCTCAACACAGTTTACAGCCAAACATCTCTCTTTGAAATATGGTGCCATTTATTGTGTTTCAAGCTGTATGACGAAGCACTGGTGCAGCGAATATGCTTTATTTTTTACTTCTTCCCCGTTTATGTTTTTTTTTTACGTTTTGGTGTTTAGAATCTGCACTAGGATTTCTCGTAAGAGAAAATAAAAGATGAAAATGCATCATTTTGACATTCATCTACAGGCCTATAAAGTAATACTGGTAAAAAGGGATCGCTGAACATGTAGAAGGTGATGCTGTGTTGTATATTCCTGTCATCTCTATGTCCTAATGTGTATTTCTTCTGTTATTGTAGATCTGGCTGTATATTTTGTTGGAAAATGATCTTATTAATGATTATGGTTGTCAGATGAATTGCTGCTGATTTTAGAGTTGTTCTCCATGCTGTTGGACACGGGTAAACTACCTGTAAAACAGATCGTGTTAGATCGTCATTGTGTTTCTCACATGGGGTGTTAAAGAAAGAAGGCACAAAGTTATTAAGCAAATGATTTGCTATTATCTGTAACATTTCTTTTTTTTCATAACTGACTGTACTTATTGCTTATGTTGAGAAAAAAAAAAGATTTCTTTGATGTTGTCAAATACAAATGAAAGTAAATGGTTTTGTTTGATTGCCATTATTTGAGAACAAACCTGATGTCTAGTAATGCATTAGACCTTATTTTTAAGAAAAATATGACTAATACTGACAACATATGGTGCTACGGTTGTTTTTGTAAACTTTGGTTTTTAGGTGAAAAAGGGAATATCATATTGACAAAAAAGAATATGTTGAGCCTTACTGTAGATCTATATACGAGACTGTTCATCACTGAAGACTGGAAAAATAAGTATAGTATTTGAAAGTGAGTACATATATACAAAACTGTATGCTTTATGTTTATGCAGAATTTGCCCAATGACAGATCAAAGTGGTTATATACTAATGTATATGTTCAGATGTGTATGTGAATGTATACTGATATGATAGAGATAGATTTCCCAGAGTAACAAATTGTTGTTTAATAAAGATATTACATTATTATAATTCATTTTTATCATCAAATTGCTTCAATCGGATCACCGTGAAGAAAGAGAAAGCTCTAATGTATTCAGAATTCATAACTGATATGGGGAGGTCTGATTGGTTATATTATAACAGGTGACATATCATCAGACTAAAATAATTGAGTAAATTTATCAATGAAGACAAATGTTGTTGAGGGAACAGATTCAGATTGGAACTACCAGTCAAAAGTTTTTGAACAGTAAGATTTTTAATGTTTTTAAAGAAGTGTCTTCTGCTCTGCAAGCTTGGATTTATTTGATCCAAAGTACAGTAAAATGTTGAAATATTTTTACTATTTAAAATAACTGTTTTCTATTTGAATGTATTTAAAATGTAATTTATTCCTGTGATTTCAAAGCTGAATTTTTAGTATCATTACTCCAGTCCAGATGCTTTAGAAATCATTCTAATATTCTGATTTGCTGCTCATCAAACATTATTATTATTATTATTATGGTGTTAAAAACAGCTGAGTAGATTCAGAAAAATAGCATTTATCTGAAATAGAAATCTGTTGTAACATTATAAATGTCTTTATCATCAATTTAACTCCAAGCTTTTGAATGGTATAGTGTATAATGTTACAAAAGCTTTTTATTTCAGATAAATGCTGAATTTTGGATATTTCTATTCATCAAATAATCCTGAGGAAAAAAAATATATACTCAGCTGTTTTAAATACTGATAATAATAATAGTAATAAATGTTTCTTGAACGGCAAATCAGCGTATTAGTATGATTTCTGAACGAGCATGCGACACTGAAGACTGAAGTAATGATGCTGAAAATTTAGCTTTGAAATCACAGGAATAAATTACATTTTAAAATATATTCATATATACAATTTATATATATACAATTTTACTATTTTTGCTGTACCTCAGATCAAATAAATGCAGGTTTGGTGAGCAGAAGGGACGTCTTTAAAAAAAAAAAAAATCTTGTTCAAAAACTTTTGACTGGTGGTGTATGTCATGTTATATGTTCAAAATACGCATTTTGAGATGTTTATGGCATTTTAATTAAGCTGTTGTAAACTTTATATTATTTATTATTATCTTTATATTATTATTATTATTTAAACTGTTGTTAATTATATTATTTAAGCCCTTCAGAAGTTTCCTACGGCCCCCTAGTGGGTCCCAGTCCCCTCTTTAAAAAGCCACTATATTAGGAACAGACTTGCTTTTAGTTACAGTGAGAATGCACGATCTAAAACATACTAAACTCACCTGAATATTTAATTTTCAGGCTTTATGAATAAGCCCATACGCATTTAGTTAGTAGTTTAATATGCGCTTATGAGTTTTTCTGTTTGTCTCGCAAAGCACTATGGGTAGACGCCCTACGCCCAAAATGGCGGCACGATTGAAAAGTTTGTTGCTGTTTTTGTTTTATTTTATAACATTTTATCGTTCACTGTCCCCTTCTGAATAAATCCCTGTTTTAATCACGATTAAGAAGGCTAGTCGTTTATTTCCGATCCAGGGACACGTGATTTGGGTCGGTGTTTTGTTTAGTTTAGATCGGTAAAGCGCCACCGTTGACGTGTATGAGGCAGATGGCACTGAACTCGTGGACATCACCGCATCTAATACAGTTAAAATGAAGAGCATTTGTACATAGAGATGGAGGATGACGTAAAGAAAGTCAAAAAGGTAAGACAATACTGTAATAATATGAGAGTTTACGCGCATGATGCACAAACTGGTTAGAAACGTTAGCTGAAAACTGTTGGCCTAACCACGGATAAACAGCTGTATTATTTCTCTTCAGCCTTATAAAAACTTTCTCATCTTATTCATATTACTAGTGATTAATATGAACGAGTCTCTGCTCGTTTTTTCATTACCGGAGCTGATAAGTAGTGGAATTGCTGTTGGTTGAACGTTACGTTAGTCGAGGTACTGAGACGCATCACCCAAAATAAACACAGAATCTCAGCGTGGGACTTCACTGTGATTGTCACATATCTGTCGTTTTCCTTAGAGTTTCTTTATGGCATTTAATATCTCACTCATACTTCAGTCAGAGATTTACAGAGCCCCCCTATGGCCACGTAGAAAAATATTTGAAATGCGATAAACTGTACCTGTATTTACTAATCTGTACTTGTTTAGTACATTTATTTGTCTATCTATACTATCAGTAGCTACTTGCAGATTCATAAACTACAAACATAGATTTGCAGTATGGTCCTCCAATTTAGAAATATGTCTACATTGATTGTCTTAATGTCTTAATTCCTAAAATATTGGAATTTTACATTGTAATAAATAAATAAAATTAACAAAAAATAGCCAAAACTGCAAAATAACACATAGATCTTAATACATTGTAAGTTAAATGTTGTAAACCTAAAATTAGAATGTAAAGTACATCATGACTTTTCTTAAAAACTTTCCAGGTACACATTAATAACTAGCTATATATATAATTTTAAATATTTTATGTATATATATATATATATAAATAATATTTTAGCTGTACTCAGTAAGCAGAGATTTGTAAATTGTGAGAATGACTTTATAGATCTGTGGTTTCGTGAGATCAATTGCAAAATTAATGGTACAGCTTACACATTTTGAGCATTATTTGTTAAAATGAAGGAACCATTTATACAGTGAGAGTACAGTTCATCAGACCTAAACTCTCCTCTCTGACCCTATATTGGGTCTGTGTAGTGAATATCTCATATTTTCGATGATGAAGTTAATAAGCCTACACGAACTGCGTTATCTGATGTGAGGAAAGGCAGGATCACAGACAGGGCGCGTATGATGTGACCTTTTCCTATCAGATCAGCGTTTTTGTAGGGAGGTGTTTCCATCCCGTGCTCATACTTTCCTTCTCAAGCTCAAGGGAGAATGGAGGGTTGGGTTCTCCAAAGATTTAGACAGGAAGTGACGGCCCCTGTGTCTGCTACCTCTTAATCACCAATGTGCAGCGGATGCTTTTTTTTTTTCTCTCAGTCAAAGCAAATCAGCTTTTAAAGTTTTGTTTTTAGGATGTTGTGTAATCTTCCAGAGGTTGGGCTTTCAGTCAGTTATCTTATTAAGTGTTGATAATTTAATGTTTTGGGTTGTTTGGTTTAGCTGAGAGCATCCGTTCTGCCAAGTGGCCACATGATGGAGGCATTGAGTCATTTAATGTCAAAATCAGTGTGGGAAAAAATCTGTGTGAATAGGTTTGTCTGGTTAGTTTGTTTTATAATAATAACCATTTGAAAATGTGAGGCAAAGCTGAATTTTCATCAGCCATTACTCCAGTCTCAGAAATCATTCTAATATGCTGATTTATTATTAGAATTGTCTATGTTGAAACAGTTGTGCTGCCAAATATTTTTTTGGAGCCTGGAACCTTTTTGGAAGAACAGCATTTATTCAAAAAATAAATATTTTTTTTTTTTTTAACAATGCAAGTCCTAGCTATCACTTTTTTTGTTTTTTTTTATCAATTTAACACATCCTTGCTGAATAAAATGATTAATTTCTTTCCAAAACAGAAAGAATAAAAATGTACTGACCACAAACTTTTGAACGGTAGTTTGTATTGTTAGAAAAGATTTTTATTTTAAATAAAATCTGTTCCTTTTAACTTCTAATTAATCAAAGAATCCTGAAAAAAGTATCACAGGTTATAAAATAATAAATAAAATAATAAGCACCACAACTGTTTCTGACACTGATAATAAATCAGCATATTAGAATGATATTTGAAGGATCATGTGACACTGAATACTGGAGTAATGATGCTGAAAACTCAGCTTTGATCACAGGAATAATTTCGATTTGAATATATATGAACAGAAAAATGTTATTTTACATTGTAATAATATTTCACAATATTACATTTTTTTTTTTTGTATTTTTGATCAAATAAACACAGCCTTGATGAGCATAAGGAACTTCTTAAGTCCACTTCCAGAACAACAGCTTATAAAAAATGTACTCACCCTCTTGTCATCCAAGATGTTTATGTCTTTCTTTCTTCAGTCGTAAAGAAATTGTTTTTTGAGGAAAACATTTCAGGATTTTTCTTCATATCATGGACTGATATAGTGCCCCGAGTTTAAACTTCCAAAATGCAGTTTAAATGCGGCTTCAACGATCCCAAATGCGATTGTAAATGATCCCGACCGAGAAAGAAGGGTCTTATCTATCGAAACGATCGGTTATTTTCATTAAAATAATACAATTTATATACTTTTTAATGTCAACCGCTCATCTGGTCTTACTCTCCCTGAACTCTGTGTATTCTAGCTCAAGACAGTAAGGGTATCCGACCGTAACTCCGACTGAATTTTTTCCCTAAACTTCAAAATCGTCCTAAAAAATAGTTTTTTTTACCTTTTTTGTTAAGGGTGTTTGATCTTCTTTGCATGTTCACTTTGCAAAGACTGGGTCGGAACCTCTGCAGCGATGTAGGATGATTTTGAAATGATTTTTGAATTTAAGGTTAGGGAGAAGATGACATAGCCTTACTGGGATAGTTTACAACCGCATTTGAGATAATTTGAAGCTGCATTTAAACTGCATTTTGGAAGTTCAAACTCGGGGCACCATATCAGTCCATTATATGAAGAAAAATCCTGAAATGTTTTCCTCAAAAAACACAATTTCTTTACGACTGAAGAAAGAAAGACATGAATATCTTGGATGACAAGGGGGTGAGTACATTATCTGTAAATTGTTGTTCTGGAAGTGGGCACGTCCTTTAAAAATCCCAATGATCCCAAACTTTTGAACAGCAGTGTATATATAATATTTTCCCAATATATTTTAAAATGTAATCTATTCCTGCAATGGCAAATCTGGTTTGTTTTTTGACCACTGAAAATGTGTACAATTTAACAAAATACTCCTGGAGCCATATTAAAATTCCAATATCTCTGGGACTGAACTATACAGGGCCTTAAAAATGAAGATTCCAAAAGGAAAGTTTGTTAACAGCTAAAGTCTAAACGGGTATTAAGATATCTTTAACATCTCTTGAGTTACAGGCATGCAAACTTTGGAGAAAAAAACTTGAAAAGTGCTTTTCCCCCATTTTCGAATGGTCACCATTGGCACATAATGCAACAAAGATAGCTAAAGTCAATAGATTTTGCTAATAGACCAGCCAGTCTCTGTGTAAAAATAACATAATGATGCTGCCATCTTTCTAAAGTCATTTTTACCCCCCTGTAATTTGGCTCCAAATCTCAGTTGAAAATGGTCATTTTGACAACCCTCAACAAAATAGTGGATTACTCAGTAAATATTCATCATCCATGTCATTTAATATGGCTTTCATCATTATACATTTATCTTTCTTAGGAAAAAAAACATTGACAAAATCAAAAATTTAAGCCAGGGAAGTTTCTGAAATTTGACACAGAGTGACCCAGTTGTCTTTAATGTCACTTTTAATCAATTTAATGTGTCCTTTCTGAATAAAAGTATTCGTTTCTTTAAAAAAAATCTTACTGACACCAAACTTTTGAAGGTTATGTCTTTAATCCAGGTGAGGATCACCTGTTCACCTGTGTTTTCTGAAATTTCAGAAGGACACAGACTCATGAAATGTTGATGTTCCTGTAGTGTCTCCTTCCTTGACTGTTTAATAATTTAGTATGTCAGAGGATTAGGCTTGTCTGAGACAGAATATATCAAGGATTCATTGCTCACACATAAAAACATTGGAAGTTATAAATTAGCTTTGATATTCTAAGATGTGTGGGATGTTTTTGAGTACTTTACATCAGGGCTTCTCCACCTTGTTCAGGCCAAAGACTCCTTGGTGGATATAAAATAGAAAAATATTTAAACCAGGCCTATAATTAAAATGCCTGTAGTGCAGTATTAATGTATAAGACACATCATTTAATTTATTTATAGTCGTGAGCCATATGGCTTAACTTTAATAGACTTCTGGACTATTTGTGTTATTATACTATAAACTGCATAATTATTTTTGGCAGATCCTCTTTTTGAATTGCTTTCTACCCAGCCCAGTATTTTGCACCTACTTATGTGCAGTTTATACACACACCTGAAGTCCTGTTTCCTCAAAGCAGTTATTTAAACAGAATGACACTATTGGAGTTCAGCATAAAGCAAGACGGCAGTTGCGCCTACCTTTTTAACGTTTGTTTGAGTGTTTCATCACAGGAAATGGTGGTTTCTCTTCTTCCTGATTGCATGAACTATAGCTTGAGGCAGAACGTGAGTGTTTGTGTGATGGGACACGTGTGTGTCGCGGGGTGTGGTTTTTCTTGCTGCATTGAAGGAGTTAGCCCTCATTTGTCACAAGCCGCATGCGACCTGTTTTGAGAGCAGCATGCAACGGTATTCGACTGTTGCATAGGACAGCTGTCGTGCGCCGCCCGATTCTATTGTGCTGTCGAAGCGACTGATCATGGAGACAGAGGTAGGGCTCGCAGAAGTCTTGTTTCTTTTCTTAAGCATAATTTTAGTATGCTGTTCACCATTACAAATCCACAGACTTTGAAATACAGCGCGGTTGCCTAAACATTCAGTCTGCCTCCAGGTTTCAACCTTAACTATTTCCAAGAGCTTAGAGACTTTTCTGTTGGATAGCAAGCTGACATTAGTGGTTAGGTTTACCACAGAGTAAGTAGCAGCCTTTTTCCATGAATGTCGATCTCATTATGCTTTGCAAAGCTATAGGGTTTCATAAAACCCTCAAGCCAATGTAGTGCTGAAACTAGTTGATTATGTTGTTGATTTTAAGCCAGTAGTGCATGTGAAGGGGAATGAGTGTTAACAGCGTGTTAATGCATCTATTTATGCTGAGAAACCGCATATTGCTAAACTGAATTCAACATAACTGCCGCTTCCATGGAGGCTGATGTATTTGCAGGCTTACAGGCTTGTTGTAGTAACAGTTGCCCCATCAGTCCAGAACACAGAATTCAAAAATGTCGTCAGTGGAAATCCAGTATGTCAGTGTGAAGTGTATCAGCAAGATTCATTTTGCCACAGCTCGCCACTGACCGAACTCATAAACTTATGGTTACACTGAAAAAAGCTCTTGTTTCTTTGACTTCCTCTGGTTGTGATGTGATTTCCTCTTTCTCTCTCTCTTTCTTCAGCCAGGTATTGTGTCTCCGTTCAAGCGAGTGTTTCTGAAAGGTGAGAAAGGGAGAGATAAAAAGGCTCTGGAGAAGTCCACTGAGCGCAGGGCCCTCCACACCTTCTCCCTCTCTCTCCCGGACCACCGTATCGACCCAGATATTTTGCTCAATGACTACATTGAGAAGGAAGTTAAGGTATTACTTGCCTTCTGATATATGCTATTGTGTTACATGCTCATATTTGTTTGAGGGAAAAAAGCTCTTAGCAAAGGTAGAAAAATCACTTCCCATGTCGTTTGTTGTTCCCATCGAAGGCAGTGCATCCAGTCAAACTTAAATGCATAGTTCACTCAAAAATGAAAATTTTGTTATTAATTACTCACCCTCATGTCGTTCCGAACCTGTAAGACCTTAATTCATCTTCAGAGCACAAATTAAAGAAGTTCACTTCCAGAACAAAAATTTACAGATAATTTACTTACCCCCTTGTCATCCAAGATGTTCATGTCTTTCTTTCTTCAGTCATAAAGAAATTGTTTTTTGAGGAAAACTTTTGAGGATTTCTCTCCATGTAGTGGACTTAAATGGTGCCCACGAGTGTAAACTTCCCAAATGCAGTTTAAATGCAGGTTCAAAGGGCTCCAAACGATCCCAGCCGAGGAACCAGTTACTTTCTAAAAATGTATATACTTTTTTTTTTTTTTTTTTTTTTTTTTTACCTCAAATGCTCGTCTTGTCTAGCTCTGCGTGAACTGTGTATTCTGGTTCAAGAAAGTTAAGGAATGTTGAAAAACTCTCATCTCATTTTCTCTTCCAACTTCAAAATTGTCCTACATCGCTGCAGAAGTACCGACCCAGTGTTTACAAAGTTTTTGAAGTTGGAGAAGAAAATGAGATGGGAGTTTTTCGACATACCTTAACTGTCTTGAACCAGAATACACAGAGTACACACAGGGCTAGACAAGATGAGCATTTGAGGTTAAAAAGTATATAAATTGTAAAAAAATTTTGGAAAATAACCAATCTTTTCGCTAGATAAGACCCTTCTTCCTCGGCTGGGATCATTTAGAGCCATTTGAAGCTGCATGTAAACTGCATTTTGGAAGTTCAAACTTGCAGGCACCATAGAAGTCCACCATATGTAGAGAAATCCTAAAAAGTTTTCCTCAAAAAACATAATTTCTTTATGACTAAAGAAAGAAAGACATGAACATTTTTTTTTTTTTTTTTTGATGAAATATGGCAGCTTTCTGATTCTGCATAGATAGCAATGCAACTAACATGTTCAAAGACCAGAAAGGTAGTAAGGACATTGTTAAAATAATCTGTGTGACATCTGTGGTACAACCATAATGTTACAAAGCTATGAGAATATTTTTTGTGTGCAAGAAACCCCAAAAAAACAACTATATTCAACAGTTTCTTCTTTTCCGTGTTTGGAACGACATGAGGGTGAGTAATTAATGGCAGAATTTTCATTTTTGGGTGAAGAAGGCTCTGTTACCTTAATATTTTTCTTTTAGATTCAAGCTCTGCATTTGACAGTGTTTGCTACAAACTTTTCACAGGATCTTTTAGAAAATTCTTATTTTTGCAAAACATTTACCTAAACAACCTATGGCATCCCCCAGGGTTCGGTACTTGGTCCACTTCTATTTGTAGTTTATGCCTCCATTTGGACAGATAATGAGACGCCGTGGTTTCCACTGTTATGCTGGTGACACTGACGTTTATATCGACTCCTATGATTTCTCCCCTCCCTCCGTAACTAGCAAGTTAGGGACTTTCATTGGTTGCAGGTTATTTGTCATTGCTGCTTTTAGATTCTGAAACTTCTTACACCGTGTCCTAACTACATGCAACATCGTTAAAACTACATACTGAATGACTGATACCATCTTTGTCATGGAAAACACTTGTTGGTTCGCATTGAGTTCGCAGTTTTAATGTATATGTTTGCTTAATTTTATTTTCAAGATCTGAGGTAAACTCATGTTGCTTTCAGTATAGCTATAAATATTACACAATATGATATTCAAACTCACATTAGACACTTTTAACATTGAATAAAGAACTTAATCAGTACCCGAGATTATAACTGTCATAGCTTGTATGTTGTTGTTACTGCCGCAGCTTTGCAGAAATAGAAACCGTTTTTAAAATAGAAATTTTGTGTGTTGCCTTTGCGGCTAGTTAGGACAAAAACTCTGATTGATATGGAAAAGATAACTTTTATCGCATGTCATGTTGCGTGTAGTTAGGACACGGTGTAAAATAAAAGAACTCCTTAGTACCAAGTGCAGTCTTTTGGTGTATCCTTATATTCTTTTTATATAAGTAATTGTTTTTCATCTTGTTTTTTCTGTTTATCATGCTCTGTAAAGTGATATTGTTTTCTAAAAAGGCTATATGTCATAATTGTTGTTGTTACCTTTGTAGTATCTGGGACAGCTGACCTCAGTTCCTGGATATCTGAATCCTTCCAGCCGCACTGAAGTTCTGCAGCTTATTGACAATGCCAGAGTAAGAGTGACTGTCATTTGACTGACATTGCCTCATTTTGCAATATGAAGATAAATTCCCACATTGCTACTCTTATGTGTTTTGCAGAAGTCTCATCAGTTGGCAGGCCAGCTGACATCAGAGCAGGATGCCGTTGTCAGTTTGTCGGCATACAATGTGAAGCTCGTGTGGCGTGACGGAGAAGACATCATTCTTCGCGTGCCCATCCATGACATCGCAGCTGTGTCCTACATCAGAGACGACTCACTCCACCTCGTGGTGCTAAAAACAGGTACACAATGGATGAGCATCACACAAAAAGCTGAATAGAAACACAGAAATTAACATTTTTTAGATTCTAGGGATAATAATTTTGAATAATAATGTAGTATGATTTGTGCTTGCAGCTCAGGAGCCCGGTGGTTCTCCATGTCATAGTACAGAGACGTCAAAATCTCCCACTCTGAGCTCTCTTTCGGAGAGTGGGGCTGTGCTTGTGGAGGTCTGCTGCCTGCTTGTGCTGGCCGTCGACAACAAGGTTGGCTTTGGTCATTTAAAGGATTAGTTCACTTTCAGAATAAGAATTTTGTGATCATTTTCTCACCCCCATGTCATCCAAGATGTTTTTCTTTCTTCAGTCGAAAAGAAATGAAGGTTTTTGAGGAAAACATTCCAGGATTTTTCTCCATATAGTGGACTCTAATGAGAATCAGCGGGTTGAAGGTTCAAATTGCAGTTTCAATGCAGCTTCAAAAGGCTCTACTCGTTCCCAGCTGAGGAATAAGGGTCTTATGTAGAAAAACAATGTCATTTTCCAAAAGAAATTACAAATTTATATACTTCTAAGCCAAAAATGCCCGTCTTGCACTAGCTTGACTTCACGCATTACATTAGGCATGTTTCCATTACAGATTTGTGCAAAACTTGTATTTTATATAATGTCGATTAAAAAAGTATTGCGAAGTGACAGCGTTTCCATTAACCGATGTTATGTGACTAAAATGTAATATTTTCGTCTCGCGATAAGTCATGTCAACGGATTTTGGCTATATTTAATAGAAAGAGGCGAATGCGTGTATCTTTACAGAAGCAGCACAGAGAGCTGGTATAAACAAAAGCATTGATTAGAGTGGCCACGTCGGAGCCATAACGCGCCGCAGACGTGTGTAGTGTAAATAGTCTAAACATTAATGGCAGGGAAAGCCCCTTATACTTGAGAGTGGCCACTTATGAAGTGTTTCTTGGAGATTATAGTACACTGAAGAATGATCATATGACTTTTTACAAACGCCATATGACCTGTAAATGCGAAAAAACATTTCCATTGCAGTTTTGCTAAATATTCCTTTTTTGAATTGCCTGAAAAACCACCTCATGTGAGCATAAAAACCTTTTTGCGAAATATGGGAGTTTTTGCAAAATTGACACATTTCTATTAGGTGTATTTTCAATTCGCAATTTCAATTTGTGCAATTTCAAGGATAACGGAAATGCAGCTATAGTCATGTCGGAAAGGTCAAATTTAATCAAAAATATCCTAATTTGTGTTCCGAAGATAAACAAAGGTCTTACAGGTTTGGAACGACGTGACGACATTAATTAATGACAGAATTTTTTATTTTTTGGGTGAGATATCTTTATAAAAGCAACCCACAACCCTCAGTTACATTAATATTCTTCTTTCGGATTCAAGCTCTGCGTTTGACAGTATTTGCCACAAGCTCCTCAGAGGATCCCATCTTGCAGCAAGTTGTTATTTTTTAAAAAACCTTTAACTTATCAACCTTTGGCATCCCCCAGGGTTCGGTACGTGGTCTGCTTCTATTAGTAGTTTATGCCTCCATTTGGACAGATAATGAGACACCATGCTTTCCACTAGTTATGCTGATGACACCCACATTTATATCAACTCCTGTGATTTCTCCCCAAAGGAAAGTGAAAGATCACACGTGGCATAGGCGAAAGTACCTAAAGTCATACACCCTTTACAAAAGACAAAACAACGATGTTGGAGGAGAAAATGAGATGTGGAGGAGTTTTTTGCCCTACCCTACCTTTTTGAACAGAAGTACACAGACTAAGAACTAACCGCACGTGAACATTCCAATGTGATTCCGTAATGTGTGAAGCTGTAAAAGAGCTAGTGCAAGATGTGCATTTGTGGCTAAGAGGTATATAAATTTTAATTTTTTTTGGAAAATGATCGATCATTTTGCTACGTAAGCATAAGGATCATGTAGAGCCCTTTGAAGCTGCATTGAAACTGCAATTTGGACCTTCAACCCGTTGATCCCCAGTCTGCTATATGGAGAAAAATCTTGGAATGTTTTTCTCTAAAAACCTTAATTTCTTGGCTGGGGAAAGAAAGACACTAAAATCTTTGTTGACATGGGGGTGAGTGAATTATCAGGACGTTTTTATACTGGAAGTGAACGAATCCTTCAAAAGAACCTTATTTTGTCTCTGTTTAACAAACCACACAGAATTGAGTTTTTGTGCAAGTCATTTATTGCGAAAACTACTACTATTGTGCAATGTACTGTTACTTTGAAAGCAGCAGTGGTTTGATTATCATGAACTCTGGTTTTGCAGGCTGCTGCTGAGGAGCTCTGTCTTCTACTCAGTCAAGTCTTCCAGATTGTCTACACAGAGTCCACCATTGACTTCCTGGACAGGGCCATCTTTGATGGAGCCACAACCCCCATCAGGCATCTCTCGATCTGCAGCGGTGAGTAGGCAACAACTTCATCATTTTGGGATTTCCCAGTAAATTTGTACTTGCCCAAAACCACAGACCACAGTCAGTTTCACATCACCATTTAATCTCGGGTGGTTTATTGGAACCATATTTATGCTTCCTGAAGCTTAGCCTGTTAAAATCACACTGATCTTGTAGCAAAATGAAATGTTTCTAAATACCTTCCTCATTTTTCCAATTAAAAAAGAAGACTCCTCGAGCAAAGTAGATGTCAAAGAAGTGTTTGAGACCGAGGCGAGCACATTGTGAGTATCGCTTCAACTGTCCTCTGCAGTAGTCCGGCATTTTGTCTTTTGATTTGAGTAACCATTGCGTTTTTGTCCAATACCAGTTCGTTCCAGAGTTCTCTAGAGGCGGGGCTTTCCTCTAGCCCCTCCCCCTCTTCCACCCCAGCCTCGCCACAAACCATAACAGCCAGTGACAGTGAACTAAGCACAACAGCTGCTGAACTGCTACAAGACTACATGACCACAGTGAGTGTTCAGTGGAGTGTATAAAAAGACATTTGGATGTCTGTTGTTAGTTTCTTTTTCTCAGCCTGTAATTAGATTTTGCATATTGAACGCATTGCAGATTTCACTTTTACACTGTCTTCCTATCATCCACTGTAATAGTTAAGGACAAAGCTGTCGTCTCAGGAGATTCAGCAGTTTGCCACACTCTTACGTGAATACAGAAACGGAGCCTCCATCCACGAGTTCTGTATCAACCTGCGCCAGCTTTACGGAGACAGCAGGAAGTTCCTCCTCCTGGGTTAGTTACATGTTGGGGTGTTTAAATAGTACATCAAACCTAACATTTGTTTGGTGAATTCACTTCTGTTTTCTCCACTCCAGGACTGCGGCCTTTCATTCCTGAGAAGGACAGCCAGCACTTTGAGAACTTTTTGGAAACCATCGGCGTGAAGGACGGCCGCGGCATCATAACGGACAGCTTTGGTCGTTACAAACGTACGACAAGCTCTGCGTCAGACTCCACCACTAATGGAAACGGTGCTGCGGGCGGTTCGGATGAAGGAACGGCCAACTCTGAGGGCGACGAGTGGGACCGCATGATTTCAGACATAAGCAATGACATTGAAGCGTTAGGAAGCAGTATGGACCAGGACGGCGTGTCGTCTTGATGTCACGGCACTCGGTCAGGAACTCATTTTAGCCAATCACCACTTGAGATAATCGCATGGGCCTTTGGTCCATATTGCTGTCCATCAAATCTGACAATGCTGGAGTTTGGATACTGTATGGATACCACTTCCTGGCCGTCATTCTTATTTTTATACGTTGTGAAATATTAACGCAACCGGATTTTTCAGATTTGACAGTTGTGATTTTTTTCAAGACCTGTGATAGAAGGATCGTCTATTGCTGTGGACAGCAGTTGTGTTCTTCTCGGATGTTTATTGGCAGTATCTGCTACCACTAATGAGAAACCTTGTTGCTGGTAGATGTTGCTCTTTCACACTGATCTGTAGGGAAGCTTATTTCCATCATAGAATAACAAAAAATTATTGCGACCTTTTATCTCACAATTCTGACTTTTGTTCCACAGTTCTGAGGAATTCTTAGAATTTTAAGATAAAACTTGAAAATCTGAGAAAATCAGCAAGGTGTTAACTCTCAATTGTAAGTTTATAATTGTCAATTGTGAGAAAAAAGTGTCATAATTTTTATTTATTAAACAAATTAAGATCATTTTGATTTTTTTTTTTTTTAATCCCACGGTTCAGACTTTTACAGCAAATGCAAGTTAACATCTCGCTATTTACTCTGTCAGAAGTCAAAATCGCAAAAACAGAGTTTTTTTTATAACTCAGTTGCAAGAAAAGTCGCAGTTAAGTCACTTTTGTCTCAGAATTGCAAGTTTATATCTCACAGTTCTGTTATATCATGTAATTCTGACTTCAGAACTATGTAAAGAATTGAGATAAACTCAGAATTTTGAGTAGTTTAATAACTCATTCTAAAATATAATTGTAGTTTCTAAATCTTGATTGTGAGAAAAAAATCACAATTATCCTTTTTAAAATACAAGTCTTAATTATCTTAATTTTTCTTTCAGTTGTGAGTTTATATCTCACAATTCAGACTTTTTTCTTAGAATTGCAAGTTTATATCTTTATCTTATATCAGAATTGCAATTTTGAGTTTATATCGTGCAATTCTGAATTGTGAGGAAAAAAGTCAGAATTACATTTTTTTTTTTTAATTTTCTAATGTTTTTTTTTTTTTTTTAAAAGAAGTCTCTTTTATCTCACCAAGCTTGCATTTATTTGATCCAAAGTAAAGCAAAAACAGTAAAAGTTTGAAATATTTTTACTATTTAAAATAACTATTTTCAATTTGAATACATTTTAAATGTAATTTATTCCTTTGATTTCAAAGCTGAGGTTTTAGCATCTTTACTCCAGTGAAATGATCCTTCAAAAAACTGTGCTTAACTGTTTTAAATATTGATAATAATAATAATAATAAATGTTTCTTAAACAGCAAATCAGCATATTAGAATGATTTCTGAAGGATCATGTGACACTGAAGTAATGATGCTAAAAATTTAACTTAGAACACAGGAATAAATAACATTAGAAAATATATTCAAATAGAAAGCAGTTATTTTAAATAATTTTTGCTGTGTTTTGGATCAGATAAATGCAGGCTTGGTGAGCAGAAGAGACTTTAAAAAAACTTCTCACACTATAAAAAAAAAAAATCTCACACTATAGTCAAATTTTCTCTTAGCTGCGAATTTCACCATTCTGTTTATATCTTGCAATTCTTGACTTAAGAACTGTGTGAAAGGTCAGAATCATAAGGTATAAACAATTTTTGAGCAGTTTTAGTTTCTATATCTTGATTGTGAGGAAAAAAGTCAGAATTATCAGAGAAAAAGTCACAATTCAGATTTTTTTTCTCTGTTGTGAGTTTATCTGAATTCAAACTCTTGTCAGAATTGCAAGTTTATATCTTGTAATTCTGAGTTTATATTGTGTAATTCTGACTTAAGAACTGGGTAAAGTCAGAATTTTGAGATATAACCTCAGAATTTTGAGCAAAGAGTTGAATAACTCTGAATTCTGACAAAAAAATTAATTGCGAGTTTATAAATTTCAATTGTGCAAAGAAGTCAGAATTATGAGATAAAGTACAGTATTACAGTATTTATAAAAATTAAAAATAAAGGCAATTGCAACTTTATTTCATAGTTATGACAGTTATTTTCTCAGAATCACATTCATATCTCAGAGTTTTGAGTTTACATCTTGCAATTCTGACTTCAGAAACTGAGGGAAAAGTCAGAATTATGAGAGATAAACTCAGGTTTGTGAGGAAAAATCACTATTGTGAGGTTATAATGCTCAGTTGAAAGAAAAAAAGTCTCATTTGTAAAGTGATCATTTTTAAACCTTTATTTTTTAAGCTTCCATAGATGCGAGATGAGTTTGTTCGTTTCTCATTTAATAGAAACGTGACTTGTGATCAGTGTGAAGGTGCAGTTTGGAGCATTGCCTAGTGGCCTTCCTCAAGCGTGTTCTGCATTGCCTTATGTGTGTTGTGACCTGATGGAAGTGAGGTGCAGTATATTTCCTCCTGCACTGAAGTGCTAATCAAAACTTGACCCTTTTTTACACCCTTATATTAACTGGTCAATGTTCATGTTACACTTGTTTTTCCTCTAACATATATTTTATTTCACTTCTTTTATATGTTGTTTCAGCCAGGATTGGTTATAATCACCCAGTTATTATCATGTGGGTTTCTTCAGGTAGGAAATGTAGCACTATATATATATTTTTTTGGTTTTGACTGAAAACCTGGAAAATTTGGATATTAGACAAAGTCAGTTTTCTGGCTGATTGAGAATGCAATATTCAGTACACTGCATTACATTCACGTCCCGTCATTCAGCGTTATCTCCTCAGAGTTTTCAGTAATCCAACATTGTGCCTTGCAGAATCACTGATTGTATCATCCAACATGGATGTAAGTAATATTCTGTAATCTGTACAGAACGTGACTGAAGTATGTTTATTATGAGTTTATTAAAAAGTGCAGCACTTACATCGTCACTTATTGCTTTTTGTGTCATTTGATCAAAATGTATCATTTTATGTTCTTTGTACGGCTTCTTTTGGATCATTTAGCCCTTCTTTTAATATTGTTTTAACCTGGGTTAAGCAACATTTCACTGCTTTATTCTAAAAGGAGGTTTTGAATTGTGGTGGCCATATAACATTGTTGCCAGCAGGGGGCACTCGACCTACAGTTGCAATCCAGATTGACTATTATTCACCTAAATTAATCATTTCAGGATAGACAGATAGACAGACAGATAAACACTTAAAACTAATGTAATGGCCAATAAAAGCTTGACAAAAATAGGCTTTTAAGAAGAATCCCTAACATAGGCATAAGCCTGCTCAATTTATCCGAGCATGTAACTATCACGCAACGATAAGTAGGATTAAACGTATCCCACAGTGCAACAGTGTTCTCTCTCTCTCTCTCTCTCTCTCTCTCTCATTAGTGGACGTTACCTCTGAAACAAGAGGTCTTTACCCTGGATTGACTTCTTTTTGAGGTTACCCAGAAGGTTAATTTTGGCTATAGATAACGATAAACTTGTGCTATAAATCTGGCCTTTTAATTCTTTTGTGCTAGAGAGTCCTCAGAGATGTCACGTGGCTTTAGAACAAGCTTTGGCACCTGTGCATAAAATCCTTAATGGTGGTCCTTAATACGACAGCACCATGTTCATTCAAGCAGAATAATAATATACGCCTCTTGAAGACGAACATGGTGCATAATTTCACTCACGTGGCACATACCTGTAATTTCCATGGCGCATGCATGCGTAAAACCCTCATTCCTCACAGGAGCCAAGAAGCACATCCTGACAAACTGAGCTGCTTTGGGAACACACAAAGAGTGTCAAAGGTCAGTACCCTGATCCTGAGCTAACAAGGAGCTGGGAGCTTATGTCATGTTAGATGGCATTCGACAAGACAGCTGCACTGGAGACAATGATGCAGAGAGACCCGGTCTTGCATTAGAGCCAAATTTGACTGGGGAATGGTGGCAGACAATAGCTACAAAACACCAGGTGTCTTGATGGTTCATAAAGGCAGTATAGAGTGTGTTAGTGCCCACCCACTTTTTCAATAGCCTTGGTTCCGGAAGTGTTTTTCTGATTAATTTTTCCCTTGGGGGAAAACAAAGTCTTTGTTAAAAAGCTATAAGCTGTGAACCAAGTCAACCTGCTATGAGGTGAATCGCAACTTTGATTTGAAGCAAAAAAGTGTTTGAAAATCAGACAAAAAGACAACGGCTGTGCACTTAACAGCTTTAATGAGGGAAAGAACTACAATTTCATGAAGCACTTTGAATTGCGTGATTAAATTAGATGTATAAAAATAATTATTTTGTATATTGTTTATTAAAAAATCACATTCATTCAAATATTTCAGTAGTTTTTGAAGGAGTAGGGATACTGATCCTATTAAGTCATTTGCAGTGCTACATGGAAGTTGGTGGATCCTAAAGAGTTCATATGGAACAACTTGCTTATTTTGAGTTATTGTTTAAAATCAGTTATCATGGAAGCCTGTTTTTGCCACTGAATAAAAAAAGGTAATTGCAACTTTTTATCTCACGATTCTGACTTTTTCTTCTTGCAGTTGTTTACATCGTGCAATTCTGACTTTTTTCTAAGAACTGTGTGATATAACTCTCAATTGCAAGTCAGAATTGCGAGATATGAACTCATAATTCTGACTTTATTCCTTCAATCTTACAATTCTGAAATATAAACTCGCAATTCTGAGAACAGTCTTCCCCCCTTCATAACTTGCAATTGCAAGTTTACATCTCACAATTCTGAGAAAAAGACAGAATTGTGTTAAAAAATTCTGAATTGTAATATAAACTCAACTTTTTCTTGCAATTCTGACTTTATTTTTCCACAAGTGTGAGTTTATATCACACAATTCTGACTGCTTTTCACAATTGTTTATATCACACAATTCTGAGAAAAAAATCGGAAGTACGAGCTATCTCACAATTCTGATATTATTTTTCGCAATTGTGAGTTTATATCATGCAATTCTGACTTTATTTTTTACAAGTTTTTATCTCGCAATTCTGACAATTTTTCGCAATTGTGTTCATGCATTTATATCATGCATTTCTGAGAAAAGTCAGAATTATCTCAAAAAAGTGTCAATTTTTTTTTTACGAAAGTTTTTATATTGCAATTCTGACTATTTTCGTAATTGTGAGTTTATATCACACAATTCTGACTTTATTTTTCACAATTGTGTTTATATCATGCAATTCTGAAAAAAAAATCTGCATTACGAATGTTTATCTTGCAATTCTGACTGTTACACAATTGAGTTTATATATATTATAGCAAAAAGGTCAGATCTATCTCACAATTCTGACAATTTTTCGCAATTGTGAGTTTTTATCTCGCAATTTTGACTTTATTTTTCGCAGTAGTGAGTTTTTATCTCACAATTCTGACTTTATTTTTCGCAATTGTAAGTTTATATCACACAATTCTGAGAAAAAATTCAGAATTACGAGTTTTTATTTTGCAATTTTGATATTATTTTATGCAATTGTGTTTATATCATGCATTTATATCATGCATTTCTGAGAAAAGTCAGAATTACGAGTTTTTATCTCACAATTGACTATTTTTTACAAAAGTTTTTATATTGCAATTCTGACTTTATTTTTCACAATTGTGTTTTTATCTCGCAATTCTGACTTTATTTTTCGCAATTGAGTTCATATCATGCAATTCTGAAAAAAAAATCTGCATTATGAATGTTTATCTTGCAATTCTGACTGTTACACCATTGAGTTTATATATATTATATATTATAGCAAAAAAGTCAGATCTATCTCACAATTCTGACAATTTTTCGCAATTGTGTTAATTCGCAATTCTGACTTTATTTTTCACAATTGTGAGTTATCTCACAATTCTAACTATTTTTCACAATTGTATTAACTTGCAATTCTGACTTTTTCCACAATTGTGAGGTTTTAAATTTTGCAATTCTGACTTTATTTTTTTGCAACTGTGTTTTTATCTTGCAATTCTACCTTTATTTTTTGCAATTGAGAGTTTTGTATCACGCAGTTCTGAGAAAAAAAGTCAGAATTGTGAGTTAAAAAGTCGCAATAACCTTTTTTATTTTTTGTTCGGTGGCGGAAACAGACAGAAAAGATGCATTTTTGTAAGAAAGAGCTTACTTGGTTAAGCAACACCACACAAGTGTGGATATTTGTGTCTGCAACATGACTGTGAGCGTGATATTGCTTTTTTAATTTTAATAAACAAGAAGTTATATATTATAGTATTACATTATAGTAGTATATATATATATATATATATATATATATATATGTATAACAAGAGTAACTTCAATTTCAGACACAGTATTGCATGTTGCATGTATTTTTGCTTGGTCACTGAAAGTAGTTCCAATAAAAACAGTGAAAAGATTTCACTTTATTAGCCACTCGACCAATCAAATCCAAGGGTTAGTACTAACTTTTGTTATAATAATAGATAGCTATAATACAGTATTAAAACTGCCAAAATGTCAAGTTTCAGAATGCTCTGGGTGTTTATCTTTGATCAAGGATGGTTTGGTTATACACAAAAGCCAGTCATTGTGAAGGGATGTGAAACTCTACCTTCCTGAAAGAGGACTTTGATTTGAAACACACCCTTTCAGCTTTTGCTGAGAGCTGGTTTCACCCCATCTTTTGAAGAAATCTGAATGAGAAAGCCAAGACATTTTCTCTAAGGTAGGCCTATTGTTCTGACTGAGATATCCAGCACAATATTCACATTCATTAAAAATGCACTGCAAATGTTCAAGATCAACAAGAAAACCAAGTGAACCAAAATACTCCAGTGTTCAGACAAACAGGAAGCATCTAACCATCCACAAATAAGGTAATTGAGTGTAGTAATAGCACTTATTATGGTAGCCTTTGCACATATGTTGGAGTTTTTGTTTACGAAAACATGTCATCTGAATGATGGAGATCTGCTGAGACGCTCCTTCCAAATTGGGCAAAATGGAACCACTTAAAAGTAATTGGCTACATACTTAGAGATTAGCATCAGCTCAATGTACACAAAGCGGTAAAATGATGACCTTTCTTGCTTCCTTTCATAGTAACATACTAACTTAGCAGCAATGCACTGTAAATGATTTACTGCAGGATTATATGGATGAGTCATGTTTAGGAGATATTGGTGCATTCTTTTATATAAAATACAGACATATGTAGAAAAAATCTTAGGATCAAGTTCAGACATGCATATACATGTAAAACTACTTGAGACATTTTGTGCCAAGCATAAGCAAACCTGAATTAAGGCTGTAGCTCTGTTTCAAAACCTAGTGAGCTGCTTCACTACAGCCTACATCACAATCATTATGCAACCTCGTAAGAGACCGATTTGGAGTGCTCTACATAGGCAGCAAGTCTGTGTGCCACAAAAATCGCATTCCTCATGGGAGATTTGATTCATTTTATTTTAACAGAGTGCAAAATTCTGGTTCAGAAAAGTAAAAATACTAGGGCTGGGTTTTGACACAAATGTCACGATTCGATTAGATTCTGATTCACAACCTTGCAATTTGATTTGACTCAATATCAGTTATTTTTTTTTTATCTATATCAGGTGCAGTACATGCCAAATTTTCTCAAGGAAAAAAATATCTCAACTAATACTGTAAAATATATATGACAGTCAGTTGGTAGCTACTACTACTAAAATTAACTGATTTGTATATAAAAGCTTAAATTATACGTTTTTATAATAATGAAGTTACAATTACATACGGTTTTTTTTTTTTTTTTTTTTAATATAAACATTTAAACGAAGGCTGTCATAAAAACCTGACGGATTTACACGAATTTAACACTGAAGAACAGTAGAAATTATAATGAATATTTTATATGGTGCGTATATTTAGAAAATGCTCCTCTCTAGAGTGTATTTTTCCATCTGACAACGAGTTTATGGTCACCAAATATGTTTTTCTGAGGTAAATGTGACGTTACGTGACATTGTTTACAAGTTGTTATGACTCCGCGGCTGAAACACTGAGTGATTGATTGATCGATTACAAGACAAGAATTTTGGTAAATTGTACTCTTTCTTTTAACGTACCTTCAGATGTTTATGCTGAAACTGGTATTAAAGCAGAGGAGATGATCAGTTGACGCCGCTTCTCTTGAACTGAGGCGCTACAGCGATCTGTCACTCCGCATTAAACAGCGCCAAAATGGCATTTCTTGTTTGAATACTGTAATAAAATGGACAGAATTTGAAACCTGAGATTTGTTTCATATCAAAAGTAATAACGCACAAAGCTTGCCGCGTTTTATTGGATAGGAGATATTTGTTCCCTTCAGGCTAGACTAATCGATTCTTGGGATTTAAGAATCAATATCGTTTCGTAAAAATGAGAATCGATTAAATCGAAAAATATATGTTGTTCACCAAGCCCTAAAAATGCTAATTTTCTCTGTAGGGGATCTGATCATTTATATCGACCTTATTTTTGCCATAAGAGGTGCTGCCATTTGGAAATTTTATGGGTGTGGCTTCCGGTCTCATCCATCTAGCTATTTTCAACAACACAAAACAGCTCGTTTTGCTGCTTGATATTCCAAATTGGTGTGTCTTACCATATTATTTTAATGTATTATTTAATTATGCTCACACTGGTTTGTAGTGCAAAGAGTTTTACTGTTTACTGCACATTATTCTTCTGGTTATTTCCCTATAGCGGCTAATGAACCGGATATCTCACCCATAGGCTTACTTCCATGTTTAAGAAGTTATGAGGTGGATAAACTGTGTTTAACAGTGGAAGACAGTCTTGTACCTTTGTCTTTTTGTCTGACTTTTTGCTTCAAATCAAAGTTTATAATTTTGTGATTCGCCTCATAGCTGGAGGGTTTGCTTCATGGCTTATAACTCTTTACTGAAGACTTTTAAAATCCCAGTGGGAAAAATGAATGGGAAAAATTCTTCTGGAACAGCAGCTGAAAAAGTTGGCAGCCATTGTTGTATGTTGCTAAGCTAATGCATTAATAAGCATTAATATAAACAAAAATGCATTAATATACACACACAAAAAAAAGAATCATCAATTTAAATAAAAAAAATCAATACTTTTCCGTATTATACGATATGTAAGTTTATTAATAATCAACATTTCTTAATGCCTTGTCCACCACAGTCTTCACTGAGCTTATCACAAGCAATCATGGGATTGCTTTCACCATGAATTCCACTTTAGAATTTGGCTAAAACAAGGAGTCTCGGGAGGCACTATAATGCCTATTTTGTAACAGTCTTCAGGTCAAAGGGTGCATTTGATAGTTTACAGTGTTTTGAAACAGAGCATGTGTGTGGTAAGTAACATCAGTTGATATCCCATGACCACAACAAGGGCTGTATCTAAGGCATACAGCCATGGCTAGCGGATCAGACATTTTTGAAAAGTCATTGTCTATTGTTCATTTGATTAACTGAAAAGGTTTCACTGGCACAAGTACATAGCAAGAGGCACAAGATGTTCTGTGACAACAGCTCTCATGCGTTCCACCACTGAACTGTTGTCTAAGATTATTCACTTCAACACTGACTACCAAAGTAGGCCATTTTGAGTAACTGATTCTTTTCTTTTGCAGCTGGGTCACTCGTTAAATGGCTAGCAAAGGGAAAAACGTCTAGAGTTGATGTTCATCTTGGTGACACCGATGAGGCGCAGTGGTGAAGAGAGACCAAATCCCGGAGTGACCGGTCCATCACACAAAAGATCCGACAGCTCGTCACGCTCCTCCAGGCCAAAGGTGGCGTCGTTGAGCATCCGGCGATGCAGGTGACACGTCTGCTCTACTTTGAGTTTGTTGATGTCACCACGTAGTCGCATAAGTTGGCGGGCCAACTGCTGGTCCTGGATGCGCATCTCCATCTGTCAGTGAATAAACAGGTAGGAGAAACTTATTAAGGCTTAATTATACAGCTTTGTGCCTCCTCAAATTTCATAGTGAATGATAAAAAGCATACTTAGACATTATGAGACAATACTTATTTTACACAGACGCAGGTTTTACCTTTCCTTACCTTTCAGACTCATGACTACTACTTAATTGGTACTAACTATTAAAATAAAAATGAGCATGTAGATTCAACTTTGTTAGCAAAGTTTTTGTCCATTTCACGTAACAAGGGGCTCAAAATTAGGGAAGGTGATATGGATCTTCAGAAGTCCCCTTGTACTAAAACTTTCCCAGTGTTTTGTTATTGTGTCCAGTTTTCTTTTTGTAAATGTTTATGGAAACCCACAGGGCAAAGGCAGTGGAAGAAAGGCTTCTGATGAGGCGAAAGGAGCCTCATTGCGTGCCTTGGTTGTAATGGCCTGTGCATATGCAAGTATGCCTTGAACCACATGACTGTGTGGAAGAGAAGTGATTACACTTACAGGAATAGAGAGCGATCGTCTCTCACGCTCATTTGCCCACCACCCTTTCCACTCACGTTAACATGAATGGCAATCACGCGTAGTGATGTGGTAATGAAGGCCTGCACATTCACTCCATTGTTTCATTCACAGATTAGCTAACTATAACTAATAAAAGAATTTATTAAAAAAGAAGTTCATTTCCAGAATGAAAATTTACAGATCATTTACTCACCCCCTTGTCATCCAAGTTGTTGATGTTTTTCTTTCTTCAGTTGTAAAGAAATTATGTTTTTTGAGGAAAACATTTCAGGATTTCTCTCCATATAGTGGACTTCTATGGTGCCCCCAAGTTTGAACTTCCAAAATGCAGCTTCAAAGGGCTCTATACGATCCCAACCAAGGAAGAAGGGTCTTATCGATTGGTTATTTAAAAAAAAATAAATACAATTTTTATACTTTTTAACCTTAAATGCTCATCTTGCCAAGCTCTGTGTAAACTCTGTGTATTCTGGTTCAAGAAAGTTAGGTTATGTCAAAAAACTCCCCTCTCATTTTCTAATCCAACTTCAAAACCGCCCTACATCACTCTTTTAACTTTTTTTTGTAAAGGGCGTTTGATCTTCTTTGCACGTTCACTTTGTAAACACTGGGTTGGTGCTTCTTCAACAATTTAGGATGATTTTGAAGTTGGAGGAGAAAATGAGATGAAAGTTTTTTGACATACCCTAACTGTATTGACCCAGAATAGTACATGTAGAGCTAGACAAGATGAGCATTTGAGGTTAAAAAGTATATAAACTGTCATTTTCGCTAGATAAGACCCTTCTTCCTCGGCTGGGGAGCCTCGTTTCTTTGTTTAGAGCCCTTTGAATCTGCATTTAAACTGCATTTTGGATGTTCAAACTCACGGGCACCATAGAAGTCCACTATGTAGAGAGAAATCTTGAAAAGTTTTCCTCAAGAAACATAATTTCTTTACGACTGAAGAAAGAAAGACATGAACATCTTGGATGACAAGGGGGTGAGTAAATTGTCTGTAAATTTTTGTTCTGGATGTGAACTTCTCCTTTAAAGCCAAGCATGAAACTCATCAAGTTAGTGTTTTCAATCATTTTACATTTATTAAAATGTCTCAAAGCAGTAACAATTTAAGCAGTATATTTTATTTGTGAACTTAGGTTCGGCTATTCTTTTTAATAGTTAACTTTTAACTATTTTTGACATTTTTGGATCATCAGTCATCAAAGCTTGGTAAATATTGGTCACAGATGACGAAATTTACTTTAGTGATCACTCACTAAAAACTCCCACAGATCATGTTTGCATGCCATTTTTAGTCTTATTTTGTTGTAACAAAGTGATTATATTTAAATGTGAGTTTTTTACTTTTTAAAATTACTCTTCCCATTAACACCATTATATTGTTCATTCAGACTGATTCGTGTACATGCAACATGCACGAATACAAAAGGTGGGATTTATCGCATGAACCAATCGCAGCCGAACATATCCAGTCATATCCAATGATATTGCGATGGAGGCGTTGCCTCCTTTCACGTGACTTTCTCCCATTCATTCTCTTACCTTAATGGGAACAGGGGAGACGAGAGAGACGCAAACTCCTGCTGTAACTTTACCTGCTGGTGTCGCTGTTGGACAATGTTTTTTTTTTTTTTTTTAGAAAAACAAGTGATTTATACACTTTTTAATGTTATATTTTGTAATACTGGTATTGTTTTATATTTGTACTACAACTTTTCCCCCCATTTCTGATAACTTTGACGTGCAATCATACATTTTAATTTCCGGATGTTTTGAAGACTTAATCAGGATCAGGATTTTGAAACATTTTGACTTACCAGTTCTTTTCTAAGCCAAACCAGAGCTTCGTCGATATTATCAAATCCTCCAAGGCTTCTAGAAATCAGGGCATTTCCTGCAATCACTTGAGAATTCTGTGGTGTGACGTTGGCCTTCAGTCCAGCATCCTTCTCCGGCTCTGATGAGTCCTCTGACATGGTTAAGCCTTTGGAGCTTTGAGCTTCCACTCGTTCCTTCCATTCAAGATAGGACGGCCTTCTGGTCTCAAGTCTGAGCTTCTCAGTCAATGCTTTCAAGTTTCTCAAATGATCATCTGGGGCAACCTCAAGGCCATCGTAGTCCTCTATATTAATCTGAGGTATCGAGCTGGCATCCATGGCCTTTTGAGGAAGTGGTTAGTGTTGCCAAAAATAAACAGTGAAAGTCAATTAAAGTGGTCAGATGATCTCATTCCCTTGTTTGATCAATAAAGATACAGTAGACCTTTGGATTTGCTTGCAGTAACCAGGATGGTGCATCTGTGGGGCTATAAAATAAATCAACAATGAAGATATTGAGCTTCCTTTTTTCCAGCAATATCATCTCTGTAGCGTAGCCGCTCTAACACATCTTGCTTCTTGATCTTTTCCGTCAATCTGAACAAACTTGGTTACCTTTTTATCATTTAAAGTTGTTGGCCTAATATAAAAAATGTATTTATGTCATTAGCATCTAAAATTTCCATGCATTTCAATTTTAAAATTTTTAACATAAACTTATGCACTTAATGTGATGGATATTTTTCAGTCATATATAAATGAAACAAGTAAGAATTTATCATAGTACCAATAAACAGAATGTACATAATGCACAATAACCAGGTTAATATATTGATAATATTATATTATACACTACCAATAAAAAGTTTTAATCAAATAAGCTTTTTAATGTTTTTTTTTTTTTTGTTTTTTTTTAAAAAGTCATTTCTGCTCACCAAGCCGGCATTTATTTGACAGCAAAACATTGCAATTGAAATATCTGAAATATTTTTACTATTTAAAACAACTGCTTTCTATTTGAATATTATATTATGAATATTATAAAATGTACTTTATTCCTGTGAAATGATAAAATGGTAAAAAAAAAAAAAAAAAGTTATATTGACTCCAGACTGAAAATATTCAACTGTTTTAAATTTTGCCAATAAGAAGAAGAAGAAGAAGAAATGTTTCTTGAACAGCAAATCAGCATATTAGAATGATTTCTGAAGAATCATGTGACACAGAGACTGGAGTAATGATGCTGAAATTTTAGCTTTGATCACAGGAATAAATTACATATTATAATATATTTATATAGAAAGCAGTTTCACATATTTGTTGAGCAGAAGAGACTTCTTTAAAAAACATTAAAATTTTAATGTTCAAAAACTTTTGACTGGTAGTGTATATTATAATATATTAAATATTGCTCTCATATATACTATTTCTGCTTTAAAACATAATATTTAATTTAGTGTTACATGCGTTTTCTTTGTGATTGTCTGTGAAATTTACTTGCAATTTCTCAGTGGCGACAGTTTCTACACCAACATTTTTCAGTGTAGATGCCAGTACCTAATAATAAACTATACCATGATTTTTACATATTATATTTATTTATTTGTAGTGTAAGTGAAACTGTTTATAAAAGAAAGAAAAGACAAATTATGTATTTGATATGTATTATTTGGTTTTCATTTGTATAATTTCATTTATTTCTTTTCCTTTGAAGTAAATCATGGTTAAAATGGGAAGTTTACTGATCACATGGACGCTTTCCATCCATGCCTCATATCACACTGTGGATCTTAGAAAGCTGGCGGTTGCCATAGCGACTAAGCCCAGCCTATGAGTCAGCAGCACTGAAGACTGTCTGCTCTAAAGAACTAAATGTCACTCCTCACTACAGCAGCCAGACCTGTGACAATCACCAAAGAACACAATTAAAAAAGCCTCTTTTTACTCATTACTATAATACAGACAAGCAAAACCACTGAGAAGCTGCTGAGAAGACAATCACATGAGCATTGTGCTTATAATGTAATTAATCTCAGGACCACCCACATTTTTAATGCAAAGCTGTCTGTCTAATGTATGTGTGATATAGTGTTTGGCGCATTGCCTTGACGTATTTCATCATCACAGCTGCTTTAGGAATGTGTTCTTCCCATAAGAGGAGTGTGCTGGTTGTTAATTGGCCTCATATTAACCTCCTCTCGGCTGCAGGACTTATCACAGTCATGAAGTCTCAGCTCATTTAGCGCTTTGCTCCACCTCCCAAACTTTTCCAGCTCTGTGTGTGGCAGCAGTAATGTGACTCATCTCACAGGGGGATCCATTCATCCTGAACCACTCTCACTTTAGTCCAAAAAAAAGTGCTTTTCAAAACAGTGACTAAATACCTAGACTTTAAAATGTGATACAAACTATTGATAATTCATGGTGAAATAAGGGTTGAGACTCTATAAAGAGAATGAAAATAATGTATGAAAGAAACAAACTGCCTGAACATACGGGCTATTCCACAGTACTGGTTCAAAGTCAGAGTTGGAAACATTTTGAAAAAAAAAAAAAAAAATTTTAACAAATTTTATATGTATGCAAATTGTATAAAATTTGCATATATTTTGGTGACCGAAACGTCACCAAAAGTTTCAGTCGTGACTGTTACGGTAGTGACAATTTTACGGGACAACACCCAAAAAAACAAAGATGTCGCTACTGAAACGTCGCTAAAAGTTTCGGTCGTGACTGTTACTGTAGTGACAATTTTAGGGATAACACCCCAAAAAACAAAGATGTCACTACCAAAACGTCACTAAAAGTTTCGGTTATGACTGTTGTGGTGGTGACAATTTTACAGGATAACACCCAGAAAACACAAAGATGTCACTACTGAAACGTCGCTAAAAGTTTCGGTCGTGACTGTTACGGTAGTGACAATTTTAGGGATAACACCCCAAAAAACAAAGATGTCACTACCAAAACGTCACTAAAAGTTTCGGTTATGACTGTTGTGGTGGTGACAATTTTACAGGATAACACCCAGAAAACACAAAGATGTCACTACTGAAACGTCGCTAAAAGTTTCGGTCGTGACTGTTACGGTAGTGACAATTTTAGGGATAACACCCCAAAAAACAAAGATGTCACTACCAAAATGTCACCAAAAGTTTCAGTCGAGACTGTTACGGTAGTGACAGTTTTACAGGATAACACCCAAAAACACAAAGATGTCACTACCGCAAACATCACCAAAAGTTTCAGTCGTAACTGTTAAGGTAGTGACAATTTTACTGGATAACACCCAAAAAACACAAAGATGTCACTACCAAACTGTTACCAAATGTTTCAGTCGTGACAGTTACGGTAGTGACAATTTAACGGGATAACATTAAAAAAAAAAAAAAAACTCACTACCGAAACGTCACTAAAAAGTGACAATTTTATGGGATAACACTCAAATAAACAATGATGTCACTAACATTACCAAAAGTTTCTGTCCTGACTGTTTCGGTAATGACAATTTTACTTTTCACTTTTAAATATTTCCTGATCATAAATGTAGGGGTGTAGTTAAAATCCGTCTCAGCCAATGAACTAAAACATACACTGTTTTGGTAGTGACATGAAAATGCGGAACACTTTTTTTGTACATAAAGTTTCATAATTTACATATTATTTTTAAACTTCAATATTTATAATATTTTTTTTAAACTTCACTTTAAAAAAAATCAAAAAGATATTTCAAAAAACTGAATAAAATTCAAAAATTATTTCAGTATGGTTTTCATAAGTTGAAATTAAGGGGTTTTGGTTCGGGACAGCAGTACAGACTAAATGATGATTTTATATATATATATTAAGCTTATATTTTAAATATTATTGTGTGGTTTAAAAGATAATAAAAAGATAAACATCTAAGATTGGACTATTAAATGCTCTTTAAATGTGTTTTTTGGTTGTGGGACAGCAGTTTGGCCCAATTCTGTAGAATGGCCCTTATACAAAAGCATGATATTTATAATATAATGTAATATAATATAATTTAATATAATATAATATAATATAATAATAAACTGAAAAATTTCTAAACAAAACAAAATTGGAAAATTCAAACTTTTTTTTTCCATTTTCTTTTCATGGATAATACTTGTTTTGAGTGCTGCGTCTTTCCACACTCTCTAAAGTATTATGGTTCAGAAAGCAGATCTCAAGGGAAAAATTCTCCTTTTTCCAGCCATATGAAATGTTCTCAGGCCAAACAGACAGTTTGGAACACCAGGCATGACTGCATTTATCCATGTCTAATTAGATGCGGTGAACCTTACTCTCGTATATCTAGAGTGCAAATCTTGTTTTCTCAGCATAAAATGACTCTCCTGTTTGGAGCAAAAATTAATTATTCTGGCCAGAGGCTCACTTCACGACCAGTATTATTGGTCATGAATACTGCCTTAATGACTAACAACTTTCCATTGAAGCTATTAGTTGTCTTACAACATGTAACAACATTATTACCAAATAATTTATTACACGTCACACAGGAATCATTAACTGAGCACTAATAACACTTACTAAAACCTGTTCAGTGCTGAATAACTGTCTAGACAATTCAGGAACATGACATTTCTTTACTTTTCTTTTTAAAAAGTATTATACTTTAAAATGCAGCAGCTCAATCAACCTATTCATGGTCAGTGAATGCAACTTATTAGAATAAAACATCATAAAGCAGATACAGCCTGTGTAGAAAAGTCATTTTAGGCTGTTAAAAGTCATCTAAAACTTACTGCACCCAGACAGGCAAATTATTAGCCAGCTCAATAGTGACTTTTAATGAATATTTGAATGTTTTATCTAGTTTATATGGAGTTTAGAGAGTCTCTTTGTGCAAACAGCATTAAGGAAAAGATGATTCTTACCTTCATAGTAGTTTGTCAGGCACTTGTACTTCTCGCGTCTTGCTGTACTGGAGAGCACAACAGCACTGCTTTTACTCCACACTTGTTTCTTGAATGAGATGAGAGGCTTGAATGGAGGAGGGGCGTAAGTTGCGTCAGGTTGTGGTTGTCGTGGAGACGGTAAAGAATCTGCACAAAGCCGCGAGTACAGCAGCATCTCCCGGATTTCACAGCGAGGAGAGGCCAGCTTACACTGCTCTAAAACAGTTATGCTCTTGTATAATTTTAAACAATTATATACGAAACATTCATGATCATAACAGACTATTTCAAACATTTTAAAAGCCCCATCTTACATCTACTTCCGCATACATTTAATCTAAATATAACCTAAATATTTATTTATAGAACTTTAAAACGTAGAAGGATCAGGTAAAAGACCACTTTTGTCGTGATATCAGGTCTATTTCCAAATACTTACTATGGAAATGCATAAATGGTTAATATTTAAACATCCTATTTATGATTGACCATGTATTGGATTATGTTTGTGTGACCTCTAGTGGAGAATGTTGATAATGTAACTTGTATTAGTTAATCTTTTTACATAAGTATGCTATCCATCTTATTTTTCCCCTAAAAGCAGACGCGGCCATTTGTAAATTTAATGTGGCTGGCTTCCGGTGTCATCCAGCTATTAGCTGTACAAAACAGCCTGTTTTTCTGCTTGATATTGCAAACCATTGTGTCTTTCCATATCACTTTAATGTATTATCTCAATTATGAACACACTGGTTTGTAGTGCAAACAGTTTTACAGTTTACTGCACATTGTTATTCTTATCGTTTCCTACAGCGGATAATAAAACGGAAGTCTCGCCCATTCACAAAAACGGCTTGTATATTTACAAGTTTCAGTAACGTTCAAAAATTAGACTAGCCAAAATTCCTATTCCTATTCCTTTTCGCTGTTTTCACAAACAGAAATCAGAAATTGTTCTGAGGTGGTAAACGGCTGTGTTTTTATTCAGACTAAACATTGACAGAACTACTACTAATAATTATAACTATTAATAATTAAAACAGATAGGCATATATCATAAACACTGCATATTTTAAGCAGTGAGCAAGGAAAATTCGTCTAAAAAAAATCTTATTTTAAACTTAACCCCTTTGAAAATCATTCGAAAATACACACACTGGTTAAAATAATATTGTACACAACAAAAACCTACTTGTTATCTTTTAAAATAACAGTATATTTACATATGTACGTCATTTAGACAAGTAACCTAACAAAATTACTACACACTAACAAACTATTGTAAATAAAAATAAAATGAATAGTGTTGTTAGCGTGTATCGCTAATGCATTTTTTCCAATGACTTTTCCTTCTAATGAGATTCTTTCGGTGAGAGAGAAATAGGCGGGACTTCCTGTATTCGACCGTGTGTTTATTTTTTTGCAGAGCCAAATATCGTCCACAGAGGTAAGTTGAACGTTTACTTGCATGCACACGGGTTAGATTCGTTTATTTGCAAATGCACTCGTTTTCTCTGTGAAGGTGCTTGATATCGGAGACGTTTTCATAATGTATTGTAATGACATAAAGCGTTGTCATAGATCATGCACTGCGCTAACTTAAGCTGTGCGGTGCTCCATTAGTTTACAGCGGCTGCTGTTGAGCGGAGAAGCACATTGGTTAGTTGAGGGTAATGTTATGGAATATTATTTTAGACCTAACAGGGACTGTATATGTATTCAAAAGAGGGACACTGGTGAAGCGAGCGAGCAGCGTTACGGGTGGCACAAATGCGCTGCATTGTGTATGATGTCATCATCTTCCATTTTTACTGACGCACTGTACAATTGAATTATTTTGGCGCATTTGACAACCGTTTTAACCTGTTAGAGCGTTTATAGTCCGAAATGTATCTAGTTGGTTGTTACATTATGTATAAGAAAAATGCACCTGTTAACTGAGCAGGCGCGCTGAAAGTAGGCTGCACTGCCATGACCGAATATGACATACATAGCCGTACATACATGCAGTGACATTCATACAGCAATGCGCGACCGATTCTATTTTGCAAGGCAGATACAAGTAAGGAGATTTTTTTTTTTTTAACAATGCATCAGTTGTTCGTTCTTGTTTAATAACGAGATGAGTCATTGTTGTGTAATGGGTTTTTCCAAATTTATCTTTTTATTGTAATTTCTATTCTGAGTAAAATCTTTTGCAGAGCTGCATTCCCCTGTGTGAAATCATTAACTGTGGTTTACAACAACAACAACAACAACAACAAATATAATAAAATAAAATAATGTGACAACAAAATACAATATGATATGATATCATAATTATGTGAACATAAAATTAAATAAATTGAATACATAATACAATATTAATCGGTTATGTTTTTTTTCATATTTATCTTTTTAATTTATTTTTACTCAGAAACCCCCCCAAAATTTCAATATTGATCTTTTGCAGAGCTGCATTCCCCAGTGTGAAATTATTAACTGTGGTTTACAGTAAATATATTATAATAAAATACAATAATGTAAAAACAAACTAAAATATGATATAATAATATAATAAAGTGAAAATAAAATATAATAAAATAAAGTGAAAATAAAATATTAATCAACTTTTTTTTGTATTTATCCTTTTTAATTTATTTTTACTTAGAAAACCCCCCAAAATGCTATATTTTATATATTATAACTTTTGCAGAGCTTTTATTATAAACTGTGGTTTAAAATAAAATATCTTACATTCAAATATAATAATGTGAAAATAAGGTAAGATAAAATATAATATAATAAAATAAAGTGAAAATATAACAAAATATTAATCAACGTTTTTTTTTTTCACGTTATTTCATTTAATTTATTTTAATTTATTCTTACTCAGAAAACCCTAAAAAATCTGTATCTTTTGCAGAGCTTTTATTATAACCTGTGGTTTACAATAAAATATATTTTAATAAAATATAATAAAAAAGTGAAAATATAATAAAATTTTAGTCAACAATGTTTTTGTATTTAGCGTTTTTTATTTGTTTTTACTCAGAAAAAAAACTAAAATTTTCAATATTGATCTTTTCCAGAGCTGCATTCCCCTGCATGAAATCATTAACTGTTTTACAATAAAATATATTATAATAAAATATAATAATGTGAAAATAAGATTAAATATATTGTAATAAAATAAAAAAGTGAAAATAAAATATAATAAAATGAAGATAAAATAAAACGTTAATTGACAATGTTTGTCGTATTTATCTTTTTAATATATTTTATTTATTTTTACCCAGAAAACCAAAAATTTCAAAGTTGATCTTTTGCAGAGCTGCATTCCCCTGTGTGAAATCATCAACTGTGGTCTGTTTTCAGTAAATATAATAAAATATAAAAATGTGAAAATAAGATAAAATATATTATAATAAAGTGAAAATAAAATATTATAAAATAAAGTGAAAATATAATCAAACATTTTATTGTATTTATCTTTTAAACTTATCTTTACTCCAAAAATTTCAATATCAATCTTTTGCAGAGCTGCATGTGAAATCATTAACTGTGGTTTACAAAAAAGTATATTATAATAAAATATAATAGTGTGAAAATAAGATAAAATATAATAAAACAATAAAGTGAAAATAAAATATAATAAAATAAAGTGCAAATATAATAAAAATATTAATATAAATAATATTATTTTTATTTAATAATGTAAAAATAATCTAAAAGTACATAACAAAGTGAAAATAAAATATAATAAAATAATAAAGTGAAAATAAAAAATATTAGTGCAATTATGTGCATGTGAATGCGTTCAATGGTCAAAACTTTCTTTCGTTCCCCATTCATGCCTACAGTGAATTTGCTTTTTATAGGTCTCACTTTGGTAGAACATCTTACATCATGACAGACCTCTCAGTGATAAAGAGCTGCTTCCTGAGTTGCTTATTAGTACTACTTCAGACATCAAGCTCACAGCAGGACGAGCAAAGCCAGCTGCTACTGGTGTCTTTTGATGGCTTCCGCTGGGACTATGTGAATCGAGTACCCACACCCAATTTCCGTGCCCTGATGGATGAGGGCGTGCAGGTGGAACAAGTGGAGAACACCTACATCACCAAGACCTATCCGAACCACTACACCTTAGTGACAGGTTTACACGCCGAAACCCACGGCATTGTCGCTAACGAAATGTACGACCCCGTTCACAACCGCTCCTTTTCCATGGAGGGACCTGAAGTGTACAACGCATGGTGGTGGGAGGAGGCCGTGCCGTTGTGGGTCACCAATCAAAAAGCTGGGCGGAAGAGCGGAGCTGCCATGTGGCCCGGATCAGACGTAGCGATCGGTGGAACGTACCCAACGCATTACTTGAGTTATAATGCGTCAATGCCGTTTGAAACCCGAGTCGAGAAACTCATTGACTGGTTCTCAGGACCAGAGGCCATCAATTTTGGTGTCTTGTATTGGGAGGAGCCAGACGAGAGTGGGCATAACTTGGGGCCGGAGAGCCCACTAATGGACGTGGTCATAGCAGACATCGATGACAAGTTGGGATTCCTCAGGGGAAAGCTGAAAAATGCTGGCCTTTATGACAAAGTCAATCTCATTGTTACGAGTGATCATGGAATGATGCAGTTATCACATGATAAGATTATTGAGCTGGACACCTACGTCAGCCGCGATCTTTACACATGGATAGACAAGAGCCCTGTAGTTGGCATTTTGCCGAAAGAAGGTAAGAATGAATATAAAGCGTTTATTGCTTATTACACTAGTCATGCAATTGGGTGTTTCTTCCACTTCCTTCTTTTTCTTTTTGCTAAATAAAGATCACGTAGTGTATTGGAAAGATTTATCATGCCATTATCTTGTATTTTTAGCACATTTCAAAGGCCTTTTGTTGTGCTCTTTTCCAGACTGTGACTTCAACTGTAAAAATCCATCATAAAATAAAAATTGTGATAATCTAAACCAGGATTTCCCAAACTGAGGTTCTTGAGGGAACTTCAGGGGGTTTGTGAGTTGCTAATTAAAGGATTATTTCATATCCAGAATAAAAATTTCCTGATAATCCACTCATCCCTATGTCATCCAAAATGTTCATGTCTTTCTTTCTTCAGACAAAAAGAAGGTTTTTCAGGAAAACATTCCAGGATTTTTCTCCATATAGTGGACTTCATTGGGGATCAGCGGGTTGAAGGTCTAAATTGCAGTTTCAATGCAGCTTCAATGGGCTCTACACGATCCCAGCTGAGGAATAAGGGCCTTATCTAGCAAAACGATTGGTCATTTTTTACAAAAAAATGTGAAAATGTATATACTTTTTAACCATAAATGCTCGTCTTGCACTAGTAAGACTTCACAAATTACTTAATCATGTTGGAAAGATAACGTGTGATGTAGGCGACCCAGTGTTTACAAAAGCAAACGTGCAAAGAAAGTCAAACGCCCTTTACAAAAAAATGTAAAACAACCATGTCTGATGATTCTGAAGTTGGAGGAGAAAATGAGATGGAGTTTTTCGCCTTACCCTACCTTTCTGAATTGAAGTATACAGACAAAGGGGCAAACCACATGTGATCCTTCCAATGTGATTACATAATGCTTGAATTGTAGACGCGCATTGCAGAGCTAGTGCAAGATGAACATTTGTGGTTAATTCCTCAGATGGGATCGTGTAGAGCCCTTTGAAGCAGCACTGAAACTGCAATTTGGGCCTTCAACCCGTTGATCACCATTGAAGTCCACTATATGGAGAAAAATCTTGGAATGTTTTCCTTAAAAACCTTAATTTCTTTTCGAATGAAGAAAGAAAGACATGAACATCTTGGATGACATGGGGGTGAGTAAATTATCAGGAAATTTTTATTCAGGAAGTGAACTAATCCTTTTATTAATTTCTAAAAATGTAATTTCAAAATAAATACATACTTTGAGAAATAAAAACAATCAAAAAAATAAAAAAATAGATACATACAGATAACATACAGTATTGTGTAAATAATATATGCAATTTTTACCTATGTGTTATGTGGCCATTAACCAATATCAGAGTACCATAAATTATTGAAAATTAATCAGACTATTTAAATATTAATTGGGGTACTTAAGATAAATATTTTCTGTCAAAAGGGGTTTAGGTCTTTTTTTTTTTTTTTTTTACAATTTTCCAAAATGTATTATTCTGTGCAACACATGCAACACAATTATTTATTATATATATTTATTATATAAAATATATATATATATATATATATAATTTTATTTTTAATTTAAATAATTTATTATTTATATAATTTATAATATAATTTATATAATTTTATTTTGTTTATTTAAATGATAAATTATTTAACCTTGGCAAGACAAAGAAGTCATTTTATTCCAAAAAAGTCTTGTACATTAACATTATTATTATCACAGAATACAACACATAATTTGAGATGTGGTGGAAATGTTCATGACTTTCAGAAAAAAAAAAGACATTTATCTTATGATTTATACACTATTAGACATGTGAATAAATTAATTTATAATGTGAAAAGGCAAAAAACGCGTTTTAAATGTCAAAATACGCCTGTAGTTTAAAGGGATAGTTTACCCAAAAATGAAACATTTGTTATTAATTACTCACCCTCATGTCATTCCAAAACCGTAAGACCTTCATTCATCTTCAGAACACAAATGAAGATGTTTTGGATGAAATCCGAGAGCTTTCTGACCCTTCATAAAAAGCAACACAACTGACACGTTCAAGGCCAAGAAAGGTAGTAAGGACACTGTTAAAATAGTCCATGTGACATCAGTGGTTCAACCATAATGTTATGAAGCTACGAGAATAGTTTTTATGCAAAGAAAACAATTATGACTTTATAGTTGCGCTGATGTCTATGGAGGGTCAGAACTCTCTTGGATTTCATCAAACATATCTTAATTTGTGTTCCGAAGATGAACGAAAGCAGGTTTGACAAGACATGAGGGTGAGTAATTAATGACAGTAAACTATCCCTTTAAGAAACACCCAATCATCAACGTTATTTACTGTGTAATAACTGGTTACACATATTTACTGGTGACACATGTTATTCTCTTCTTAACCCAGGCAAACTCGAAGAGGTCTACAATTTGTTGAAGAACGCCAACCCTAACATGGTTGTGTATAAAAAGGAGGAGATCCCAGATCATTACCACTACAGACACAATGTCAGGATCATGCCTCTGATCATAGAGGTCAAAGAGGGCTGGACGGTCATGCAGAACAGAAACGGATCTTTTATGTGTGCGTATGAATATTTACACATAAATTAAGCAGGACATAGTATGATAACCTATTGAAGGAATAGTTCACCCATAAATGAAAAATTGTTGAAAATGTACTCACCCTCAAGAGTTGATGTTTCTACATCAGAACAGATTTGGAGAAATGTAGCATTACATCACTTGCTCATTAATGGATCCTCTGCAGTGAATGGGTGCCGTCAGAATGAGAATCCAAACAGCTGATAAAAACATCACAATAATCCACAAAAAAATCTACATGACTCCTGTCTATCAGTTAATGTCTTGTGAAATAAAAAGCTAAATGATTCAAAGCGCAGCTTTTTGCTTCAAAAGGCATTAATTGATGTGCTCAATCTGGCACCCATTCACTGCAGAGGATCCACTGGTGAGCAAGTGATGTAATGCTGAATTTCTGCAAATCTGTTCCAACTCACCTACATCTCAGATGGCCTGAAGGTGGGTAATTTTTCAGCAAATGTTCATTTTTGGGTGAACTATTCTTTTAATGTCATTGATGTGCTTACTGATCAATATCAGAGATATCTTTGCAGCTATCTAATGATAACGTACTTGATTTGCAGTGGGAAACCATGGTTATAACAACAGCCTTCCCAGCATGCACCCTGTGTTCGTCGCCCGTGGACCCGCTTTCCGCCGCGACTACACCAAGGCCTCCATGCGCTCTGTCGACCTCTATCCTCTCATGTGCAACATTCTTGGTCTCAAGTCCTTGCCCAACAATGGCTCTTTGTCAAACGTGCAGGATCTCTTAGTGGAGACGTCAACCCCAAAGCCAGTGGTCCCACTCATGCCCAGAGAGCCTTCCTATGCCTGGGCCGTGGGATACATCCTCGGTGCTGCCCTCGTGATCGGGTTCCTTTTCATTTTTGTGCAACAGGTGACACAACGACAGCTACCGCCACTGCATCTGTCCAATAGTGAGATAAGACAACCCTTACTGTAGGGTCAAATACGAAGGGTGTCGGCACTTTTCTCATATGAGGTTCTCAATGTAGCACTGATTATTTCTCCAGTGCCACAGATTTCAGTTCATTCAAAAATAATTCTGATAACACTTTTTAAGCAGCCAGCATGGTCGCTTGAATTCAAAAGCGATCGATATCCACGGTACCGTGCCAAAGCCGAATATACCAAAAGCAATATTGGGAAAGATGCTACAGTGGAAAAAGGTTGTGCAATCATCAAAATCATAGCTGACTAAGCCAATAGTGCCCTCTTCTGGTGAAGCTGTCAGTGGTACCTTTATTCTAGTCATTGAAAATCTAGTATTTCAGTGTTTCCCCTGCCATTATATTACAACGGCAGCCCCCGCCCCCCTTTAAGGTCAAGTAAAGTTTGTTTTCTATATAGCGCCAGATCACAACAGACGTCATTTAAGGTTACCTTTCCTATAGAACAGGTGTATACCTTGTTCTTTTATGAAACAAACGAAATAGTCTTATGTTATTTATCTTATTTACACAACGGCATGTCATTTCTGTCTCTAACGTTACGTGGTCACGTGTCTACAACTTCTCCGCTAAAACGATGACATTCATAAAAACGGATTTACTCTATAGCACGGGATGCCACAGAATTCGTCAATTTTTGGATTAATGAATCAAAAGTAGGTCTCTCACTTAATTCGAATCGCGATATGGGCTAGTGTCTGTGAATATTAAAACGCAAAAAGACAGTTTAAATATGAGTCCTCCAGGTTCCGCTTGGCTCTGTAATGAATGAATGGCGGAGACGCGGTTTTGTTTACTACACAAATACTGAAGCACACGTGACGCTCGCGGTTATTCTCGGCCTCTGCGTCTCATAAACTTAATCTCCAGAACTGTTGTGAGAGTCACTTCATGTGGACTTTACCGTTTCTTTTGAGAAAATTAGCATAATATCATAGTGTATACACACAGAAACGAACCGGCAACCTGTCAAAATAAAAGTAATGTTTAACACGTAACAGAAATGTATTAGTCTTGTATTACTTTTGTACAGTATAATGTAGGTGTTTAAATATTCCTATTTCTGGCAAATTTAAATAAAATAATTAAATGCAGAAATTATAATAACAGAAATAACAGGAAAAAAAATTGTTTGTTTGGCAGCAAATAAAAGGGTTTAATTTTCATTTCATTAAAAATAAATAAATGTGTAATGCCTGCATTTGATTATCAGAAAAATTAAAACACAAGAATTTCTGGAAGAAAAAAAAAAGATTGTAGGGCCCTATTGTTCAAAATGTTGAAATTGAGATTTTTCGACTTATTTTTTCACTGAAATAAATCTTTTTGTTATAACACAGAGAGTACTTTACCGTTGGTATCCCCCCTCCACGCCCCCAATCCTTTAATCCTAGGGGAAACACTGTATTTGAAGAAAAAATCTTAGCATCCCCATGCTTTTCCTTTCGCTTTGAATCTGATATTTATTTAGTAAGAGAGGGTTGCCCTATTCTCTTGAATTTGCATTAAATGAATGTTTCAGGTTCAGATCAATAGCATTTGTGGCATAATGTTCATTATCACAAAAATTAATTTCCTTATTCCTTCTTTTCTTACAAAAAAAAAAACAACAACTGATAATCTGGGATACAGTAAGGCACTTATAATAGAAAAATTATTCATATTCAAAAAATTAATAAGCATTAAAATACTCCACTGTTTCATATGGATCATTTCCGCCATTGAATAAAAAAGAAAAAATGTTATTGTGACTTATCTCACAATTCAGACTTTTTTCTAAGAATTGCGTGATATAAACCCACAATTTCGAGAAATAGTCAGAATTGCGAGATTAAAAACTCACAATTCTGTTTTTTTTTTCTCAGAATTGTGTGATATAAACTTGTAATTGACCCTTCGCAAAGACCCGCCCCCCTTAGTTACTGTTGCTATATCTGACAAAAAATGCAAGATTGGCCTCATTTACTTAAATTTTAAATATTTTATTTATTTTGATTAACACTATGCCACAAATGCTGTTAACAGAGTTTAACTTGTACTGAACCCAGAATATTCCTTTAACTGAATGTTATGGATATTTAAGATTCTGAACAAAAAAAAAAAAAAAAAAAAAATGAAGGGACGTTAGTAGCAGTCGCTTTCTGAATTTGTTGTTATTCTCATACCCATCGTAGTTTCGTTTGTTAATAAGTTAAATGCAGTTGTTTAAGTTGGCAGATGTTAAGTGTTAATGAAAAGAAGCTGGTAGTGTCAAACTACCTCCATGTTGCACTAAGATCAATGTAAGCTAATCAGGATAGAGAGATCAACTATTAGACTAGTGGGATGTTTTAGCTTATCTGCGTTTTGCACAATGTAATACCATCCAAAATTTATATATGAAAAAAAAAAGGGGTGGGTGCCAAAATCCTTAAAGATTGACATTAAGTAGTATTAGTTTAAGTCTTGCGTTAATGTATTTTGTACTTTTTGAAAATAGCATTTAACAAAAAGCCCTGTGTGGGGCAAAACACTGTGATCTGTCTTCTACTTGTTCAAAGACTAAAAGGAAAATAATTATTTATGATCTTTGATATAAATGTTGCTTAAGTAGTAGTAGTTAGCTGCTTGCAGAATGTTAGGATTGTTTCTGTAATCAAGAAGGAAATTATGACTTTCTCTATGGACGTGTGCAGAGACTGTTGTGTTTTGTGTTAAGTATTTCTATGATTTACTGGATTTGTCTTTCATGTTCTGGATTTTATGGCCTAATGTCTTACTTTGACCTGTTGGAAGTCCCATAACTAAAACCTTACTTTAAATGTGCTACATTAAAGGGTAAATAAATGCCTGATTTGGAAACGTTTGAGTGTTTGATATCCAACCCATTTTTATCACAGTGACTTACTATCTTTACAGTAAAGTTCAGGGTCGGCATGACTGCATATTGCTGTGAGTTTGCGTTTATCATAACGTTGATCTGACGCCATTTTATCAAATTTGTAAGGTAAATAATTTATAAACCTACGCAAACACGGGAAAACACATTAATATCTTTCTTAGTATTAACTGTTAATCGCGATTTCAAAATAAAAGTAAAAACCCTCACTCTTAGAAATTAGTGGTTGTAGCTTTTCTGTCCTAAATAAATATTCGAACATTAAAGATTAAGTAGACATTTGACTTAAATGTTTAGTCAGTCTTAAACAAGGATTAGATCGCGCAGTAAAGTGTAAAACAATGGACAGACCATTGGCGCCCTCTGCAGTTTGTTATAATGCGCAATAGACTTTAGCTCTGTTTATAATACATTATGTATTTGAACAGTCCTGTTCATTAAAACCACATATTTACTTGCTTTTGATACTTTATTTGAAATAATAGTTGCCTCGTGACTATTATATATTGTAAGTCCTTTTTAAAAGGCTATTCACTTTTATCTTTTTATTACTACAAAAAATTAACTGTGATTATCCAATTACTGGTCAGAATAATCGACCTATTAGCTACTCAATTAACAAAATAATCGCTAGTGACAGCCCTAATTTAAAAAAGTTGAAATAAGTCTCTTATGCTCAGAAAGTCTGCATTTATTCGATGAAAAAATATGGTAAATACAGTTATTGTGAAATCTTACAATTTAAAATGTCTATATGAATATATTTTAAAATTTATTTCTGTGATGCTAAACTTTCAGAATCATTAGTCACAAAAAAAGTATAATTATCCAGTTGCGTGATTAATCGACAGAATAATCGACTGATTACTCCATCACCAAAATAATCGTTAATGCCAGCACTATTTTTTTTTTTTTAAACATTTGAAATAAGTCACTTATACTCACCAAGTCTACATTTATCTGATTCAAATATGGTAAAAACAACACAGTAATTGTGAAATTTTACAATTTAAAAAGACTTCTATATGAATATATATTAAAAACTAATTTACTTCTGTGATCCAAATCTAAATTCAGCATACTTACAGTGTCACAGGCTCCTTCAGAAATCATTCTAAGATGCTGAAATCTTTTAACATAAATATATATATATATAATACTATTGTGAAAGTACTGACCCCAAACTTTTTAAACAGCCTTTATAATATCAAATAAATTTATCTCCAAAAACAGATAACTCCATTTTTAATAATTTTCAAAAATCATGTTTTTATATTGCGCATTCCAATTAATCTCAATCAAACTGCAGCTGGGTTATCTGGATATAAAGTTAAAAAAATAACTACTAAAAAAAATAATATATAAACTATAACTAATTTTATATTATATATATATATATATATATATATATATATATATATATAAGCTAACCAAAAAAAAAAAAAAAAAAAAAGGGAGTTATGTTTTTGCAAATAAACTTTAAATATTAATACTTTCAAAAACTGGACAGACACACAGTGGAATTCACAGCCAAATCTTTAATAGTTGCAAAAATACAAGGGGAACTCGTGTGCATTTATGCTCTATAATCTAAGAAACTCATGCATACAAACAACAGCAACAATTCATCAATAGAGCTGGTGAAAAGACTAAAATAAGAGGCTTTGAGCAGAGCGCTAACCCAGGCCTGGAGCTGAATTAAAAGGCCAAAGGAGGTGAAAGGCATGCGTCTGACAAAAAGAAGCTGAGCAATATGTGAAGAGGCAACTGAAGCTTTTTGGTTTCATCTTTAAATGGCATCAATATCAATGTCCTCCTCCTCATGGTCTGTCTTCTCAGGTTTTGCAGTCTCCATTTTCAACTCACGGGCAGAGGAGGAATACACCACCTAGAGAAAAGAAAAAGTAGAGTAAATTCTGTGCTAACCAACAACTACTAAATTTACTTTGATCTTATTATAAATCTAAAAATCCTTTTTTTTTTTTTTTTTACCTCAACATTGTCATCGTCGTCATCTTCCTCTTCCTCGCTGCCCTCACTCTCCTCCTCCGCCTCCTTGAGCCATTTAACAAAAGGCTCTGCCTTGGCATGAATCTCTTTAGCCAACTCTTTGGAGACATACTTCTTAGACACCTATAGCAGAAATATCACAAACAGGCTTAAACTTGTGAACACTAGACTTGTCAACCATGCTTGCTCCTATCAGACCCTTGGCTCTCCAGCAGCATACAGGTCACACTCTGGCTAAAACAACAAGGGTTGCCTAGCAACAGGTAGCTGACCACATCATCCTTCCATCTAGATTTTTTCAGAGATCTAAATTGGATTCATGCATCCAAGCTACTTATGATATCAGATTTTTGGGCATCTAATCTGGTTTCATCTGAGCTTCTAGGTGGTCAAGTCTAGAGGCTAGAGGTGTTGGCAGGTTACCTTTTCAGCCCAAGCAAGTATGACATCTTCCTCCAGCAGATCGGCGTCATACAGGTCTTTGAGTATAATGGGGACTCTGGGTAAGAGTTGAGTCTGATGCAGCTTCACCAGGCACTCAAATCCACCCAAAAGATATTTCTGAGCTTTCTTGTTGTTGTGGCAGAACTGTGGGCAGAAAATGTGAACTTATTACACTTATATATACTACATTAAAGGGATTATTCACCTAAAAATGAAAGTTCTGTCATTAATTACTCACCCTCATATCATTTCAAGCCCACAAGACCTTCATTCCACTTCGGAATACAAATTACAACATTTGATGAAATCTGAGAGCTTTCTGACCCTGCATAAACAGCAACGCAACCGATACATTCAAGGTAGTAAGGACATTGTTAAAATAGTCCATGTGACATCAGTGGTTCAACCTTAATTTTATGAAGCTACGAGAATAGTTTTTGCACTGGAAGAAAACAAAAATATCTTTATTCAACAATTTCTTCTTCTCCCCATGTCAGTCTTTGACACGCATTCACAAGAGTATCACGATTCAAGTGGGAAAAGAAGAAATTGATTAAAGTCGTTATTTTCGTTTTCTTTGCACACAAACAGTTTTCTTGTAGCTTGATAAAATTAAGGTTGATGTCACATGGACTATTTTGATGACGTCCTTACTACCTTTTTGGGCCTTAAATGTCTAAGTTGCGTTTGCTGTCTATGCAGGATCAGAAAGCTCTCGAATTCATAAGACAAATGAAGGTCTTATGGGTTTGGAACGACATAAGGGTGAGTAATGACAGAAGTTTCATTTCTGGGTCAACTGTTCCTTTTTTGAATTGCGCTGAATGACTGAAAAAAAGTCATGTGAACTCACTGGTCAAAAAGAGTGGAAACCTTGAAAAACATTAAGCCCTTAAAACATTGCATTAAATATTGTTGTAAACAGTTTGGGTCCTTGGAATCAAGAACGCTGAGAATCGGCATTTTAAATGCTAAGAACTTTAATAGATGTGAAGATGTACCCTGAGGAAGTGACGCTTGTACTTCTTGATCTGTTCACGGATGTTTTCATCAAAGAGCAGCTCGCTGAGGATCAGAGGACCCATGGCCTTTACATCCAGCCTTTCAGCCTCAGCCAAGATCTCTTTATCTGCAGAGTCAATCGCGCCACTGTCCTTCTTTTCCTGAAGAGCAGAAACAAAGAACGGAGCTGAATAAGTCTATCCACCTTTTTCTGTAACGTGCAAGAAAGCCTATGGGTGAGACTTTCGGTTCATGAGCTGCTATAGGGAAATAGGAAAACTGTTGGTACTACAAACCAGTGTGTTCATAATTAAGATAATACATTAAAATATAGTAAGACAATAATTTGCGATATCAAGCAGCAAAACCAGCCGTTTTGTGCAGCTAAAAATAGCTGGAAGCGAATGACACCAGAAGCCACACCCATAAAATATACAAATGGCCACGCCCACTCATACAGGAAGAAAAAGGGATATAGAGAGCGTTCTTCCCCAAATTTACAGTATGATCTTAAGACAAACACCTTCACAAAGTTGTAAAATATGTTGACTCTCTCCTCCAGGGATTTTTCCAAGTCATCAGTGAGCGTGAGACCCTTGGCGTGCTCGCTGATCTCCTCCATCCTGCGACGCTGGGCCTCCTCTGTGGTTTCCTCAGCCCAGTCTTCATCGTCGTCATCATCCCCATCCTGTCATAAGATCACATTCATCTCAGTATTCCTTATTTCTTACGGTGGTTAGGCTGAAAGTGTTTTTTCATGAGATCTCAAAGCAGAACTTACCACAGCATCAGGGGCATCTATGTCATTATGGTTTCCAGCTTCTCCACCACTTGAGCCATTCTCTTTGTCCTTCTTTCGGTTCTTCTTTTCCTTTTCTTTTTTCACAGATCCACTGTCATTCTCTGCACCGACAGAACAGGAAAGAGGAAGCCAACAAAAGAGCAATAGAGTTTAGTCCACGAACATCAAATCAGCATGCTATCAGTCAGAGAATCAGAGTTTCTGACCACCACCACAGCAGATAAGACCAATACAGCTTACCCAAATACCCAACACCTTCCTTCAGTTTTATTTGAAAGTAAAGTGTTTGTGGAACAATAAATGTCAAAAGGGACAATATGAAGCTGAAGATAATCATGCGTTTACCACTGGGGATTCAAAACATCAATTCACTGTCTCTCTAGTCTGTATTTACCTGGTGGATTCTTGAGAATGAAGGTGCAGAGTTTGTGTCTGGTGTCCAACATGCCTCGGTACCCGCAAGCCTTGCAGGAGTTTCCAATGGTCTGCTTCTTGGGATTAACGTGCTACAATGAGAACAGTTGGCTTTATTAAACTATATTGATAAATAGGCTGTGCAACAAAGAATCCACTGAAGGGTTACATCATTTTCCTTAATACAACTGTAACGGACCATTTATCCGCTCAGCTCAAAGTACAAATGGCAGCACTAGCTCACTAGAGCAGATGAGTTTACTCACTGAGTTTTGGTCACGCGAGCACTAAGCAGTGCTGCAAGACCCATTGTGAAGCACTTTAATTCAATGAAGAACACAAAAAAATCTGATTTAAACTAGTTTAAAGGCAGCTGGAACGGCACTGACAAACATTTACATGGAGCATTATAATTGGTTTAAAAGTCCAATACGAATAAAAATGCTCTATATAAAACACCTCAATCGGAATAAAAATGCTTAAAGCGAATGAAAATGTAATCTGTTTGAGAGAAGTGGGATAAACCTTTATAAACCAAACTAAATTAAAATTCTGCCATGTAAACCGATTAGTTTTCCTCTACGCCAAGCAGGACAGGTGTCACGCCAAGGTGGGGGGCATTTGCGGGCCGTGTCCCCATCCATCCTCTCTGCTCTTCGCTAAACGTGTTAGATTTTGAAAGCGAAAGTGAAACTGGTAAAACAGCGCGCATAAGAAAGCGACTGCATGCTTTAACGATCGTAAGCAACTGCAGGCGATCACAGATCGCACACTTTGATTCATTGTTCAGCAACTCTTTGTAAGAAATTGTGTATTTGTTCCATTTAAGTACAGTAAAACTTTTTAGTATCACAATGCAATTAGTTTCAGAGCTGCATTACAGGGGGTACTCATTTTATCCCTTACTGCTTTAATATTAAGAAATTAGGGCGATATGATGATGTGTTGATCATCTGGCTGAGATCAGGCTATATTTTGTTTATCATTTTACCAGGTAGATATATTAGTCCAACTTAGTTATTAGAAACTACAAACGAGAAATCAATTTTGTTCTGTGTGTTTATAAAACTTTATATATATATATAAAAAAAAAAAAAGTTTATAAAAAAAAAGGTAATAATATTAATATTGCAGCCTGCACTGCAAACTGCACTGAAGATTGCATTCAAGTCAGGCAACACAAACCAGTTTCATTATATGAAACAATTTCACAACATGCAGAAACTAAGAAATTAATTTTTCTATTTAAAAAAAAAAAAATCTGCATTTTACCTTGAAAGAAAAGGATGTTAAATTTATCCTGATAATTATCAATATCAACTGATATGTGACCCTGGACTACAAAACCAGTCATGAGGGTAATTTTTTTTTTTAATTGAGATTTATACATCATCTCAAAGTGGAACAAAAAGGCTTTCCATTGATGTATGGGCTGACAGTATTTGGCCGAGATACATCTATTTGAAAATCTGAAATCTGAGGGTGCAAAAATAAATAAATAAATAAAAAAAATAGAAAAATCTCCTTTAAAGTTGTCCAAATAAAGTTCTTAGCAATGCATATTACTAATCAAAAATTACATTTTGATATATTCACAGTGGGAAATTTACAAACTATCTTCATGGAACATGATCTTTACTTAATATCCTAATATATAATATCCTTTTTGGAGCAAAAGAAAAATCTATAAATTTGGCACCCATACAATGTATTTTTGGTTATTGGTACAAGTATTCCAGTGCTACTTAAGACTGTAAGACTGGTTTTGTGGTCCAAAAATACAGAAAAATTTTATTGCGATAATTGTTTGCCCATATCACCCAGTCCTAAAATCCATCACAAAACCATGAGGCAAATTAAACACTTTTGTTTTGTGTACTTGAAACTATACTTCGCCCTGTGTACAGGTATAAACCTGTGTGTTATATCTTATTTATAACCTTACAGAGAGGATATAAGGCCCACTGCAGCATGAAACAGAAACCAGGCCAGCTGAGACCATGCAAAATTCTCAGGAGGTCTTCAGTACTGCACTGCAGAGGAAAATCAGCAGGGGCAAAAGAACTCTCAAGTCCAAAAAAACTTTTTTCCATCTTTGAAACAAGAAATTTTTAATAAAACAAGACATTTCGGTCCCTCCAACGGAAAGTCCATGCTCAACCATACTTGCGTGACGCACAGGAACAAACCTCATTGGTTCTCGTGCATCAAACAGGCATGTCTGAGCTTTGGTTACCACAAATGACCCATATAAGATGTTTTATATTTAAGACTGGGCGGTATATTGACTTTATAAGAATTTTATATAATATATATATATATATATATATATATATATATATATATATATATATATATATATTCAAAAATGATACAGGATAAGACAATTCCGTTTAACACTTTAAAACAAACCTTTCAGTACACAGTTTGATCCAGCTTGCCATGTCAGATGATCTGACGGATACATACATTAATGTGCTGTGTGCTTTTTAAATGTATGTCTTATGGGTTTAGAATGACATGAGTAAACGACAGAACTTTAATTTTTGGTTGAACATCCTCCTACCACTGGCTGATTGGTTTTGACAACTGAAAACAAGAGGCTGAATGTAACAGAGAAACCGAAGGTGGCTTGTATACAGTTAATGACACAGCTAATTTCCTCTGTACACCTGCAAAACAATCTTAACACATGGAAGCTACATGTGTGACCCCATAGAGACCTGCATACTCAGCAACATGCATTCAAACATAAAGGGCACGCAGTTCAACAAGAGAAGCCGGTTCAACACGCACCAGAAAGCACCTGTTCATTAATAGTTTCACTTTGACCATGAAACTTCTATGCAAATCTAAATGTATATGGCAAAATGGAAATATTTACCAAATCAGTTTCAGGATTGTCACACTCAGGACACAGCACAAACTTGCGAATGAATCCATCTAGCATGTCTTGCAATTTGTTTGCCTCATGAGATCCATTGACGATGTAGCGGTCATTCTTGGTATCAAACTGGGTTTGAGCGCCCAACTCACAACCAAAGAATTTGGTGGGATCTAAATGGAGTTACAGTATAATGTGAATGAAAAGGCCATATTTAAGGAAATTAAAGTGAAACAGCTTTTAAAAACAATGCTCACATGTCGGAGGCCTATTCAGAGCCTTGGCAACGTCAACCATGTTGACTATGACGGTTTTAATTCCATTCCCCTTGCCTTCCACCTGTGAAAAACAAACATGGTTTAGGCTGCATCTGTAATTATTGCATACACTTGAAGTCAAAATTTTACATACACCTTGCAGAATCTGCAAAATGTTCATTTTACCAAAACAAGAGGGATCATAAAAAATGCATCCTATTTTTTTAATTTAGTACCGACCTGAATAAAATATTTCACATAAAAGATGTTTACATGTTTTTTCCTGTGGACTAGAAGTTGAATTTATAAAAACTTACCCCGTTCAAAAGTTTACATACGCTTGAGTCCCTTGTTTGTCCTGAACAGTTAAACTGCCTGCTGTTCTTCAGAAAAATCCTTCAAGACCCACAAATTATGTGGTTTTGCAGCATTTGTGTGTATTTGAACCCTTTCCAACAATGACTATATGATTTTGAGATTCATCTTTTCATAGCGCAGAACAACTGAGGGACTCGTATGCAACTATTACAGAAGGTTCAAACACTCCAGAAGGAAAAACAATGCATTAAGAGCTGGGGGTGAAAACTTTTTGAGTTTGAAGATCAGGGTAAATTTAACTTATTTTGTCTTCAGGGAAACATGAAAGTATTTTCTGTAGCTTCTGAACTAAATAAATAAAAAATACAAAGAATTTGTGGGACCTGAACCATTTTCTGAAAAACAGCAGGCAGTTTAACTGTTCAGGACAAACAAGGGACTCATGAACAACTATCACAAAACAAAAAAAAAAAAAAAAAAAAAAAGAAAAAAAACACACTGTGGATCATTCAGGTAACAACGGAGTATTAATTTTCAGAATTTTAACTATTATTTTCTCTTGTGGACTATGTGTAAATGTCTTTTATGTGAAGTAGCTTATTCAGGGCAGTACTAAATTTAAAAAAAAAAAAAAAAACAACATGCATTTTGTATGATCCCTTTTATTTTGGTAAAATAATTAACATTTTGCAGATTCTATAAGGTGTATGTAAACTTTTGACTTCCACTGTATAGAGACGGATAATGGTCAAAACTCATAAAAAAAACCCTTTGCAAGGGTAATAAAGACAAGTAAATAGTTTTAGAAATATACAAATTTTAAAATGGAGAGATAATCTTTTTTTAATTTCTATCATCGAGAAATATCAACCACTTATTTACATATGATTACTTTAACTCCAGACATATACGTTTACCACCCACCTTAGCAATGAGACGGGGCATTTTATAGCGGTAGAACTGGTCTGACACGCTGCGATTGACATTGATGGACATTTTGGCTTCCCGTATGGTTTATCAGCAAGACGAGAAGATCTTGAATTGGCAATTATTAGTATCTTCTGTTTGAAGAGGAGGGGATGACATAAACGACTGCAAGAGTACTTTGTCTCTGACATGAAAAGGGTACGGCCACTGAGGCTCCAGGCTTCGAGCTCGTTGACTAAGTTCCCCCCAAACTGGTTCCGGCAGCTGCACTATAGCACTGCAAAAAGGACATGAGAATGGGGATTAAAAGCAGCAAATAGGGAGCATCACACAGTTTGGCATCATTACCACCCTGGTATCGACTACAGCAGACATCTAAATCGAGGTGTGCCCATACTAGCCTGGCTAGTTATCTACTAGGGCCACCTGTCATTGGGATATTGGGGGTTGCAATGTCATATGCTGTTCACACACAGCTCAATACTTAAACTAATTGCTATTAAGGATAGTAAACAATGGCATAGTCAGTCCTAGACATTCGGGTGCAGCATTTACTTGCATGCTGATGGGATGAAACCCCAAACAGGCCTCTGTTGAGCAACCCCATGCTGCAGAGTGCGTCACACCATAGGAGGACGCCATTTTATTCGGTGCAGAATGCAACACATTGAGATTGATGCTAACTCCTAACAGATCTGATTAAACAAACCAACTATCGCGAGAGTACATGAGATATAAAAAATACACTAGAAATAACAGAAATCAACGTACCTTTCCCATCCGTAGCTCCTGTCGTCCAGGTACTCACCGTTTTCGCAAAACAAAGACATAAACACACCGCTGGTCGCCCTGAGAAGAGGTGAACTACTGGTTTCAGTTGGTCGGTTTAGTTTTAAAAACGCTAGTTAGGGGTCGGCACGGCGGTGCCTGACTGGGTTACACCTTGCGTAGCAGAGTGATAAACCCTGGAGAGAAAACTCACGACGCCCTCAATACAGGGGACCTGAAATAAAACAGCAGTCATGAACAAAACTATACAAACAGCAACATAATAATGCTGCTGCGAACTAACACGACTGACGTATAAATGCTAACGTTAGTCAGCTAACATATGGCAGCATTACCAGAAACACGCAGCATCTTCTCAAGCCAGAGTCCGAATATATTTATCAAAGTGACTAAAATAAAACAACCCCTTATTCAGAAGAATTCCCAAATGAATAAGCGTAATCTGTTTTCGCGAAGTTTTACTCACCTCTCGCAGGCTTCTGCTCGTATGCTAAACCACAATGAGCACATAAAACCTCGTGACTTCCAATCTTAATTCGGCTACAAACTAGCCCCGCCCCCGTGGCCTAAACGGATGTTTTGATTGGCTTGCGCCTTACTGGGTTCTGTTTTATTTGTCAAATTTTGCTATCAATCATATTGGACAGTTGTCACACCGCTTTACTTGCTAATTGGGAAAGATCTCTTTTGTGGTAAATAACTTATTATTTTTAAACATTTTTGTACGTAAATACAGATATTTAAAAACACCATTCAACTCAACACCCCTCCAAGACAAAAAAAATTGCCTTCTGTCAGGCTGACCCCTACATTTATCATTAGTGTTGTTTTTATTTCTTTTTTATGCGATTCCAGTCTGTTTTTACTGATTTTTCAGAAGGCAACTGCCTATTTTTGGTCTTTTGCAATAATGGTGCAAATATGGGGAAATATACTGAGTGGGTCGTTCCTGTTATTGCATAATAATGTTCTCATCATATTTGATTTGATATATTGGATAAAGTCACAATTTTATAAAGATGGAAGTCATTAGTTTTTTTTTTTCTTTCTTTCTTTTATCACAGTATCACAATTATGTGAACAAAGCATTGCAGAAAATTGCAGTGCTTTGGCCTAAGCAGATGTTGCAATTTTTTAAATTTTATTTTTTACCATTTTTGCCAATTTTTCTAATCAACATATTCCAAATAATATTTCTTTCTGACAATGGTGTTTTTGTGGTCAAATTTTTTATCATTTCAGAATTTTAGCATATATGTGCCATTCTACAGAACAACCAAAAAACACATTTAAAAAGCATTTAATTGTTCAAATCTTAGGTGTTTATTATGATCCTTTTATTATCTACTGAAATCCACAATAATACTTAAATATCACTCAATTGGGAGGTGGCTGTCCTGTCCTGACTGTTTTGTTGAAAAAAAAAAAAAAAAAAAAAGATGTTATGTTTTTTGTTCTTTAAAATCAGTATGATCAACTTTTTTGCCTTTTACAAAGAAAAACTGGATTCAAAATAAAACAAATCTCATAAATTACATTTGAAATACTGTTAAAAATATAACTGTTATGGATTTACCTCTGAAATTTTTGTAATAAAATAGCAAAAATATATTTGCAATGTAGATGTAAGGAAAATCTTAATAGGTCAATATAACCCTTCTTATTAAATTATGTATTACTGTGTTTCAGTAGTGACAAATTTGGGGAGAGGACAATTATTCCAAAACTTTCTGAAAATACAATATGAGAATTAACTGCATAATTACTAGAAATGTGTACCTTGTACATTATATCGTGAATTGTTTTTTTGGAAAAATACACTTTTTTTTCAAGATGTTTCCAAGTCTGACTTCGAACCAATTCTGTAGAATGACCCATATACAAAAGAGATATAATCATATAAACTGTATACAAACAGATGTCATGAAAACAGTCCACCTTATGATATATTTATTTATTTATTTTAAGATTTGCCACTCCTTTTAGATATTCTGCTTTCGGAAGCATCACAAATTCCACATGTAGCCTGGGACAGAGGATGACACACAGAGTGAATTCTCTGGATGTGTTTACAAACCACTGGAACAAAAGATTCCAGGCTGAGCAGAGTACAAACCGCCAGAGTGGGTTCACTGGATTACCTGTGGCATTTTCAGGGTTCAGAGGGTTTACTGTTGTAAGCTACAGTGACAAAATCCTTTATCTTTCATGCACAAAAGAAAATATCCTACATTTATAACATTAGAAGACACAAACATGTTTTTCAGCATTCATTGTATAAGCAAATAAAGGGTTATAATGTTGTGTTTTACAGCAACAAATCAAGCAAATATAGGATACACTATTATCCAAATATTATATATTTATATAATACACATATCAGTACAAGCATTTGCTGGGAATTAAACCATTGGCAAAACTAACACTATGCCCTAGTTGGAAGTTGAAATACAGGAACTCTTAAAGGGGAAAGTTCACCCAAAAATGAAAATCCTGTCATCCTTTACTCACATGAGGGTGAATGAATGATGACACGATTTTCATTAGTGGATGGACTATCTCTTTAATCTCATGTTAGTGTCAAAGTCAGGGTTGCCAGGTCACAATAAAACCAACCTAACTGGTATTCAAAACGTTTCGAGAGGGTCCCCCGTTAAAATCGTTCCAGGGGGTAAAATACATGTTTTTGGTGGGGTTCCACTGGTAAAATTCGCATTCCAGGGGCTAACTATCACGTTATTGGGGTTGCTTTAACCTGCAGCAACAGTATTAAAGTACCCCAATTCCATGGGAAACCAGAAAATACTTGGCAACACTGGTCAAAGTGCCCCAGTTAACAATAAAAATACGTTAAATATGTGGGGCTGTATAATTAGTAATTAACAAACCAAATGGTAAACATAAGGCAGTTGGATTTTACAGGTATCATATAATTTTGACCATAAACATATCACCACACATCATTTTTTTTTTCTTTAATAGCATTAAAAATAAAAATTTAAATCTTCTGAAAATAAGGAAAGGAAAGGAAAGGACATGACATGTGGCCAAGTATCAGTTCTGTTTGTGATTTATTTGTACATGCTCCACTGAATATTTGCTCCGCCTTTGCTAAAACAGGTGGAGAACATCTGAGGGTATTCTTCAGGTCTTATTACAGATTTCCCAACTGGATTGAAGTCAAGGCTCTATCAGAGATGTTCCAGAATAACAACCATTTTCTTGCTATTCTTAGTTTTTCCCTTGTGTGCTTATCTCTGCTGATGAAATGAACGTTGCCCCTGATTACAGATCTCTGGCTGGCATTTTGTTCTCATGTTGATCTCCTGCTAGAAAGCAACCCCAGCTCCATGCAATGACAATACTGATGTTGCAACCTGCAGTTTTGCCGTTTTTGTTCACATTGCCCTTGTTTTCTTAATCCTCAGTGTAGTAGGTCAGCCTGATATTAGTTGTATGCACCATATAATTTTCCAAGCATTTCTAACACTAATCTGAGCTGCTCTTTTTAGTTGTAAAACATCAAAAGGTTCCATTATAATAGTGTATGTAGGTAAGCAAATGGCAGAAGGGATACATTAAAAGTTATTTTATGAGGTAGAATCAGTGGGGATGAATACTTTCTGTATAATATGACCTAATAATAGCATAATAGTCGGCCTACATTATAGTCAAGGTCAAAGGTGCATTCAGTAGGTTGGTGCTAATTTAAAGAAATAATGTTTCTGTGAAAAAGTCTTAATGGTGTGCACCCACACTAGACAGAAACTTTCTTTTTATTAAAACATTTTGTATTTCTCTATGTTGAATGACCTTACTCACGTTTTTTTACTAAACATTTTAGAGTATCCTCGTGCTCATTTTGAGATATGTTAGTAGCATAGCGTAGTTTGATGCACCTATAGAGGGTTTTCATGACACGTCATCAGTCGGTCATATTGGCGGCACTGAATGTAAACAATGGTGCTGAATCAAATAAAACTCGCATATTTTGCTGATTATTGCTGCTGAAAATGGTCAATTATTGTCATGTTTTGGGCTGAAATAATCGGTCGGACCAGGAAAAACATTTGGAGTACTATAGGCTGACAAAAGTTATAACAAATCAAGGAGAAGAGTGCAAAAAACTGTGGATCAAACGGCATTTGTGGTTGGCCAAACTGAACCAGGATTTCCAGGGCAAGAACATTCGTGGTCATTTCTGGTCAGGTTGGTGAAATATTACGCTAATATCTTAATTAATACTGCTCGTACGTATCTTTACCACCTGCTAACTTTAGTTTGTCAAAATATTGCGCCCTTTCCTGCTTACTAAATTAGTAAGTAAATTTAGCAGCTTTAACACGTTTTTTCCGCGGTTTAGACAGCATAAATTAGCAGAACAACATATTCAGTAGTACATTACACTATGGTCTCACATCCGGGTAACTGACCAAACCGTGACGTAAGTGCAAACCCTCTATATGAAGTTGGATACTAGCCGTTAAAAAATAAAGAAGTAGTTTAACGTTAGTTTGGTGATAGATAGGAAATCAGTACCTGACCCGTACAGTTGAAGAAGAAGAAAGGTCGGAGTCCAGTAGACAGAAAGACTGACAAGTTGCTTCTTTTTTGTCGGACAGTTAAGGGAATTATGTACGCCGCTCTCTAAAACTCGCTATTGTCAGTGCCATGTACATAAAACTGAAGAGACAATTGTGCTGGATGCACCTTTTAATACTAACCTGGAAATTAGCAGTTTGTCAAATGTACTGCAGGTGGCAGTATAACATCTGCTAAATTTGTAATGGTCTGGTCTGGCCTCAGTGAACACTTCACCCCCTCACTGTGACGGAAACCCCCCAAATAACCAGAGTCAGAGCCCTCTCTGAATGAAGACTGTTTTTCATTCGGCTGACATTGAAACTAAAACAAAAAGTGAAATCGAAACTGAAACTTCTGTGTTTTTCCACAAGTCTTTACAGGGAATCATTTATATGCAGGGCTGCGTTTCCCGTAAGCCTATGTAGGTCGTAAAAGTCTGGATGAATTTCCGTTTCTTAGTTTCTTGGAAACGAACATTTTAAAATTAGCTATACAGACAAATACAAACAGTACCTAGTTATAAGTGTCTTCACAAAACTTTAATTGTGTTTATTTTTTTTAATGAGTAAATCAGATCTGAAGGAAAAACAGCAAACAAGTGCCCAGCATATCTCAGAAATCATTCAATATAAAGACAGGCACATGAAATACAATATAAAATAATATTGTTTAAAATAGCTTTAAGAATATACAGTATATGCTTTTTCTGATCATTTCACATTCTTCCATTTGTTTGTCACATTTTAATGACTTCACTATTATACTAAAATATGTGGTAATAGTAAGAAATGAATATGTGTGTCCAGACTTTGACTGTATACTGTATATCTTATCATTTCAAAAAGTAAAACCGTTCCAGTCAACTATTGCATCTGTTTTAAGCCACAAAAAATCAACTGGTGGCAATAAAGCCACTCAACAGCACGGACTCCACACTCATACTTCCCCTTTATAATTAAACAAAGATTCCTTTCAGTGATACCGGCAGTGTTGAGGGACGCTCTGTTGAGTCACAATAATCTGGCGAGACAATGTTGTTTAGAACAACTCTAGTGGAAGAACGTCAGAAAGGCTAATGACACTGATAATGAAGGGGGTGATGGGGACAACTAGGATGAGACAACACTGACTCATTACATACTGTATCACGACAAATCGAGCACAGCCACGGTGATGATGTATTGCTATGTCTCTGACACATCAGAGAAAGGGGGTTTTGTTTAGGTCTTTTATACAGACCTATTTTTAAAATACAGTAGCTTTCAGTTTGAGACCCTGCTATGTGTATGAAAGAGTCATTATTAGCTTCACATTATGTATTTGTATGCATTCATTTCATTTAGCCTGCATGTAGATAACCAAACAAACCAAACATGTTTTTAGACGAGATTTAAAAACTGGAAGACTTGAACTGTTGCGAAACTCAGCAGGAAGTGCGTTCCATAAAAAAGGTGCCGCATAACCAAAAGCTCGTGACCCCATAGAAGCTGTCCGTGTACGTGGAAGTACAAGAGTAACTGCCGAAGAGGACCTTAAGTTACGTGATGGAATTTGTACATGGAGAAGATCCAAAAGATATGGAGGTGCCAAGTTGTTAAGTGCTTTATAAGTTAAAAGTAAAATTTTAAAATTTACACGGAATTTAACTGGAAGCCAATGCAAATTTTGTAAGACAGGAGTGATATGTTGGGAAATGGAAGTTTTGGATATAACCCGAGCAGCGGCATTTTGTACCAACTGTAATTTCTGGAGTGCTTTTGAAGGAAGCCCGTAAAATAAAGCATTGCAATAATCAATTCTTGAAGTTACGAGAGCATGCACAAGAGTAGCCGTGCTCTTCGTTGAAAGAACGGGATGTAAACGATTGATATTCCTAATATGAAAGAATGCAGAACGGGTAACACTATTAATATGCGCTTCAAAAGACAATGTTTGATCAAAGATGACTCCCAAACTTTTAACCTGATTGGACAATGGAACATTAAAATTATCAATTAAAACCGAAGAAATGTTTGACTTACCTAATATAGTTTTTGTACCAACAAGAAGAATTTCTGTTTTACAATTATTCAGTTTGAGAAAATTACGGGAAAACCAAACTTTTAATTCTTCGAGGCACTCAACAAGAGCAGAAGGGAGAAACGTTGAAGAAGGTTTAGAGGAGAGATAAAGTTGGGTGTCATCTGCGTAGCAATGAAATTGAATACCATGTTTCCTAAAGATGGTGCCTATAGGAAGAAGATAAATAAGAAACAAAAGAGGTCCCAAAACAGAGCCCTGTGGAACACCAGTGTGTATAAGGGTTTTTTATGAATCTTTGCAGTTGCCTTTCCTTATAACCTGGTAGTTAGGAAGTTTAGCGGCTAAATGCGGCTAAAGTAAACAGACTCGTCATTCCACGGAGAGAAGAGAGGGGCGGGGCAAGCAGAGCTCATTTGCATTTAAAGGAACAACCCCTTAGAATGACGTGATTTTTGCAGAGCTCATTTTGACAAGGTAAAAAGGGTGTTGCTTTACAAAACCATTGAGAATTTTTAATCAAAGTATATTAGAGACTTTTCATTAAGACCCTAAAGAATCATATCAACTTGTGGAAAATGGGCATCCGATGACCCCTTTAACCGTCATTTTCACTCGGCGGCCATTTTTGAAACGCCTCTTGGGCAGGCAAGTGCAACTCCTATCTCTTTAAATGGGAAAACATCAAATTCTTCAAAACTTCAAAGCTTCACGAAACTTATGATTAAATATTATATTTGAAATCCCCAATGAAATCTGACAAGAATTGCCTCATAAATATCGTTCCTTATGCTCCAATAGAAAAAAAAGCGTATTTTTTAGGCTGGATCATCCAGTGCGCATGCGCAGTACTGAGCACACGTCTCAGAACGCTGACAGTTTCAACCGTGACTTCTAACGGCAGCTGCAGTGACGCGCTAACTTTACTAATCAACGATTTGCTATTTCAATAAGGCGGCGGCTATAATGAGCCTTGCATCTTTCCCCATTCAAAATTATACTACGGCTGTGTCCGAAAGCTCTAAAATGCTGCCTTCGGAGGCAGCATTCCAGGGCAGGAAGGCATCAAGGAATGTCCGAATCCAAATTCTGCTTCACCTCCTGTCTCCGGAGGTACGTTCTTTTGATCGAATTTTGAAGGCAGCATAGATGTATCCTTCGCTGCCTTCAATTTCCCACAATCCTGTGCATGTGCGTCATGAAGGCTATATAAATAAAGATATTCTGGTGAAATTAAACTTGTTACTTTGTATAATAGATGAGATCTTGACCATGATATACTTTAAGAATAGTAATAGTGTAAAAAACATAATAAATAATATTGTTTGTAATAATAATATTTTATAAAAATGTTAAAAGTGTTCAAATGAGTAGTAAATAAGAATAATATTTACAATATACTACCAATAATAATGAAACAGCCACTAATAACAATGACCTGTTCTGCAATAATACTTGCAACAGTGCTTTTATTTTTAAGCAAAAAATACCATTGTCTGCCATCTTTTCTGACGCACAGACCTCCAATGACAATGACATTGAGGTCTTTATGTATTATTAATGCATTTATACATAACTGTTTAAGATCGTTTTTCTATAAAATGTACAAGTTAACCTTTAGGCAACCTAGCAACGACTTCACGTTACGCTGCCTCTGAAGTCTGTCCGAAACTGTTTATGGAACTGTTTTATGGAACTCAACAGGAACAACCAAATATGGGCGTAATCAAACACCAGGAAAAACTGGGTCAAAGAACACACAAACAAAAACAAACACAAGGACAGTCCATGGGCATGTCAATAAGTATTCAGTTAAATCTTGTTGACATTTAAATGCTACAATATGTAATAAGTATAATAAAATGTATATAAAGTATATCAAATACATTAATGTAAAAATATAAGTGTAGTAAAATGCAAAATGTGTAATAAAAATGTGTAATATAAAAATGTAAAAATATACATACGTGTAGTGTTACGATTTAAACATGTTTCTGTATGTCCATGTACATTATAATGGACTCTAGAGATTCAATTTTGTTTCCCTTTTGTTCTTTTTTTTTTTTTTTGAGATATTATGGTTTCTATAAACGCCTATATAACCAAAATTTGTTTATGGCCTTGTGGCTAAAAGTAAAATAAAACAATACTGATGGTTATGCAATGCCAATACATAGAGGTAATCAAAAAAAAAAAATTACAAATAGTAAACATCGACTGTTCTTGGACCCTGTGTAACATCATTTGCAAAAGCTGCAAAAGAATAACATCAATGAGTTTTCATTAATAACAGGACACACATTTGGTATCCTGGTATTCAATGACTACTTTAGAGAAGAAGGAAGTGGAGGACTCAGGGTCCAGTGTGCCTCTGTTTTCACTCAGACACCCTTCGATCCTGCACACATCTGAGCATGAAAGGTTGGTCTTCAGGTTTAGGAGAGCAAGAACATGCTGCTCACTAGTGGAGAATAACAACAAAGATTAATGATGAGACCACATGCACACTGTTGAAATGTTTATCAAATTCATCACGTTTTTTTTAAATTTAGTTATTCACATTCTTATTCTGTGACAACTTATCTACATTATGTCATGTTTCTTTTGTAAGCTGTGTACATTTTGGGCCTTTTTTTTAGAAAACAAAAAGGGTTCTATCTACAGAAGTCTATGGAACCCAAAAACTTTGAAGCTTTGTATCTCTTATCAAACAGCTCAGAAAGCAGAACCTTATAATTTCAAGGCGGCAAATTCTAAACTCTAAAGTCTAACAGACTCACCAAATGTCTGGATAGTCTCTTGCCAGAGTAACTATCTCAAGTTGCAAACTCCCAAGATACTGCAGTCTCAGAATCTCTGATAATTTTGGCAGTATTTGACAGAGCCATTCCTCTCTGGATCCCTAGAGAAGAGAATGGTGCTTGATTTAGAAAACTCTTTTTTTTTTTTTGTTATCTTGAGTTTTTAATCAGTATATCTGCAGTGCTTCTGTGCAACTGTTACATTCTGCATTCCCACAATTCATTATGCTATTACAAAGACAACAATGTAAAGAGAATACATTGACTAGGTCCATATTTAGTCTGGGACTCAATATCATATTGTATCTACAACAATAGTACCATACTGTATGTTATTGGCAGCATGTCAAGCACACAAATGTTTTTGGTTTTCGCACTGTAACCAATAAACCTTAAAACAAGCCTATAAAATAACCTTTAATTGTTATTTTAATTAAGCAGGGTTCAGCTTCAGCAATGTGGAGATTTGCGTACTGTGATTAAAAACACACACACAAACACATAATTCCTTTCCTTTTTGTTTTTCTACATTAGATTAAAAGTATGATTCAGAGAAACAGAAATGTAGAGAAACTGGAGGTTGCCGAAATTCCAAAACGTAATGGAAACCATGTGTTGCAATACGAGTCAAGAGTCACATTCCTGTGATTTCCCTAGACGCTCAAGGAAGAAAGCCGTTAAAAAAATATGCTATGTATCTGCACTCTATTTAAATGCGAATGAAAATCTTCATGTGCAGTGTTTTGTATATTTTGGTTGCATGTCGGCGTGTTTTATGCATGTGTTGGTCTGGATCTCACCACTTTGGCAAACACAGAGCAGATTTTATTGTTGTTGTCGCAAATGAACTCAGCAGCTGCTTCTTGCTGCTCTTTGTCTTCCAGTTTCAGTTTTCTCTTCATCATTCGTCTCACATACTCAACCATTATGTCTACATGCAGCTCAGCCAGTAGCTCCTATAAACACAAAAACACACACTCTTCAGATATCTAACTAAAAGAATCACATTATTGACACCAAAGTAAGATTACACTTCTATTAACATTACATTATGTGTGTTAACATCACATCTGACCTCTCTGCAGACAGGCTTGAGCTCTTTGAAACTGTCGATGTTATTCTCAAGTGCCTTCACCAGCTCGTTCACAACCTCACAATGTCCAGCGAACCAAACTTGAGTCCACAGCTTACGGTACAACGGCTGTGCACGTAAACAAGCCTGGTTAATTTTTTAATTTATAGTAAAAGAAGCATCACAAACATGGAAGTAAAACATTTATCCAGTACAATATGACTTGTGTTGGCTCTGGAACAACACTGCTATAATACAATCAAAAGCCAAGCACTTTTATTAACCTTAAAGGAGAACTCCACTTCCAGAACAAAAATTTTTACGGATAATGTACTCACCCCCTTGTCATCCAAGATGTTCATGTCTTTCTTTCTTCAGTCGTAAAGAAATTATGTTTTTTGAGGAAAACATTTAAGAATTTTTCTCCATATAATGGACTGATATGCTGCCCAGAGTTTGAACTTCCAAGTTTAAATGCAGCTTCAAACAATCCCAAATGTGGTTGTAAACGATCCCAGCCGAGGAAGAAGGGTCTTATCTAGCAAAACGATCGGATATTTTCACAAAAATAATACAATTTATATACTTTTTAATGTCAAACGCTCATCTTGTCTTACTCTCCCTGAACTTTTTTTTACAGTTCATGACAGTTAGGGTATGTCGAAAAAATCTCATGTTCTCCCTCAACTTCAAAATCATCCTATATCGCTGTTTTACCTTTTTTGTTAAGGGTGTTTGATCTTCTTTGCATGTTCACTTTGCAAAGACTGGGTCGGAACTTCTGCAGCGAATGTAGGATGATTTTAAAATCATTTTTGAAGTTGAGGGAGAAAATACGATTGGAGTTTTTCGACATACCCTAACTGTCTTGAGTCAGAATACACAGAGTTCAGGGAGACTAAGACAAGATGAGCGTTTGAGATTAAAAAGTATTTCAATTGTATCATTTTTATGCAAATAACCGATCGTTTCGCTAGATAAGACCCTTCTTCCTTGGCTGGGATCGTTTACAGCCGCATTTAAACTGCATTTTGGAAGTTCAAATTTGGGGCACCATATCTGTCCATTATATGAAGAAAAATGCTGAAATGTTTTCTTCAAAAAACATTATTTCTTTACGACAGAAGAAAGAAAGACATGAACATCTTGGATGACAAGGGGGTGACATTATCTGTAAATCTTTTTTCTGGAAGTGGACTTCTCCTTCAACCCAACTTATTCCTACAATTGAATGGTAAATGCTTGGATGAATCAAAGTTAATTTGCTGACCTTGTAATTCTCATATAAATGCTTCCTCATTGGTCGATGAGGTAGGAAAAGTTCAGAACAGTATAAGTTTCTGTTGTTTACTAACCTTCAGTCCTGTGTGAATTCGACTGAGGAAGTATTTGTGACAAATGTTTTTGAGATCTGCTAATGTGGACAGGCAAGCTGTTCTGGTGTCCTCTGAAAACGGATGTTCTGGTTTTTGTACATAATCCCTAAAAATTGTAAAAGCATATGTAAATCATTTTAAAAAGACAATACGAAATACATTTAGCTTCTCTTTGGTTAAACTGCTGCAATATCAATTTAACTCACCTAAACTGGTGAATGTCAACCAGATTAGCACTGAGAGTTTTAGGAATGTGTTTTTGTTTTCTTTTGACAAGTTCCTCCAGACTTTTCTTATAGCTTCCATTGAAAAAAGCAAAAGCATGTCATTTTAATGGTTACAAGGCAATTCTGGAATGAGACAATAGTGATTTACCTTGTTAGAAAGCCATCCAGCTGATTTAGAAGACACCAGGCTTTGTTTTCACATCTTAAAAGTGTTTTGACCTCACTCACAGTTATATCAATAAGCTATAAAACACAAATATTGAACACATGAGCTAAAAATAAATAAATAAACAAATAAGCATGAGGATATACTTAATATAATCTTCCACTGAGAGACCAGCTCAAACAGCAGAAAAGAAAAAAATCCTCTGTATTTCCACAACTTTTCTAATGGGTTATTGCAGTGGGAAGACAGAAGCGTGTCAAAATTACAGTCACTTGTGTTAAAGTGCTAAATTTACAAATTTAGTTCCAAAAAATAATTATTCACTCACAAACCATGCAAGGCCTCCAGACAGCTATTTTAAGCATGCAAGACCAGCTTTTATGTACTTAAATTGGAAAATATTGAAATCTCAAAAACTGCTTGCCCAACTCATATTTTAATAACATTTCAAATCTGCAAAAAAATATGGCATGAACCGTCCGATAAGCTTTGTTTCTTATGCTGTAATAGCTACTAACCGCTGCTTTTCAAAGCACAAAATGTATGGTCAGAAAGCAAATTTGTATATTGATTCAGTCAGTCTGCCATCTTTTTTTTTTTTTTTTTTTTGGCGATTGCTTTGAACAGACAATTCACATGCAAAATCTGAACTTAATTTGTGCCGTACAAAAAGCTTACATGTAGGCTATCATAATCAGATTCCAAAAATTAAGCACTTGTTAGATTAAATTGCATTTTAAACTGTTCAGAATCAGACTACAGTTACTTTTTTATGGATTACATGATTACATATTATTTATACAATAACAATAAATTACTGATCATTTATTGATTCTCCCTAATTCACCTTTTTCATCTTTCAAAATTTTCTTTCTAAAATAGCCTACTGCTTATATACACTCCAGTTTTGTGGAAGACACAGAATTTGACCACTGGATTTACAAAAAATAATTTCAGGTTTAAGAAGTATTTCTACATTGCATCAGCTACTGATGAACACATTCATTTTTATTTGCATTATCACTGTGTAAGTTAACCATGTACAGTGGGTACGGAAAGTATTCAGACCCCCTTAAATTTTTCACTCTTTGTTATATTGCAGCCATTTGCTAAAATCATTTAAGTTCATTTTTTTCCTCATTAATGTACACACAGCACCCCATATTGACAGAAAAACACAGAATTGTTGACATTTTTGCAGATTTATTAAAAAAGAAAAACTGAAATATCACATGGTCCTAAGTATTCAGACTCTTTGCTGTGACACTCATATATTTAACTCAGGTGCTGTCCATTTCTTCTGATCATCCTTGAGATGGTTCTACACCTTCATTTGAGTCCAGCTGTGTTTGATTATACTGATTGGACTTGATTAGGAAAGCCACACACCTGTCTATATAAGACCTTACAGCTCACAGTGCATGTCAGAGCAAATGAGAATCATGAGGTCAAAGGAACTGCCTGAAGAGCTCAGAGACAGAATTGTGGCAAGGCACAGATCTGACCAAGGTTACAAAAAAAATTCTGCTGCACTTAAGATTCCTAAGAGCACAGTGGCCTCCATAATCCTTAAATGGAAGACGTTTGGGATGACCAGAACCTTTCCTAGAGCTGGCCGTCCGGCCAAACTGAGCTATCGGGGGAGAAGAGCCTTGGTGAGAGAGGTAAAGAAGAACCCAAAGATTACTGTGGCTGAGCTCCAGAGATGCAGTCGGGAGATGGGAGAAAGTTGTAGAAAGTCAACCATCACTGCAGCCTCTCCTCAGTGCAAGACACATGAAAGCCCGCATGGAGTTTGCTAAAAAAAAAACACCTAAAGGACTCCAAGATGGTGAGAAATAAGATTCTCTGGTCTGATGAGACCAAGATAGAAATTTTTGGCCTTAATTCTAAGTGGTATGTGTGGAGAAAACCAGGCACTGCTCATCACCTGTCCAATACAGTCCCAACAGTGAAGCATGGTGGTGGCAGCATCATGCTGTGGGGGTGTTTTTCAGCTGCAGGGACAGGACGACTGGTTGCAATCGAGGGAAAGATGGATGCGGCCAAGTACAGGGATATTCTGGACTAAAACCTTCTCCAGAGTGCTTAGGACCTCAGACTGGGCCGAAGGTTTACCTTCCAACAAAGACAATGACCCTAAGCACACAGCTAAAATAATGAAGGAGTGGCTTCACAACAACTCTATGACTGTTCTTGAATGGCTCAGCCAGAGCCCTGACTTAAACCCAATTGAGCATCTCTGGAGAGACCTAAAAATGGCTGTCCACCAACGTTTACCATCCAACTTGACAGAACAGGAGAGGATCTGCAAGGAGGAATGGCAGAGGATCCCAAATCCAGGTGTGAAAAACTTGTTGCATCTTTCCCAAAAAGACTCATGGCTGTATTAGATCAAAAGGGTGCTTCTACTAAATATTAATCAAAGGGTCTGGATACTTAGGACCATGTGATATTTCAGTTTTTCTTTTTTAATAAATCTGCAAAAATGTCAACAATACTGTGTTTTTCTGTCAATATGGGGTGCTGTGTGTACATTAATGAGGAAAAAAATGAACTTAAATGATTTTAGCAAATGGCTGCAATATAACAAAGAGTGAAAAATTTAAGGGGGTCTGAATACTTTCCGTACCCACTGTATTTCTATGTCTTCGGAAGGTTTTTGTCTTTCAAATTCATTAAAATGCACAAATTCACACACTTTTTTTTTGTCATCTGATCCCCTTTCACCTAATATATTTACTTGAAGTTTAAACTGATTTATTTTAACGATTTAATTATTAGCTTTTCATAAAACTCAAAAACCCCAGTTTGGGAAACCTTGATGTAATATGTTTAATGCACTTCATGTTTTTAATAACAATAAATGGGATATATTCTCTTAAAGGAGATGTTCACTTCCAGAACAAAAAATTAAAGCAAAGCAAATTAAAGACCCATTTCTAATCTTCCGTTTATGTCTAAAATTTTAGATAAAGTTGTATCTACTCAACTTTGCTCCTTCTTGTAAAAAAATGATATCTATGAAGAATTTCAGTCAGGTTTCAGGCCCCATCATAGTACAGAAACCGCACTTGTTAAAATCACTAATGACTTGCTTCTTGCGTCAGACCAAGGCTGCATCTCATTGCTAGTTTTACTTAATCTTAGTGCTGCGTTTGACATTATAGATCATGACATACTAATAGATAGACTACAAAACTATGCAGGTATCCAAGGACAGGCTTTAAGATGGTTTAGATCCTACCTGTCCGATCACTACCACTTTGTTTATCTAAACCGGGAGTCATCTCAGTTATCACCAGTAAAGTATGGAGTGCCACAAGGATCTGTTCTAGGTCCTCTACTATTTTCAATATACATGCTGCCCCTTGGTAATATTATTAGACAACACGGGATTAGTTTCCATTGCCGATGATACTCAACTATATGTCTCAACAAGACCAGATGAAACTTCTAAATTATAATTAATTAATTATTAAATTATAAATAATTAATTAACTTATAATTAATTAAGTTAACAAAGAGTGTGAGTTAAAAATGTAAAAGATTGGATGACCAATTATTTTCTCCTATTAAATTCAGATAATACAGAGATATTACTTATTAGACCAAAAAACAATACACAGAATCTCTTGGTTTATAATCTACAACTAGATGGATATACAGTTACTTCCACTACAGTCAAAAGTCTGGGTGTTATATTAGACAGCAGTCTTTTGAAAATCAGATTTCTCATGTTACAAAAACAGCATTCTTCCATCTTAGAAACACTGCCAAATTAGGAAACATGTCTCTTGACAACATCTTGTCTAGTTCTGCATCAACTCTGTGTATTCAGGTTCCCATCCCATTTTCTCCTACAACTTCAAAATCGTCTGACATTGCTGTAGAAGTACCGACCCAGTGTTTACAAAGTGAATGTGAAAGATTAAACACCCTTTACAAAAAAAAGGTAAAACAGCGATGTAGGACAATTTTTAAGTGAAGAAAGAAAGACATAAACATCTTGGATGACAAGGGGTGAGTAAATTATCTGTAAATTTTTGCTCTGGAAGTGAACTTCTCCTTTAAACTTTGTATTTTTATATCAACATAGTATACGATTATCCTATTTAAATCAATGTGATTAACGAAAAAGGTCAAAAGCGATCTAAAAGTAGTCAGATTATATATATATATATAGATTATATAAATATATATATAGCTCTGACCATACATACATTTGTGTTGTTGTAAACAGACCTTAAGATGGAAGAATATAAAAAAATTAAATGGTTTAATAGATGGTTAGAGGATCAGTAGAGCTCAAAACTTACTGGTAAAACATCTACAGCAAGGTTACTGCAGTAATATCCATCCATCAGCTCTGGTTGGATGCCATCACTCCATTTTTTCACTTCCTTCTCAAGAGCAGTGAATAACCAGTTTCTGACTTCGCTCTAGAAAGAAAGGAAAAACTATAACAATACTATATACACATTTAAATGCATTTACGCTGTATGGAAGGATTTCAGATGTTATCTAGCACTGTGCTTGCAGTGGACATTAGCAAACAGAACTTATTATAACTGACTCTGTGAATGTCTATTGCTTACCGCCAAATAGTCAAATGTTTCATGCAGTGCGTCCGAAACAAAATCTGTTTACTTCGTTCTGTTTCTAATGCACTACAGAATGACAGGCCAAATTATTTTAATCGTTTGCTTTGAGGCATCTAGTTGGATGCTGTTGCCATGGATGCTGTTGCATCAATGAATGAGCCTGGTGTAGACCAATCGATCTATTTGCTAATGTACTGAATTACCTCTTTGTATGTGAAGTACTGTTCTTCTAATCTCTTAAGATCTTCTTCAGGTAACAGAGGTCCAAGTGATGAACTGTTGATGTGCTCCTCTAATTCTTTGTACTTTAATACATCGCTAAGAAAAAACATTAAAGAATATTTCAGAAACTCTGAGTGTCAAAACATGTGTCAAAACATTGAATAAATTATAATAGTTGAAGATGCTTTTGAAAGACGAATGTTGTTTACTAGCCCTTACTTTGGGTAGTAATCCACAATCCAACTCAATATATAGAGGCATTCCTCACAACTGATTTTAGATCTGGCAAGCACCTGGAGTCTGGTGGAAAAGGCTTCATGGTAGAGCTGAGCATACGTCCTGCAGATGTCAAAGTCTGGTGGGTAACACTCTCTCAGATTTCGGACCACTCTGAGCAGATCCTTCTGTACTTGTTTGCCCATTCGGCACACCTCTCTCTTTAAGGAGGTAGACAGCTTGTCTGCTTTATTCTCCCTGTCATCTGCATTCTTCATTCGTTGTTCCACCACAATCTTGAGTAGTGTCTTGATCTGTTTACACTTCTCAGGACTCCATATTGGACACTTGTCCACAGCTGCTTCACTCCAGCATTGGTCCTGACTCTTCTCTTGAAGTACTGAAGTCAAAGCACTCTTGAGTGTCTCCTGGTTGTCCTCATTGAAAGAGTCATAAATGGCCATCCTCAATCGGAAAATCTCATAGTCCTCATCTTTTGCGCTCGCCACTTCAGTTGAACCAAATAGATGTTCCTCTGCTTCCACATGGTTCTGGTCAAGGTTCCCTTTTAAATCCAAGTTCAGTGCAATATGTGAGGGGCTTTTTTCTAACTTTAACCCAACAATCTAATTTCCTATATGTAGTAGTTTACTGTAGTTTAATTTAATGAATGAAAACTAAATAAAAAGCATCTACTGTACCTGATGGAGTTTCACAGGATTTTGAATTCTTCTGCCGTTTCATGTGAAATACATTTTTAATTTTGTTAGATACTTTCTTTTCGTGTTTGCGTTTCTGTCTTTCCACTTCAGGATCACCAGGCGAATCTGCTGTGCCTTTAACAGTCTTAAGGTTTGCTTCTAAAATATAAATGAGAAATTTGAACATTTTTTTGGGAAAATTACCCGCTGCTCTTTAATACACAATGTAATGCATGAGGTAAATGTCTGTTTTACTGTACCTGATTCAGGGCATTTTGAATTCTTCTGATGTTTCCTGAAGTTCATTTTCATTTTGTCAAATATTTTGTTTTTGCGTTTCTGACAATCCACTTGAGGATCACCAGGGGAATCTGCTATGCCTTCGGTCATCTCAAAGTCCGCTTCAAAAATTCAAAGCATAAATGACAAAATAATAAACGCTCCATTTTCTCAGAAGAAAATGACTGGGTCATTTCATGTCAAAACAAGAGGTCCCTGGTTAAAAATGTTGATTTATTTATTTTTTTCTGGTGAAAGTAATGCATGAATGAGGAAAAAAGCCATAATATGGATTAATATTTACTGAGTATTATACTATTTTGTATAGGGGGACCAATTTTCACGAGATTTGTAACCCAATTACAGGGAAAGATATGTAGGTTTATTAGTAAAATCTGCTGACTATGGCAATAATTGTTGCATTATGTGCCAATAGTAACAGTCCAAAAAGGGAAAAAGCACTGTGTGTTTGTGTTTGCACTTGTGCAGCTATCTTAGTGAAGGCCGGTTTGAGTTTTAGACCTTTGGAATGAGGACAGTTTTGTAAAGTAAGGACATTTTGGCCAGCCCTCACATTCTGAGACCTGATTGAGTCTTGTTTGAGGGTCAAGACTTGATTTTAGGGATCAGGTTATAATTGGGTAAAGGTTAGGTTTAGGGTAAGGGTTTGGGTGAGACACTTCTGATGGGTAGGTTTAGGGTAAGGAACTAGAGATTGCATTGTGTCAATGTACAGTGCTGCTTGAAAGTTTGTGAAACCTTCAGAATTTTCTACATTTTTGCATAAATATAACACAAAACATCATCCGATTTTCACACAAGTCCTGAAAGTTGACAAAGAGAACCCAATCAAGCAAATGAGACCAAAAATATACTTTGTCATTTATTTACTGAGAAACATGATCCAGAGTTAAATATTTGCAAGTTGCAAAAGTATGTGAATCTTTGCTTTCAGCATCTGTTGTGACCCCTTTTTGAAGCAATAACCGCAGGTAATTAGGGCCCGAGCACCGATGGTGTGAGGACCCTATTGGAATTGCTCCGTTTATTATTATTATTATTATTATTATTATTATTATTATTATTATTATTATTATTCTCCAAAATGAATCGCATTTTTGAGGGCATAAACATGCCCGAAAACTCACGAAACTTTGCACACGCATCAGAACTGGCGAAAATTTCAATATACACATTCAGCGGAGTGCGCCTCGAGCTACGTTTCAAGTACATTTACGAAACTCGGTACACACATGTAACACACCAATACCTACAAAAAAGTCTCTTGAGGCAAAATCCGAAACCCAACAGGAAGTCGGATATTTTTAATTTTTCCAGCAAATTTTGTCTCATTTTTGCCATTTCCAGGCGTCGTACTTGAACTCCTCCTAGAGATTTATTCGGATCAACACCAAATTTGGTCAGTCTAATCTAAAGCCCTTTGTGACGTTAAATTGCGAAGATCTAGAGTTTTCGTTGGAGGGCGTGTCCGTGGCGGCCTGTCAAATTTCGATGATTCGCCATGAAAAAGGAAGTTGTTATAACTCAGCCATACAATGTCTGATCTGCCCCAAACTTCACATGTTTGATAAGAGTCTGGTCCTGAACACATACCCATGATCATATTCAGTCATAGTCATAGCGCCACCTGCTGGTAACAGGAAGTGACATGTTTTACGCTGTGAGAAACTCCTCCTACAGATTTCATGAAATCAACATTATATTTGGTCAGTCTAATGTAAAGACCTTTGCGATGTTAAATTGTGAAGATCTTGAGTTTTCGTTGAAGGGCGTGTCCGTGGCAGCCTGACAAAGTTTGATGTTTCGCCATGGTAATAGAAGTTGTTATAACTCAGCCATACAATGTCTGATCTGCCCCAAACTTCACATGTTTGATAAGAGTCCTGACCTGAACACATCTGAAGGCCAATATTCTATTATAATCATAGCGCCACCTGCTGGCAACAGGAAATGGCTTGTTTTACACTAACTTAAACATGCAATGTCTGATCTGCCACAAACTTCACATGTTTGGTAAGAGTACTGGTCTGAAGACATCTAAAGACCAATATTCAGATATAATCATAGCGCCACCTGTTGGCAGCAGCATATGTCATGTCTTACACTAGCTCAAGCATACTATGTTCAATCTGCACCAAAGTTCGTATCTTTGATAAAAGTGTACGCCTGAACAGATCTACGTTCCAATATTCAGTTATAGGCATAGCGCCACCAGCTGGCAGCAGGAAGTTTGGCACATCTTAATGACTTTGACAGATTCCTCCTAAATTTACTATGTGAAAAGCATAGTGCCCACCATTCGCCTCCGGTCGGCGGTGAGCCCGGGTGCGAGGGCCCGTTCATCGCTGCTTGCAGCTTTAATTTGTTCTGTAACCGCTGATCAGTCCTGCCCAGCTTGTAGGAATTTTAGCCCATTCTTCAGTACAGAAACACTTGGACCCTGTGATATTGATGGGTTTCCTCCTAAGAACTGCTTGCTTCAGGTCCTTTCACAACATTTCAGTTGGATTAAGGTCCAGACTTTGACTCAGGCATTCCAGATCATTAACCTTGTGCTTCTTTAACCATTTTTTGGTATAATGACTTGTGTGCTTGTGGTCGTCGTCTTGCTACATGACTCTGCGTGACTTTCTTCTAAGATTCAGTTTTTGGACAGATGTCCTGACATTTTCCTTTAGAATATGCTGGTATAATTCAGAAGTCATTGTTCCATCAATGATGGCAAGCCATTCTGGCCAAGATGCAGCAAAGCAGGCCCAAACCATAATACTACCACCATTATGTTTCATAGGTGGGATACGTTTCTATTGCAAGAATTAAGTGTTTTTCTTTTTCCCAATATAACACTTCTCATCTAAACCCAAAAAGTTTTATTTTGGTCTTATCCATCCACAAAACATTTCTCCAGTATCCCTCTGACTTGTTCACATGATCTAGCGAACTGCTTTTTTTTGTGGCTTTCTCCTTGAAACTGGCATTCATACCATGGTTGTTCATTGTTCTCCTGATGATGGATTCATGAACATTAATATTAACCAATGTGAAAAGGCTTTTATGTGCTTAAAAGTTACCCTGAGGTCCTTTGCAACCTTCCAGACAATTACAAGTCTTGCTTTGGAGTGATCTTTGCTGGTCCACCACTCCTAGGGAGGGTGAAAGCGGTCTTAAATTTCCTCCATTTGTAAACAATCTGTCTGACTGTGGATTTGTGGAATCCAAACTCTTTAGAGATGATTTAATGACCTTTTATAGCCAGATGAGCAACAACAACTCTTTTTCTGAGGTTCTTAGAGATCTACTTTGTTCATGCCATGATTCCCTTCCACAAACATGATCAGACTTTGATAGATTCTTGTTCTTTAATTAAAACAGGGCATACACTATAGTCATCCTATTGACTGATAACACATCTGAACAAATGGACTCTAATTTCACCTGAAAATGAACTGCTAATCCAAGAGATTCACATACTTTTGCAACTCACAAATATTTAACACTGGACCATTTTTCTCATTAAATAAATGACAAACTAAGTATTTTCATCTCATCCCAGCCGACACATGACTGAACTTTAACGTTGAAATTTGGTTGAAATAAGGTCAGTTGTTGTTTCAACGTTGAAACAATGTTGATATTACGTTGAATGCTAAACAGTTGAAGCCCAGTCAATTTATGACTGAAATTCTACATTGAAATATGGTTGAAATAAGGTCAGTTGTTGTTTCTATGTTGAAACAACACTGATATAACGTTGAATGCTAAACAGCTGAAGCCCAGTTAACACAAGACCGAAATTCAACACTGAAATATGGTTGAAGTAACATCAGTTGAAGTTTTAGTGAAACAATACCTTAAAATGTAAAATGGTTGAAATGGGTTTAAAAATCACTTATAAATCAACGCTGAAATGAGCTTGTATACATTCAAAAACAAGTGTTTAACTTAACCCTTTGAGTTTAGCAGCTACTTACTTGCATGTATTTCGGGAGAAACTGGTGAATTTACGTGCCGTAAATACGGCTGACAGGACTCTCTGAACGCCAGCGCGAACAAACATGGCGGCGCCCATCTCACGTTATAGATCACGATCCAGATCATTTGTAAAGGTTTTAAAATGGCAAAATACACTCACTTAGACGTATTCGATTCACGAAAAAAATATTAAGGTTTTTTAAAAATGTTCTTAAATTTTTTTTTTTTAATTTTTTCTGCTCACCAAGCCAACATCTACAGCAAAAGCAGTAATATTGTAAAATATTTGTACTTTTTAAAATAACTGCTTTCTATTTGAATATATTTTAAACTGTAATTTATTCCTGTGATCATAGGTTAATTTTTAGCATCATTACTCCAGTCATGCAGTGTCACATGATCCTTCAGAAATCATTGTAATATGCTGATTAGCTGTTCAAGAAACATTTTTTATTATTATTATCAATATTGCAACAGTTGAACACATTTTTTTCAGGATTCTTTGATGAATAGAAAGATCCAAAGATCAGCATTTACTTGAAATAAAAAGCTTTTGTAACATTTTACACCATACTATTCAAATGCTTGGAGTCTATTTTGAGAAATTAATGATAAAAATAAAATAAAAAATGTATTTAACAAGGTGCTTTAAATGCTTTAAATTGATCAAAAGATGAGATGTGATGATAAACACCTTTATAATGTTACAAAAGATTTCTATATCAGATAAATGCTGTTCTACTTTTAATTAACCAAAGAAAACAAATAATTCTACTGAGCTGTTTTCAACATAAATGTTTTTGAGCAGCAAATCAGAATATTAGAATGATTTCTGAAGGATCATGTGACTGGATCATGAGTAATGATGAAAAAAATCACAGGATTAAATTACATTTTAAAATATATTCTTCCAAACTTTTTTACGTATGACGAATAAGTCATTCTTAGGAAGCATGGTTAAACTGATGCAAAATTTCCAGGGGATTTTTGATATCTCAAATGGTTTTCCCATGGCGGGACAACAAAGTTGTGGCGAGGAATGAGAAACAGGAAGTGTCTAAAAGCTGTTGCACACAGTGTCTGATTCGAATGAAACTTCAAGAGTTTGTTCATTGTATGATACCGATCACATAGATGTGACTATTAAAGGAACACTCCACTTTTTTTTGGAAATAGGCTCATTTTCCAACTCCCTTAGAGTTATACAGATGTGTTTTACCATTTTTTAATCCATTCAGCCGATCGCCGGGTCTGGCGGTAGCACTTTTGGCATAGCTTAGCATAAATCATTGAATCCGATTAGACCATTAGCATCTCACTATAAAATGACTAAAGAGTTTGGATATTTTTCCAAACTTTTTACATATGACGAATAAGTCATTCATAGGAAGCATGGTTAGTTTCGAAATTTTATCCAGCTCAGAGGCCGAAAAAACATGAAAAATATCATATAACTTTGCAGATGAAGACTGTAATACCAAGGGTGACCACCCTTATATATCTATCTATCTTACCCTTTACCCTTTCTTACTGATAGGATAAGAAATTTTTAAAGTCTGATCATTTACCGCTCAGTTCAGTTAATTAGAATAAGAAACAAATACATAAAATAAGTTAATATGTACTTTACTGGAAATATATGTGTATATAATTATTTCACAAATGCTTATAGATAATTAAAATAATATTTAAAAATGGTTGTAATTCATACAAAGTGTTGGTCTGTTGTTAACATTAGTTAATGCATGAACTTTAACTAACAATGAACTATATTTTTTTCCAGCATTTATTAATATTTTTTATTGTTTGTTTATAAAAATATTCATGTTCATGTTAATTCACAGTACATAAACTAATGTTAAAATATCCAACTTTACAGTTTAATATACTAATAATTTAACAATTTAATAATTTAATTATTAATTGATGTTAATAAATGCTATATATTTATTGTTCATGTTAACTAATATAAATAATATATAAAACTGTTTTGTAGGTATTTAAGAGAAACAAAGAAGAAAGGAAAAATGCCATCCAAAACCACAGGGCAAATGGCACAGAAAAAATAGTTGAGGTGAACCCAAGTTGCCACTCTTCTTTGCAAAGTGAAGGATTTTCACTGTTTCACAAATGTAAGAAACACACACAAACACACACACACACACACTCTCCAAGATCTCCTTTTACCTTTCAAAAGTTTGGAATTAGTATGATTTTTTATGTTTCTTATGAAATAAGTCTCTTTTTTTTTTTTTTACTTTTATCTAACAAGTATGTGTTAAATTGAAAGTGATAGTAAAGACCTATTGTCATTATTAGATAATATTTCTATTTTAAACAACTGTTGTTCTTGAACTTATTCATCAAATAATCCTGAAAAAGTATCACAGGCTCCACACTAACAACATTGACAATAACATTGACAATTGATAATAAATGAGAATGATCTCTGACAGATCATGTAACCTTGGTGTAATGATGCTGAACATTCAGTTTTGCAACACAGAAATAAATTATATATTAAAGTATAGTAAAATAGAAAACTTATTTTAAATTGTAATAATTTTTGTTTAAATAAATGCTGGCTTGGTGAGCATATGACACTTTTTTTTTTTTTTTAAAGAACATTAAAAATCATACTGATCTCCCAAACATTTTAATGTTAGTTTATCTGTATCTAACTGTAACAATCATCACTCTGTCTGTCTTTGACTGTATCTGTCACCCCTCTGTCTCTATCTGACCGTATCATTGTTTTGTAAAAAATATCTAATGTGTTTTCCTCTTTGTTCTTTTTCAATATTTTTAGCAACTCTTTGCATCCTGGGATAAGACAGTGTCTGGAGCTGAACTGTTTTCCTTTTTTTGTTGGACTCACTTGAGACCTTGTTGTTTGGCCATGTTGTGAAAATTCATCACTGTTTTTGGGGTATTTAAAACCATTTAATTATGACCATGTTGGTTAAACTTTGGCTCAATGTTGGTTAAACTTAAAGTTATGCAGGGTAATATATGTTTCAAGTAAATATTTTTGTGCCCAGTTCATTTTGGAATTCAAAATAATACTAAATGCACTGCTCTATGACATTTCTTTCATGCAAATTTGAGAGTCATATATTAAATAAAATTTGATCTGTTTTTCAAGATTAAGCTGTGTCAAATTATTATTATTATTATTATTTTTTAAATATTGTTAAATATTGTTCAAAGCTTATGCAGTTAATGAATTGTTTAAATTGCCAGTCATTGATATTCAGCAATCTGGAAAATATATACTGCATATATGTGACCCTGGACCACAAAACCAGTCTTAAGTCGCTGGGGTATATTTGTAGCAATAGCCAAAAATACATTATATGGGTCAAAATTATTGTTTTTTCTTTTATGCCAAAAATCATTAGGAAATTAAGTAAAGATCATGTTCCATGAAGATATTTTGTAAAATTCCTACTGTAAATATATCAAAACTTAATTTTTGATTAGTAATATGCATTATTAAGAACTTAATTTGGACAACTTTAAAGGTGATTTTCTCAATATTTAGATTTTTATTTTTTTGCACCCTCAGATTCCAGATTTTCAAATAGTTGTATCTCGACCAAATATTTTCCTATCCTAACAAACCATACGTCAATGGAAAGCGTATTTATTCAGCTTTCAGTTGATGTATAAATCTCAATTTTGAAAAATTGACCCTTATGACTGGTTTTGTGGTCCAGGGTCACATATAGAATACACAAATTAAAGTAGTTTACTGTAAAAAAAAAAAAAAAAAACACAGCAATGTAAAAAATACAGGATATGTATTTTTTGTAAATCAATGTAATCAGGAAATACAGGATAATGCTGTAAATTAAATTACAGCAGTGCTGCTGTAAAAATTACAGTAACTACTGCCAGTATTTTTTACGTTGTAGTTTCTACTTAACTTTTTTGTTTGGTTTTCATTGCAGTTACATGTTGCAACACTGAATACTTAAACTCTTGTCAGCTTCAGAAGCTGCTAAAATAAACAATATCCCTTCTTCCAAATATCTCTTAAACTGACTGAAATATATAATCTTATGAACAGACTACTAAGATCAAGTTAATGTGCCTCAATTTGACCACTTCAATGTTTTTTTTTTTTTTTTTTGCTTTTTTTTGCAATGTTTTTTTGAACATACAAGTATGTTCGATTCAATTGTTTTGATAGAGGCAAACAAGCTACAAGTCTAGTTTCAAAATTATATATTTTTTAGACATTCCCGCTTAAATATAGCAAGTATCAGCTGTGTACAAAGTGTCCCAACATTTAGTTTTCTATTATTGAAAAAAGGTAAAATTCAACAATTTGGATAACTGTACTGAGATCTTTGGATTGAACCATTGGATTGAAAATGAAGATTCCAAAAGAAAAGTTTAAGAACCAGAAATCATATTGAGATATCTTTAATACCTCTAGAATTAAAGGCATGCAAACATTGGAGTGTTCTATACGCAATTGTTTTGAAACAAGATACATCAGCTGTATCCAAAGTGACCCATATTTGGTTTTTGACCACTGAAAATATGTACAAAATAACAGTTTACTCTTGAACATTGAGGTCCCAATATCTCTGGAAGTGAACCGTATGGTCTTTAAAATAAGGATAGCAGACATTAAACATCAAAATCTAAAAGGATATTAAGACGTTAATACTTCTTGAGTACAGTCATGCAAACTCGAAAGCTTTTCCTCATTTTTGAATGGTCACCATTGGAATATAATGCAACAGCAGATATACCAATCTCTCTGTAAAAATAAAATGATGCTGTCATCTAACCATTCTAAAGTCCTTTTTACCCCCCTATAATATGGCTCCAAAGGTAAAAATTGTCATTTTAACCCCCTCTTCTACAAAATAGTGTATTACTCAGTAAATAATTCATCCATGATTTTTTGGCTTTCAACACTATTTTTCTCTCTCTTTTTTTTTTTAACCAAATCAAAAATTTGAGCTAGAAAATTTCAGAAATTTTGTTGATTTACTGTATAAACAATATGCTACAAAAGGTTTGTTTGCACTATGAATCGATGTTCATAGTAAAATACAGCAATAGTACATAATCATGCATAAATGATGTTTATTAACTAAAAAGTTCTTAATGTATATAATTTTAATTTACAGTTTTGAAAAAGGTGATTGACTATTAAAAAGAAAGAAAGAAAGATGTCTTATTTTACCTAACAGATGTGTGGGGGTGAGAGGAGCTTCAAATTTAGATTTTCTATTAAGTTTTTCTTTCAGGAAGTTGATTTTTAGTTTTTTGGGAACTTTAATTCTGTGCTTCTGCCATTCTTCTCCAGGGCAAACAGCTATGTCTTCATTACATCTGATTTCTTCAACGATTTCAAGGTCTTCTTCTAAAAGGAGAGGAAATAACCTTCATAAATCCTCATATTAGACTTTTATGGTACAAATGCAAAAGCTGCAAATGTGGGGCTGTATCTAAATCGCCCCTATACCCTAATTCACTATTTCCTACTCCACTGAATGGCTTCATAGCCTGTGTGGGACATGCCCAATGTTTGCTGAAACCATAGAAATGATGCATGAAGTAATGCTGTAAACTGAATACAGCAGTACCTGTTGCAAAATTGTCTGTGACTTCTCTGATTAAACATTTTTTTTTTTTTTATCATTGTAAACTAAAATATACCCAGCTAACCATAATACGTGATTGTTACATTAACTGGCAAATCAACTTTAACTCCGTACTCACAAATATGTACTTTCTCTTCACAAAAGACTAGACAACATACTTTTAGGGCGTAGTTGGCGAACTGGGACTTAGCAAGAGAGATAACAGTTCTTTCCCTCACTGTACCGCCGCCAGTCCAAAATAAACATTTACGTTTTACTGTAAACGTCGTTTCAATTAAAATATCCTAGTAGAATTTCATGTTACGGTTCGACTCTGGGAATGACTCAGGAGTTCTCCTGACATACCACTGTGAAGTTTAGGAAAGAAATTTGACTAAAGCACACAATCTGATGTTTCAAGAAATGAACAAAAATATACAGCGAGAAAAAACAACCGAAAAGAAAACTCAAAGCTGGGTATTTGGGGACCATTTTTGCCAGTGAGTTTGCTCATTTATAGTGTTTTTTCTTATTTTTCGTTTTTTTTCATGCTGAAAAAAGTTACGTTTAATCCTGTCGTTTCAAATGATCGTCTTGTCGCATATAAACAGCAGCAGTGGCAAAACATGCGCGTTGTTTTTCTTTTATATTAGCCTAAATATTTTATGTGCAGATTCCCCTCATATATCTGCATTCACAATACGACAGTATGTCGGAATTGTCTTACCTTTTACTCTTTTGAAAGCCATTATGCAAAAGTGAGATGAGATTTGACTTTCAGCTTGTAGCCGTATGACACCCACACAGATTTTGGGGGGCGTCTAATGGTTGGACTGAGCATAGGATAGCAATCCACCGACAACTGCAGCACAGCAACACAAACAATTCATTCCTAGAATCAATACCAATTTAAACAACAGAAACAAAGTATTAGGCAAACTCTCCATCTCTTTATATTTGATTTATTGAATTTATACTGTAACTGGTGTTTATACTGCAATCTGATGCAAACACCATTTCACTACTGCCACTGAAAAACACAACAGCAAACGTGCATTAGCCAAAACTGCATAAATTAATCAGTTTATATATCTGGTTAACCGATTTCTTGTTGCAATAATGGATCGTTCTCTTTGACAGATTTAAACATTTAGCTAGGTAAATAAATGACACTTAAATTGACAGGTAAACAAAGGCTATTTTCTGAGCAGCTCTCATTCTTGTTTAAAATGACATTTACTGTAGCTACTGTATTGTGAACCAAGCTGTACTGCATCTTAAGTCTTTATTTTCAAAGCTTTGAACATGCGTTCAACTAAAGCGAAAACGCTCTACATTAATAAATAAATACACAGACACACACATATATATACATATATATATACACACACACACACACACACATCTGTTTTTTACATTTGACTTAATATTTAGATTTTACAGATTTTCTCAGCTGGTTTTACACAAATTCAGTGCTCCAAAAAAAACTTGTAATGTTCCACCATATTCAAAAATGTGTCACACGCACACACAGAGGAGATGAGAGGTGAGTGGTAAACCAAACCAGCGTTTATTAGACAGATCGATGAATTCACAGAGTTTGACACAAATGATAATTGAGATAGCTTAGCAGACAGTCCTGGTGAGCATATGCGGGTGAGAGTCCAATAAAGAAACCCACACTGGATCCACAGAGCACAGGAGAGTTCGACGGGGGAAAATAGCACGAGGTCAGGGGCTGAAGAAAGCAGTGCAAACGGTAGACCCGACAAGAGATGAATGGCTTGTGAATCCTTTATATAGGGTGTGGCTGATTGAGATCAGGTGCACGTGATTATAATTCCGGTGATGAGGAACGGGTGGGCGGTGCTCGAGGTGACTGTGGTGAATGTCTGACAAAATGTCATTGATTAAATTTTAAAAATACATTCTTTTTTACCTTAAGTTTGGAGAATAGTAAAATCAGCTGTAACAACTGTAATTACATATTACATGAAATAATACTGATTGCACCAGTCTTGGGTTTAGGGTATCCCCCACTGGGATAGACTCCAGCCCCCTGTGACCCTGAAGAGGTTAAAGTGGTATGGACGTAATACTGATTGAATACTGAATGGATAGATAATACTTATTTTGTATCACAGTATGATTCACGGTTGTTTAACATTAGCTATAGATGTAACAAGACATTCAGATGATTTTCCATTTGACGAGTACTTTAGAGAAGAAGAAAGTAGAGGACTCATTGTCCAGTAGAATTTAGTTTTGGAGAACAAAGTCAAATCAGTAGAGAATAACAGAATAATATCACTGAATTTTCTTAATAATAAGTATTACATCCCACAATACTGATTATATATCACAGTTGTTTAACATAGCTATAGATGTATCAGGGCATTAAGGTGATTTTCCGTTTGACGACAACTTTAGAGAAGAAGGACGTGGAGGACTCGGTGTCCAGTGTTCCTCTGTGTTCACTCAGACACCCTTTGATCCTGCGCAGATCTGAGTTTGACAGGTTGGTCTTCAGGTTTAGGAGAGCAAGAACATGCTGCTCACTAGTGGAGAATGACAACAAAGATCATTGATGAAACAAGACACATACTGTAATCTAAGTAGATATATAGTTTCTTTCTGTAAGGTAACATAACTGCATCCTGCCAAACTCACCTAATGTCAGGATAGTCTCTTGCCAGAGTAACAATCTCAAGTTGCAAACTTCCAGAATCCTGGAGTTTCAGAATCTCTGATAATTTTGGAAGGATCTGACAGAGCCATTCCTCTCTGGACCCCTACAAAACAGAATGGTACTTTATTTAGAAAACTATTTACATTTATCATAATTTCCCTCTGCTTTTCCACAAATCATATATGCTCTTTCAAACAAAGAAAACTACGTAAAAGAGACTACACTAGGGCCATATTATGTCTGTGACTCATTGTCATATTGTGTTTAACATAATAGTACCAGACTACTGTATGTTACTGTCAGCATGTCAGGCACACAAATGTTTTCATTTTTTAAACCATTTGAACTTATTAACCCTCCAACACTCTTAAGCTTCTAGGGCTTTAATTATTATTTAATGTTTCCCAATGTGAACAACTGTGATAAAAGCACATAAAAACACAAACAAGTTTACACCAAAACTTCATTAAAAGAACTGAATATAGATAAAACATTGATCAAGGGAATAGTTCACCCAAAAATGTGCTCACCAAAGGATTCTCTGGAGTGAATGTAATTTTAAATCATTTCTTATGATCAAAATATGAATCCATATTAAGGCTTCCTCCAGTGAAAAGGTCCATCCTTTGTTATCCTCTCAAATCCAAGTCCACTGACATATTTGTTTAGAACTGTTTAGTACTGTTTTCACTTGTAAATGGTGCTTGATCCGTGCATATTTATCTCTTCACTCTAAAAAATGCTGGGTTCAACCTGCTGGGTCATTTAATAGGGTTGTTTACATTTTATTTAATTTATAAAGTCTTTACTGTGCTGTAAATTATATTATTTTACACAACACAACATAAAATCGAGATGTCAGTCAGCTGCTATTTCGGTGAAAATTGATTACAGAGAACGGCTGAATACATTCAAATTAAAATGCTACTTTTAAATGTTACATTTTTTTTTATTTCTGAAATGCTTGTTAAACGAGCTTAAATGTATGTAATATTGTTTACTTTGCTGTATTCATCCAAATAAATTCAATTTGTCTTATATCTTTTTGTTCTTGCTTAATAATAAATATTCATCTTTTGATTATTTCTGTTGCCTCTGTAATTTCCAGCCCATTTTAAGCCAGCAATATAATATTTTTTAAACAATAGTTTTCTTTAAATAAAACAACCTAGCATGTTGGGTAAAAACATTTAACTCAAATATAACCCAGCATGTGTTCTGTCCAATATTTACCCAGCACTGGGTTGCCAAATAACCCAAGTTGGGTGTTTTTTTACCCAGTATTTTTTTTTTTTTTTTGAGCCTTTCCAAACGGTTTCAGAAAAAGGAAAAATGAAGCTTTTTATTTTAGATTTTCAAAAGTGCAAGAAAACCCCACTAGGCAGATTTTGGTTGCAGCATGTGAGTGTATGTTTATATGCATGTGTTGGTCTGGATCTCACCACTTTGGCAAACACAGAGCAGATTGTATTGCTGTCGTGGCAGATGAACTCAGCAGCTGCTTCTTGCTGCTCTTTGTCTTTCAGTTTCAGTTTTCTCTTCATCATTCGTCTCACATACTCAACCATTACGTCTACATGCAGCTCAGCCAGTAGCTCCTATAAACACAGACACACACTCTTCAGATATCCATAACTGTAAAACAGTAAAAAATACCACATTTTTAACTAATGTAAGATCATTCATCTGTTTACAACAGTGGTTCTCAACCTTTTCAAAGGGCCTCCATTGTCTACAACAGTATTCAAAGACCTCAGAAGTTTTTTTTTTTTTGGTAATTTAAGTCATCTCAAGGCTCCATCCGGAACTCTGCTGAGGCCCTTCAGTGAGCCCTGCCCCCCTTGGCTGAGAACCACTGATTTCAATGTGTCTGTTAGAAATGATATTTGCTGTAAAAGTGGTTCTGACCTCTCTGCAGACAGACTTGAGTTCTTTCACATTGTCTATGTTATTCTCAAGCGCTTTCACCAGCTCCTCCACAACCTCACAATGTCCAGCGAACCAAACTTGAGTCCATAGTTTATGGTACAGCGGCTGTGCAGATAAACATTTTGGTTATTTCCAAAATGTTAGACTTAATTTAAGAAGTAAATATTAAAGGAAGCATTGCAAACATGAAAGTAAAGCATATTATAAGTGAGGACATCTGTGTTGGCCCTGGAACAACATTTCTGTAATAAAATCAAAAGCCAAGTCATTCCTTCACCCTTACCGTAAACGACCTTAAAAAATCTAAAGGAAAATTCAAGTTAAAGCTTTCAAAAAGTGTAAAATAAACATTAACCCTTTAACTGTTACCGTCCACTCTGTGGGACGCCTAAGTTTACTTCACCATTTACAAATAAATCCTAATCTAAACATATACATCGTTGGGAAGGTCTAAGACTCCTAAATAGATATTTTACCACTCTTTTGTGTTACAAATTATGTAGGAAAAGTAATAGATTAATTCATGACAAGAGTGCACCTCAAAAATCTACATCATAACAGGAGTTCTGACCTTTGTCACAAAAAGACTTTCTTTGTTGCCTTTTTACCTATCACGCAATAGAAATCTTAAGAAATTATATATCACCTGAAAACTTAAAATCTCAAAATTCATCCTTTGAAAACCGTTTTAAAATCAGACACTGCATTACCATGGAAATTGTACATCAAAATCATATTACAAAATGTTTTCATTCATGAATTATAAAAATTTAACTCTGGATAGTGTCTGTGTTCAAGATAGGGAGTGACAGTTAAAGTTGAGCCAAACTACGTCAGACCTTTCAAGCAAACATTTAATCATAACCATTGATTGAAATGCTGTTCCAGGACCAACAGGGATGTTGATGCAGATACTACTTGGCTAAATGCTGACTTCTTCATTCTGATTTCTGGATAAACTATGCTAAACACATCCTCATTGGTCATTTAACATAAAATGAGATGGAAAATGTTTATTGGGGGCAGTATCTCCAGGTAAATAAGTACAGTAAGTGTACCTTTAGTTCTGAGTGAATACGACTGAGGAAGTACTTGTGACAAATGTTTTTGAGATCTGCTAATGTGGACAGGCAGGCTGTTCTGGCGTCCTCTGAAAACAGATGTTCTGGCTTTTGTACGTAATCCCTGAGTATACAGAGGAATAATGGGTGGAAAGTTTTTTTGTAATTATGGCAGTAAACTTGTAACATGTTGCAGTTAACAGAAAGCTCTAGTTTATATAAAGTAAAATATTATTTGATTTTAAATTCAAATATGAGCAACATAATACATTATACTATTGTGTAGTTTATAATTATTTTGAAATAAATAATTACTTTATATTGTAACAGCATATTTAGAATGTCTGCAATAAGGAAGAAAACTGATTTCTCATTAATCAAAGTCAAACTCACCTAAAATGGTAAATATTAACCAGATTAGCACCAAGAATTTTAGGAACGTTTTCTTGTTTTCTTTTAACAAGTTCCTCCAGACGTGTCTTATAGCTGCCATTGCAGAAAAAAAGGAGAAAGCATCTCAATATTATGATTGTACTTATGTGAGAATGTGACAGTGATGTGACTAGTTATCTACCTCAGAAGAAAGCTGTCCAGCTGGTTTAGAAGACTCCGGGCTTTGCTTTCACAGCTCAAAAATGTGTTGACATCTTTTACAGCCCCATCAATAAGCTATAAGAAAAATATGCTTACACTTCAATATTGGCAAACTGCATAAAGCCAAAGAAGGCTTCTTCCTTTTTTTTAATTTTTGAGTCTTGCAACACATATAATTAAAATAAGATGATGTTAGAGAGTCAGTAGAGCTCATAACCTACTGGTAAAACATCTACAGCAAGGTTACTGAAGTAGCATCCATCCATCAGCTCTGGTTCGCTGCCATCACTCCATTTTTGCACTTCTTTCTCAAAAGCAGTGAATAACCATTTTTTAATCTCGCTCTGATAAGACAAAACAAGCAACAGGAATTATAAACTAAAACATGCAGCATTAACTGACATGAGAGAGAAGAACTTTAACACTGTATCTACACCAGATACAGTTGAGGTCAAATGTTTACATTCACCTTGCAGAGTCTGCAAAATGTTAATTATTTTACCAAAATATGAGGGATCAAACAAAATGCATGTTATTTTTTATTTAGTACTGACCTGACCTGTGTAACCCCATGCCAGCAGAGGGAGCCCTTGCCCATGTACTGACTGTTACCACTCCCTCTGCTTCCTCTTTGGTGACTTCCTGTTTGGCAGCCGTTTAAGTAGGGCTGTTCAATTCTGAAAATTTTGGAATTGAGTCCGATTCCGATTCCTGGTTCTGGAATCGATAGGAATCGATTCCTCACTGTTGTTTTCGATTCTTTTTCGATTCTTGTTTTTTTAGATCGGAGGAACCTAATTTTGCCATGAGTGTAGGATATACATGTCTTAGAAAGTAGTCTTATCATAATATGAAGCTTTATTTTTAAAAATTCATGATATATTTAAATTGTAATTTTACTTCATTGCCCATGAAATTAGTCACAGTGGACATGCGTTTATTGCATGAACTGAACAAGGCGTGCACAGTTCAGCACAATGATGTTAACTTTAACAGTATGCTTTGCACAAAATTAACAAATTGTACACACACCAAAATAACCAGAACATTATCAGATCAGAACAAATCAGACTTCTAATCACTAGTGAGCAAGAGGCAAATTAATGGATGCTCAACGGAAGGGTGCAACCTCAAACTCAGACGAGCTCAGTACAGACTCTTTTCATTAAGTTTATTTTGTGAATAGACATTCAGCGACGTTTGATGACAGCAGCTGAGATGTGCAGCCTTCGTATGATACAGCCTTTCGTTTGAGAGGCGCCCATAGATTAGCTTTGCTAAACTGAAAACAGCTCTGAATGGGGAGTCAATTCCCCTTGATGGAATCGATTCCAACCTTTGGAATCGACTCTCAATTCCCAATGCCTCAGAATTGAGGAATTGATTCTTTTTGGAATCGATTCCCAGCCCTACATTTAAGGAGGGCCATGCCAAACAGGCCTCTGCGAAGTATTGTTTTGCTGTAGCGGACTCTACCAAGTGGTTTCCTTGTTGTTTCATTGCCATAGTTTTTGCCTTGTTTATTTTGTTACTTTGGACTGCTCTCTTGGATTTAATGACATAGCCCTGAAAGGTATTTTTTGTAACGGACTTAAGAACAATTTATATGACCTCATGCCAGACAATAGATGCTCAGCTACACTTCAGGAATACATTGACTATGCTTTGTTGCTGGCTGGTTCGTCATTTACTGTGGGGATTGTGGAAGAGGAATGTGTAATCCCACAGTACCCCCTACACTAAATCCCTCTCACGATAAGCCTACCAAGCCAAAGCCTTCCCACGTCATGCCTGTCAAGCCAAAGTCTGCTCACATCGTGTCTAGTAAACCAAGCCACAGCCTGCACCTGTCATGGCTGCCCTTCCACAGTCTGCACCTGTAATGGCTGCCCTCCCATGGTCACCACGCCTGAGCCTCACCATGCCAAGGTCATCCTACCAGAATCTCGTCCCAACATGGCTGCCATACCCAAAGCAAGACAAGTGATGGCTGATCTTCTGGTGTCAAGTGATGACTGATCTTCCGGTGTCAAGTCAGAGCTGCACTTTCAGTGCCAAGTCAAGTTACAGCTGTGTTTCCTAAGTCAAGTCAGAGCTGCTCTTCCTAAGTCAAGTCATGATACAGCTGTTGTTCCTGAGCCAAGTAAAGCCAGAGCTGCTCTTCCCAAGTCAAGTCAAAACTGTTGTTCCCAAGCCAAGCTACAGCTCATCTTCCTGAGTCAAGTCAAGTAACAGCTGTTCATCTAGAGTCTCGTCACATCACAGCTGACCTCCCAGAGCCTCGTCATGTATCAGCTGACATCCCAGAGCCTTGTCATGTCTCAGCCGTCCTTCCAAAGCCTCGCCAGGTCTCGTCTCATCTGCCAGAGCATCGCCAGGTCTCGTCTCATCTCCCAAGCCACGCAGAGCCCACGCTCCCAAGCCGCGCAGTCTTGACGCTCTCTAACCTCACAGCCTCCACACACTCAAGCCCAGCAGGCATCCCACTGTTAACTGTGCTGCCCACAATGGCGATCACCATTTTGAGTGTGTGGGCTGCACATTGTGCTCCAGAGGCCTCCTCTGTCCACGAGTCTACACCAGAGGCCTCTCCTGTCCACGAGTCTGCACCAGAGGCCTCTCCTGTCCACGAGTCTACACCAGAGGCCTCTCCTGTCCACGAGTCTGCACCAGAGGCCTCTCCTGTCCTCCTGGCCTCAACCTGTCCTGTTCTGGCCAAGAAGGCCAATCCTATCCTCTCCACCGGTCCAGCCACGTTCAAAGGGGCTACCCCTGAAGTCTCTGCTCTGCCATGGGGATTCCTGCTCTCCTCTGCTCTGCTGTGGTGGTCGTCTGCTTCACTCTGGAGATCTTCAGACTCATCCGTTCCATCGTGGGGATCTTTGCTCCTGTCTGCTCTGCTGTACTGGTTGCCAGCTCCACCCGGGCTCCCTGCTCTGCCTGCTCCGCCATGGCTCCAGGCTCATCAGGATCTAACATGGTGGACTTCTCATCCAGTGTTTCACTGTCTGCCACTGCGCCAAGGCCCAGGTCCTACAGTGCTTCACTGTCTGTCACTACTCCACGATCCATGCCCACCTCCTCTGCATGGACCTGGCCCCCCGTCCCACCCCCTGGTCTACCTTGTTCCCACCACCCTCCAGGACTGTTGTTTCTTGAGTGCCAGGAGTCGCTCCTAGAGGGGAGGATTCTGTAATGCCCCGCCAGCAGAGGGAGCCCTTGACCATGTACTGAGTGTTACCACTCCCTCTGCTTCCTCTTTGGTGACTTCCTGTTTGGCAGCCATTTAAGGAGGCCGATGCCAAACAGGCCTCTGCGAAGTATTGTTTTGCCGTAGCAGACTCTACCAAGCATTTTCCTTGTTTCCTTGTAGTTTCATTGCCATGGTTTTTGCCTTGTTTATTTTGTTACTTTGGGCTGCTCTCTTGGATTTAGATTTACGCTTTTGTCTTGCCCTTGGATGTAAGTGTTAGTTGTTTATGAGTCCCCCCCCCCCCCCCCCCATATTTTTTGCATATTTGAACCCTTTGAACTGATTTTGTCTTTTGGGAAACATGTAAGTATCTTCTGTAGTGTAACATCTTCTGAAGTGCAGTACTAAATGGAAAAAAATATAGTATTTAGGCAAAACAAGAAAAATGTACATGTTTATTCTGTTCAAAAGTTTACACCCCTGGTTCTTAATGCATCATTTTCCTTCTGGAGCATCATTGAGCGTTTAAACCTTCTCTAATAGTTGCAGTCCCTCAGTTGTACTAAGTGTGAAAAGATGGATCTCAAAATCATACAGTCATTGTTGGAAATGGTTCAAATACACAAAAATTGCTGAAAAAGCAAAGAATTTGTGGGATCTGAAGGATTTCTGAAGAACAGCGGGCAGTTTAACTGTTTAGGAAAAAAAAGGGACTCATGAACAACTATCACTAAACAACAACAACAACAGTGACAACACAGTATTAAGAATCAAGCATATGTAAACTTTTGAACGGGTCATTTTTATAATTTCATCAATTATGTTCTTGTGTGGACTATATGTAAATGTCTTTTATGTGAAAAATCTTATTCAGGTCAGTACTAAATAAAAAATAACATTAATTTTTTACAATCCCTCTTATTTTTGGTTCAATAATTAACATTTTGCAGATTCTGCAAGGTGTATGTAAACTTTTGACCTCAACTGTATGAGCAGCATGTCAAAAGCAATCTAATTCATTGCCTCGTTTTAATCCCAACCTACTAAATCACCTCTTTATAAGAGAAGTACTGTTCCTCTAATCTCTTAAGATCTTCTTCAGGTAACAGAGGTCCAAGTGATGAACTGTTGATGTGCTCCTCTAACTCTTTATGCTTCAATACATCTCTAAGAAAAAAAAACAGAACATTAACATTTCTGAAATAGTCTGAAACATGCTGGCATGCTTTTGAAAGATGACTGTCGTTGACTAGCCCTTACTTTGGGTAGTACTCCACAATCCAACTCAATATATAGAGGCACTCCTCACAACTGATTTCAGATCTGGCGAGCTCCTGGAGTCTGGTGGAAAAGGCTTCATGGTAGAGTTGAGCATACGTCCTACAGATCTCAAAGTCTGGTGGGTAACACTCTCTCAGATTTCGGACCACTCTGAGCAGATCCTTCTGTACTTGTTTGCCCATTCGGCACACCTCTTTCTTTAAGGAGGTAGACAGGTTGTCTGCTTTATTCTCCTGTTCATCTGCATTCTTCATTCGTTCCTCCACGATATTCTGGAGTAATGTGTCATGGATGTGTCTGCACTTTGTAGGCCTCCATACTGGACGTTGATCCACAGCTACTTCCGCCCAACGTCTGTCCTGTGCCTCCTCCTTAAGTATTGAAGTCAAAGCACTCTTGAGTGTCTCCTGGTTGTCTTCACTGAAAGAGCCATGGATGGCCAATCTCAGTCGCAACACAAAGATCTCATAGTCTGTCTGCAGCTTGTCTTCCTCATCTTCTGCCCTAGCCTCTTCTTTTGAGAAGAGACATTCCTCAGCTTTCACCAGCTGCTGCTGTGCTTCAGCCAAACGGTTCTGCTCAAGGTTTTCATTGAAATCCAGCTCCACTGCATTATATAATTACATTATATTAACTTAATTTTTGAAAATGTACTCTTAGCTAATTCTCATGTGTATGGTAAAGCAAGAGCAAGAGTTCTCTAATATAGTGACCCATACTAAAATATATACAGCAGCTGTATTACACATTTTCATGTATAAAGATCCATTTAAACTCTGAGAGGAAAATATCAAGCATGAAATAAAAACAAAATGTATGAATTGTTCTAACGGTAAAACAAATGATTAAAATAATATCTGGAAAAAAGTACTTTTTGTATTATGTTTACAGTGCATTTTTTTTCTACCAACTATACTATACCTGATGGAGTTTCACGGAATTTTGGATTCTTCTGCCTTTTCTTGAAGTCGGGAATTTTTTCTAATATTTTGATTCTGATTTTTTGTTTCTGACATGCCACTTCAGGAACATCCGGAGAAACTGCAATGCCTTCAATGGTGTCAAGGTCCACTTCTAAATTATAAATCAGAAATTAAAGATGATAAGAAACTTTTCTTTCATGTACAAGCATTACAATTTACAACACATTGTGCTATTTTACCTAACGTTTTTTCGGGGTTGAGAGCAGCTTCAGATTTTGAATTCTTTTTGTGTTTTATAATGTTTTTCATTTTAATATTTTTTGGTATTTTGATTAGGTGCTTTTGTTTCTGACATTGTTTTTTGGGTTCTTCATCAGCTGTGCCTTCAATGCCAACGATTTCTTCACAGATTTCTTCTGATTTCTTATTTTTGTCAAGGCCTTCTGAAAGCAGAGAGTAATCAGAAACATATATAAATTAAAATCTTAATCTTATAAAATAAATAAATCCCTATATCTTAATATTGGGAGGGGTGAAAGCATTGTCTATATGAAACAATTTAACAACTACTGTTAAAATGTTTACTGCCTGGCCAAAAAATAAAGTCACATCTAGATCTAAATATCCAAATACTTAAAGGAGAAGTTCACTTCCAGAACAAAAATCTACAGATAATTTACTCACCCCCTTGTCATCTGAGATGTTCATGTCTTTCTTTCTTCAGTCGTAAGGAAATTATGATTTTAGAGGCAATCATTTCACAATTTTTCTCCATATAGTGGACTTCAATGGTGCCTGACGAGTTTGAACTTCCAAAATGCAGTTTAAATGTGGCTTCAAAGGGCTCTAAACCCTAAAGAAGAGTCTTATCTAGCAAAACGATTGGTTATTTTCACAATTTTTTTTTCTGGGATGGTTTAGAGCCCTTTGAAGCTGCATTGAAACTGCATTTTGGAAGTTCAAACTCTCGGGCACGATATAAGCCCACTATAAGGAGAGCATTCCTGAAATGTTTTCCTCAAAAAACATAATTTATTTACGACTGAAGAAAGAAAGACATGAACATCTTGGATGACAAGGGGGTGAGTAAATTATCTGTAAATTTTTGTTCTGGAAGTGAACTTCTCCTTTAAGATTTTAGGATTGAATCATTACAATATTTTTCCAGCATGTTGGATGTTTGGCACATTTTTTTTAGTCCTATTCATTATGTAGCTTTTTATTTCTCAAACAACCATGTTGGAAGACATTACCATGTACATATTCCAGGATGACAATGTCAAGATTCATCAGGCTGAAATTGTGAAACACTGACCACCACAGAGTCCTGACCTTAACCCCATTTAAAGTCTTTATGAGTTCTTTGTTGGGCTGCCTTTAGCTTTGATAACACTGTGAATTCGTTTTCGAATTGTTTCAACAACTTTATGAAACATCATATTTGTTACACTGATTTTTGGGGCACACCTCACGTCCTTTCCTTCCTTTTCTTTCCTACTGATAAATTGATTCCAGGACATGCAAAAAGCCTTTCACTGCGGTTGAGATAAGGAATGCATGTGTGAAAATGATTTCTCATGCTCACTGTTTCACTCTTTCACAATTTGAGCCCAGTGAATCTTGGCACTGACATCAAGAAATATGGACATGGGTATGTTTTCCAGCATACACTGTAAAAAATCTTCTGTAAAATTTACGGTAAAAAAACGGCATCTGTGGTTGCCGGAATTTTACTGTAAAAAATACGGTAGCAACATTTCATGTTTTGCGGTTTTCACTTTTTACAGGTAAATACCGTAATTTCATTAATTGATATAATGTTAATGTACCAACCTGCTGAAGTACTGAAATCTGTTTTGTAACTTTGTAATACACTGATAACCACCAAAAGCAGGTGGTGATGATAAAGTCAAATGATGAACCAAAGCTCATCACAAACAGCTTTTAAATAATAACATATAGAAGGTGCACAGTGTCATTCACACAAACACTAAACACCATTATGGTAACACACATGAAACTGAAATAATGCATAAACATTAATTTAACTGTAATGCCAAGCCAGCAGAGGGAGCCATCTCCCGAGTACTGACTGCGCGCTCCCTCTGCTGCTTCTACATTCACTTCCTGTTTGGGACTACTTAAGCTGTGACCATGTGCTTGCACATCGCGAAGTATTGCCAGTTAACCTGCCTTACCGAGCATTTTCCTGATTATTCTGTTTGTTTGCACGTGTATGATTCTGCCTCGTTTTCTGACCACTGATTTCACGGATTACCCTTTCTGGACTGTTTGCTTGTGTGGACTGTTTTCAAGGTTTGACTTCATTGCCTGGTTTCTCACTTACGATTCTCGGATTACCCATTGGATTGTCGAAAGATCGGACTGCTTTATGGTTATTGACCCTCTGCCTGTTTACACGTGTATGTTTGTAATAAACTTCCGCACATGGATTCTAACGCCGCCTCAGCGTCTTCGTTACAGAATACTTCGCCTACCTTGAATCCAGCGGAGGTTTCCAACTTGCAAGCAGCTTTCACTTACCAAAGCGAATTATTGAAGAGTTATCAAGAGCAGCTCACAAAACTACAATCAGTCAACGAACACCTGATGCACTACGTACGATCTCTTCCTCCTCCCATGCCATCAACGGTAAGCTTTGCACTTCCTAATAAGTTTGATGGAACTGCTGAGCAATGCAAGGGGTTTGTTCATCAAGTGAAGCTGTATTTTGATCACCAAAAGGATCGATTTGAGTCAGAAGAAAAGAGATGTGCATTTCTCATGACTTTGCTTACGGGAAGAGCTCTCGACTGGGCTTCAGCAGTGTGGGATACCGATCGACAGTTCAAGACATCTGTCGATTATTTTTTACAACAAATCCACGAGGTCTTCGAATATCCCACAGGGGGCAGGGATATTTCGACCCAGATTATTCATGCTAAGCAAGGTAATCGCACTGCAGCCGATTACGCTGTCGAGTTTCGTACTCTGGCAGCCCAGAGTGGGTGGAATGATGTTGCTCTTAAAGCCATTTTTTACAACAGTCTGAATGTCGATCTGCAAACTGAACTCGCCTGTCGTCGAGAGAATTCATCGTTTTCTGAACTCGTTAATCTTACCATCAAGATCGACAATCTCATGAGGCAGACGCCCAGGCAGCATATTAACAAGAGTAATCACCGCAATTCCCCAATTTGCGGTCCAGCCGTTGAACAATCCTCTGTTGAACCCATGCAACTTAACGCTTCACGGCTGACTGAGGAGGAACAAACAAGACGTCGGCAAAATCATCTGTGTTTTTACTGCGGTGAACCAGGCCATCGTAGTGTTGGATGTCCGCTTAAGTTCAAGCCTTCCTCAGGGGTAAATATCCAAAATTTCTATGTTCTTCAAAACAAGTCACTTACATTACCTGTTACCGTAAGAACTGATACTCTGTCTCTCGATCTGACAGCGATGATTGACTCTGGAGCCGCACTGAATCTCATCAATAAGGACATCATCAAGAAGTATAACATCCCAACCCAACCATGCATTCCACCCATCCAGATTAAAGCCATCAACGACACTCTCATCGATCATGGTATCCACTGCCAGACAAAAACTTTGAAACTTCAAATTGGTCTGCTTCATCAGGAAAATATCACATTGTATGTGGTTGACTCACCCAAATATGAAGTCATCTTAGGATTTCCCTGGCTCTCCATCCACGACCCTGCCATTTCCTGGTTTCGCGGGGAGTTAACTCAATGGTCACCATTCTGTATGAAGAACTGTTTCTCCATCCAGCCACAACTCTGTCTCACAACAAGCACTGAAAGTCCAGAAACACAGGTAAAAGTAACCATCCCCAGTCATTATAAAGATTTATCTGATGTTTTCAGTAAAACCAAGGCCACGCAACTCCCTCCACATCGCCCTTGGGACTGCGCCATTGATTTACTTCCCAACGCCATGCCCCCTAAAAGCACAGTTTATCCATTGTCCAGGACAGAGGAGCAGGCTATGGAGGAATACATTGAAGAGGCTTTAGACTCTGGTTTCATTCGTCCGTCCACATCCCCTGCTGCAGCTGGATTCTTCTTTGTGAGCAAGAAGGATGGTGGTTTAAGACCCTGTATCGACTATCGTGGCCTCAACAACGTCACGGTGAAGTTCCGCTACCCCTTACCTTTAGTACCCCCTGCTTTGGAGCAACTACGGGAAGCCACCATTTACACCAAGCTAGACTTACGAAGTGTATACAATCTCATAAGGAGGGGGATGAATGGAAGACTGCATTTCTCACCACTAGGGGGCACTATGAGTACCAGGTGATGCCGTATGGGTTAGCCAATGCCCCAGCTGTATTTCAGTCCTTCATCAATGAAATTCTCAAGGAGTTCATAAATAAGTTTGTTATCACCTACATCGACGATATTCTGATTTATTCCAAGACAGAAACCGAACATGTTGCCCATGTGCGTGCTGTGCTGTCCCGTTTGCTGGAAACCCAACTTTATGTCAAGGCTGAAAAATGTGAGTTCCACGTCCACCAAACATCATTCCTCGGCTATCAAGTTAGCCACCAGGGGGTTAAAATGGATTCAACCAAGGTTCAAGCAGTCACGGATTGGCCTCAACCCACCACCATCAAGGAGCTTCAAAGATTCCTGGGCTTCGCCAATTTCTACCACCGTTTCATTCGAAATTACAGCACCATAGCTTCTCCCCTTACCTCACTCCTCAAAAATAAACCCAAGAAACTCTGCTGGACTGAAGAGGCAAGTCATGCATTTAACACACTCAAAACAAGTTTCACTTCAGCTCCCGTCCTTAAACACCCTGACCCGGATCTGCCATTTGTTGTGGAGGTGGACGCATCAGATTGCGGGATAGGAGCTGTTCTCTCCCAACGTCATGGTCAACCAGGCAAGCTTCATCCATGTGCCTTTTATTCCAGGAAACTTACGAGTGCTGAGAGGAATTACGACGTGGGAAATAAGGAACTGCTATCCATGAAAGCCGCTATAGAGGAGTGGCGACACTGGCTAGAGGGCGCTCGCCATCCTTTCCAAGTCATCACTGACCACAAGAACCTTGAGTATATAAAAGGAGCCAAAAGACTCAACCCACGTCAAGCCCGATGGGCCCTCTTCTTCACTCGTTTCGATTTCACAGTCACTTACAGACCAGGAAGTAAGAACAGTAAGGCAGACGCTCTCTCCCGTAAGCATGACCCCCTACTGATTATCTATCAGGTAAAGGAGTTACTGGACTCTCGGCGTAGAGGGGGTCAGCTCCAATATCTGGTGGACTGGGAGGGCTATGGACCTGAGGAGAGGTCATGGGTGGCCGCGAACGACATTCTGGATCCATCTCTCATCGAGGAGTTCCATCGAGCCAGACCCGACCGTCCAGCACCACAACCACAGGGACGTCCTCGCCGAGCTCCAGGAGTCGCTCCTAGAGGGAGGGGTTCTGTAATGCCAAGCCAGCAGAGGGAGCCATCTCCCGAGTACTGACTGCGCGCTCCCTCTGCTGCTTCTACATTCACTTCCTGTTTGGGACTACTTAAGCTGTGACCATGTGCTTGCACATCGCGAAGTATTGCCAGTTAACCTGCCTTACCGAGCGTTTTCCTGATTATTCTGTTTGTTTGCACGTGTATGATTCTGCCTCGTTCTCTGACCACTGATTTCACGGATTACCCTTTCTGGACTGTTTGCTTGTGTGGACTGTTTTCAAGGTTTGACTTCATTGCCTGGTTTCTCACTTACGATTCTCGGATTACCCATTGGATTGTCGAAAGATCGGACTGCTTTATGGTTATTGACCCTCTGCCTGTTTACACGTGTATGTTTGCTGCTGTTTGTAATAAACTTCCGCACATGGATTCTAATGCCGCCTCAGTGTCTTCGGTACATTAACAACATCAGATGTAACATAGAACCCTAATGTACAAAACAGCTAAGAAAAAACTAAGAAGAAAGGGTTATTTCAACAACAACAACAAAAAAAAAAACATCAAATTAAAAAAAAAAATGTAACACAGGGAATTCTGGGAATGTCAGTTTAACGGTAAATTTCACTGTTCACTGTAAATTTTATGGCCTTTTACCGTTAACCATTTAACAGGTTTTTACTGTAGCATTTTTACAGTATTTTGACCGTTAAATTCACGGCAATTTTTTTACAGTGTAGCTGTTTGAGAAATAAAAATCATCAGTTAAGGTTTAAAGGAACACTCCACTTTTTTTGAAAATAGGCTCATTTTCCAACTCCCCTAGAGTTAAACAGTTGAGTTTTAGCGTTTTCGAATCCATTCAGGCGATGGATTCGACGGATGAAAAATGAAAAGTTGCGATATTCTAGGCTGATATGACCTTGATTGTTACGCCGGAATGAGAGAATAGTTCCTAGGCATATCAGCCTAGAAAATCGCAACTTTCCATTTTCCGTCAGTCTTAGTACACGATGTAACTACAGAAGAGTTTTTAATAGGAAAAATATTGTCATTATATATGGTCATTTTAAGCGAGATGCTATTGGTCTAATCAGATTCAATGATCTATGCTAAGCTATGCTAAAAGTGCTACCGCCAGACCCGGAGATCGGCTGAATGGATTCGAAAACGGTAAAACTCAGGGGAGGTTGGACAATGAGCCTATTTTCAAATAAAGTGGAGTGTTCCTTTAAAGAATTGTAACAAAACATAATATGCCAGAAACATATTAATCACTGCAATAATAATACAATCCTGAACTCTTCTATTTGGTTATTTAATTTAAAATTTACTTTTTACTTTAATTTTAAATTTACTACACTGTTAAGTTAAGTATTAGCTAGTATTATTTACATTTTAAGAGCAACTTACCCAACACTGATGAGGACACAGGGAGTGTCCCAGTAAAGCATGCATTCAAGCACGCACACACTCAAACACACACACACAAACACACACACGCACACACACAAACACATTAGTTGAGAAAGCTTGAGAAACTGATCTACTATTTAAGATTATTATTATTCTTCTTCTGAGCCAAATTTCGGTATCTATCTCCTCCTAGAGCTTTCAAGCTAGAACCACCAAACTCGGCCCAGACCTTCAGACTGGACTGACTCGGTGTGCTATATATTTTCAGACTGATCTGACTTACAGTTTTCCTAAACCAGACTATCAAAACCACAAAAAATCCTATAGACTTACATTGACGGAATGTTCAAATGAGCCAACACTCTTTAACACTTCCCAGAATTCCTTGAGGCTCAATCAAGCTTCCCTTCTATGTACTATTTCTAATCAATTTAGACTCATTTAAGCTTCCACTCTAATATTTCTAATATTTCTAATTTATCTATCTAAATCATGTTAACAACATGCTAGTAACATGCTAATCATGTTAACAACATGCTAGTAACATCCTAATCATGCTAACAACATGCTAGTAACATTCTAATCATGATAGAAAAATGCTAGCAATGTGCTAATAAGATGCTAATCATGCTAACAACATGTTGGTAACTTGATAATCATGCTAGCAACGTGCTAGTTACATGCTATCAACATGCTAATTAGGCTAGAAACATGCTAGTAACGTTCTAATCATGCTAACAACATGCTAAAAAAACACAAGCAACAAGCTACATGTTACAAACAGCATGTTAAATCATGCTAGCTGCTTTCATACTTTTACAATTGCTGCAAACTTTCAGGCTAGGCTTTCTCAAGCCAACTTAAAGTTTGTTCTCAAACTTTACTCATCTAGCTTAGATACTAGTGTCTTTTCCATTAAGTACTAGTACTTATTCATTAGTTACTATAGTGCTTATTTATTAGATCAAGAACAGGCAACGTCAGTCCTGGAGTGCCGCTGTCCTGCAGAGTATAGCTCCAACCCTAATCAAACACACCTGAACAAACTAGATACTAGTACTTTTTAAATTTGTATTTCTGCTCGTTATGCTAATAGTATGTTGAATATTAATGAACCAACAAAATATAAAAGAGAGATTAGACAGGAAATAAAATAAGGAGACAGAAAGTAGAAGAATGTACAGTGAATGTACAAGTGAAGTAGTTTCACCAATAATAAGGCCTTGGTTTGTTGTAAAGAATTATAAATGCTCTCTCTTGTGATGGTTGATGGTTGTCTCTTGGTGAACTGGTTTCTGGATCTACATAACTGCCAATAATCAAATAAAAAAATAACATATCAAACATATCCTCCCTGTTTTCATGGTAATCAATTAGAAGATAAGCTAACATACAAAGCAAGTTAGGCCTAATTAACAATCAACAATGTTGGACGGTTGAGAGGTACTCATGTTTATGTAACGTTCTGTTTGAATCTCCAAATACATTCTCACTCGTTCTTTATGAGGTTGAAGATATCCAAATTAACAGGTCATAGTTTTTCTGTTTTTGATATCATTTATTAATTTCTGACTTTCCAATAGTGATTAGTATCTTTTTAAATATTACTAGTAAGCATCCATTAGTACGTATTTTTTAGATACTGGAATTTATTCAATAAGATACTAGTACCTTTTTAATAGATACTAGTAGTTATTACATGTACTTATTTATTAAACACTAGCATCTTTTGCAATTACTACTAGTAACAGTTCTTATCTTACTAGTCAGATCTGCTTTTTTTACTCGTATTGTCTTATGACTAGTCCGAATGGCCACAGTAGAGTTCAATTAAAAATTGTACTTTCAGATACTAGTATTTTAAGTACTAGTATCTGATAAATATGTATGTCGTATGTAATGAATAAGTACAATAATCTATTTAATATGTGTGAGTACATAATGAATAAGTACTACTATCTAATGAATAAATACTAGTATGTAATAATAAACAGAACAATGCAAAAATGTAATAACTAATATTGATTTAATAGGCAACCATATCTAATAATAAGTACTAGTATCTAATGATTAAGTGCTAGTATCTAATAAAAAGTACTAGCATCTAAAAAGATAAGTACTTGTACCTAATAAATAACTACTAGTAAATGAAAATAAAGTACTAGTCACACTAGTCAAAACTAAATAGTTGGTCTCAAAGACAGATCCCCATAGAAGTCTATGGCAAAATAAATAAATAATAACAACAATAATAATAACTTGTTACTAGTAACAACAGAATAAGTACTAGTCACTTTTATAGCATTAAATAAGTACTAGTATCTATTTAATAGGTACTAGTATCTAACAAATAAGTACTAAGATCTAATAAAATTAATGAGCACTATCTAATAAATAAAAATTAAGCACTAGTATATTTTTTTTAAAAAAAAAAGGTACTAGCACCTATCTATTTAATAGGTATGAGTACTATTAACGAGTTAGTGCTAGTATCTAATAATAAGAACCAGTATCAAATAATGAATATTGTGTGTTAAATAAGAATTTAGTATTTATTTAATAGGAAAGAGTATATAATGATACATACTAGTATCTAATAATACATACTAGTATCTAATAATAGCTATTAATATATAAAAAAAAAAGTAGGAATAACTTCTAGTACATAAAAATTATGTACTAGTCACAATTGAAACAGCCTACATTCCAGTCAAAACTGAATATCTCAATGACAGATCCCCACAGAAGTCAGTGGCAAAGAAATTAAATTTACTAGTAATAATAATAGTTAGTCACTATTGAAATAACTACTAGTATCTGATGTGTAGTATTTATTTAATATGTACTAGCAGCCTATCTAACGAAAAGGTACTAGTGTCTATTTAATAGGTATAATAAGAACCAGTATCTAATGAATAAGTACTAGAATCTTTTGAAAAGGTACTAGTAGCTTACCTAAAGAATAAGCATTAGTAGCTAATGAATAAGTACTGGTATTTAATTGAAAAGATACGACTATTTAAAAATAAGTGCTAGTATCATGAAAACAAAAACTAGTACGGTTTATAGATTTAATGTTAAAACGGCTTGCCATATACATGCGTCGCTTTATTTTCTTTCCTTTTCTGTCCTTTTCTGTCCGAAGCTATGGCACCAACAATCGAACCTGCTATCTTCTCTTTTGACTCCATTTTTAGCGGTTGCGGCTAGCTCGACAGACGGTAGAGTTACCAGCTGCCAACTCCTGTAGCGTACCGACCTGAAAATAACTTACAGTCGCATCTGACTGTACGTTTTAACTGCAGCACAGTTATAATACCATCTTATTTTGTGTTGTCGCAAGCAATCGGTCTAAATGATAAATCGTTATCTGGTTGCTATGGTAATGATGATGGCAATGCGCAATGGAAAGAAAGCTGGAAGCTGCTATTTTAATAGGTGAAAGAATTTAGACCACTAAAATAAATGCGCGACATGGCATTTAACGTCAAATTAAAACATGCCTCCTTAGTTTATGCCTCATGTGCCACATTTCAGTCTCTAATAGCAGAATTTAAAGGGCCATACTGGTAGCTTAAAAAAAAAAAATGAATTACTGAATTACTAAATACAGAAGTGTGGCAGATACATGTTAAGCCAACTTAAAAGGGCAACAACATCGTAACAACACTACAAATGTTTTAATTCTTGTCTGTTTAAAATCAAAATGTTCATGTCAGACTCTAAACAGCCAGGCTAATAGAGTACAGTCAACAGAACAAGACGATGTCATGCTATATACCTTACCTTTTCTCATTTTGCTAAAGGGCATTATCCAGAATTGAAGGCAGCCCAAGTGTGTCCCATATACTCTCTATTCGCTTTCAGTTGTGAGAGCCCTTCACAACTTCTTTTATAGACTGCTGCTGACGTTCTCTAGACACGATGCTGCATCATGTGATCTAGTGAGGAGAAGGCACACCCTATGTTTAGACTCCCAAACTTTTTGTTTGCAAACATTGCAGCTTTTAATCTTGATTGCTAAATTTAACCTACTTCCTGGGTGTAAACTATACACTGATGATGATAATAATAATAACAATTAATTTTCTGACATGACTCATGTCTGATTTGTGGGAAATCTACACTATTAGACATTTCAAAGGGTTTTTACAGTAACTAACTGGCAACAGTTACTGTAATTAAGATATACAGTTTACTGTATTTAATTTACAGTTGCACTTTTTACAGTAAATTACTATAAAAAAATCTAATTCATCAGTATACTACTGTAATTTATTCATTTTAATATAGATTTCAGTAGATTTTATAATTTTTATATTGAATTCATTTTATTTTGTTTTATTTTATTTTTTACTCTCCATAGGTACTACTGGCATTCAATTAAAACAGACACAATAATTACAACATATCAAATTCTTTATTTAAAACATTGCATGTATAACACTTAAAAATACAGTCATCCAATGGTGGAACAGTGCATCTTCACCTTTTCTCCTGTCTTAGGACGTTCTGCAGTGCATTATGTTGTATCCTCTGGATTTATCTGCACAAAGAATCTTTAAGGCAACAGAAACATAATGGGGAAAAAGGCAAGCAGCCAAAGAATACATAGCCATCTGCAAAACCCAGGTGCTGCTCCAAAACGTGGCCACCACCTTTCCTCACCATCCACTTTGTTAGTGACAGAAATGTCTTCTCTGAAAAACAAGTAGAAATGGCACACTTTTAAAAGGAACCCCCCAATAAAACTTCTCAAAACCATAGTTGTTCTCTTACCATGAACTATCAGTCTCAGGTTGGTTGGCATCCTCATGTCTTTCTTGATGCTTCATTGCAGTTGTCTTTAAAACACAAACACACAAAAAAATGCAGTAAATCTTAAATTCCATTAAAAATGATAACAAACTAATTCTAAAACTAGAAAGGCAGCTAACAGTTAGCTATAAAACTTGTTTAACCTAGCTAACATACTTATTTTCTCAATAGGCTACTGGCCAACATTAACTACTAAAACCTAAATACAATTTCAGAATAGTTAACCTAATGTTAATATAAGATAAGCGTTGCTGGTTAAAAATAATTTTAAATCGATAACTTAATTCAATAAGATGACAGAAGCCGTTTGAAATGACAGCGCAGTTTACCATAGTTTGTCACCGCCATGTTGACAGATAAATGTTACTAGTAGTGATAGTTCATTATGAACGAATCTTTAATGTGACTCGGGACGAACCAGTCGTCTCGGGGAATGATTCATTCAGTCGCGCATGCGCAACATCCTATTAGGTTCTGTACTGGAATTAGTTCATCTGTTTCGAGTCTTAGGGTTTTTGGAGTCGTTCGTTCACCAAGACTCGAGAGATGAACTAATCAATTCTCTTTCCGGCTCAGACTGCATTCGTTAAGCTTATTGGGCTGTCACGTGTTGTCTTGTTTGTAGTGTGATAAACGTTTGTGTAAGCAGTAAATGTGTTAGGGAGGATTTTAATTATATTTTGCTAAAATGAACGAAATGACTCGAAAAAAGATTCGTTCATTTTGCTGAACGAGACTCAAAGATCCGAGTCGGTAAAATGATCCGAACTTCCCATCACTAGTTACTAGGCTAAACTGGTATGAAAAAATCTGACAAACACGCAGACAAACGTACACATATTTTATTATTATTATTATTATTATTTTCACCTTACTTGCTGGTCTAAAGTTGCGTCGGCACACAGCGTAGATGTTCTCCGAAACTTTCCTCTCTCGCGGGTTCATCCCCGGGCAAACTCGCGGCGCTGCCCCGCTGCTTCCGTGTCTTCCTCGGACACGAGTGGCGCGGCGCAGCGCGACTCGACAAAAAACAATATAGAACCCATTATATATACTATCTACAGTGGATGCTCCGGTATATTTCTGACGTACAGATGTACTCCAAGCACTCGCGCTGTGTCTGACATGAAGGACAAACATTTTCCAATCATTACAAGCGATGCAACACATCCATTGTAGTCCGACCTACGGCGTTGTAGACACGGTGTAGGGCAAATCGTGTCAATCCAAACATAATGAATGAGGAATATAAAGCAACTTTGATAGAATGCCGCCAAGGAGGTCGTTACAGCAGATACAGTAGTATACAGCAATTTTAAAAAATACAGTAAGTCTCTGAATGTGGGGTCTGACGTCACAGAGAATTCCCATGATGCAATGGTTATTACAGTTATTCACAGCAAAGGGAATTTACAGTATTATACTGGGTGATATACAGTTAATAACTGTAGAAATTACAGAAATGTCTAATGTAGTAAAACAAGAACAGAGGTCCAGTATGAGTTTAACAGTGCTATTTACATGTTCTCATTTAGGCATCATTTTAAAGAAACCATAAGCATTGATAATAAGCGTCCCTTTTTGAATTAGAGCTGGGTTGGGAAAATGGGTTGCTTTTTTAATGCAGGAAGTGTGTTTGTGTGTGTGTGCGCAATGGATTTTGGTCAGCCTTTGGAAATAGGCTGTGTGTTTTTCAGTTGTAAGCAGGATTAAGCATTGTTAGCAATTCCACTGCAAATGTATTGTGAGTTTGTGTTGCAATCTAATGTAGACATCATTTTGCTGACAGCATTAACAATGAGAAACATAATAGCAAACTTTCAATAGTAAGAGAAGGAGAATCGAATGAGAATGATTGAATGAATTTTAGCTGTATGACTGAATCAGTGCACTTGTATTTTAGTTTTGGTTAAAAGGATGCTATCTTTAGTTGCAATAAGTTTCTCTTTGATAAATTGCAAATCATTTAATTTAGCTACTGTAGGGCAAGGACATTGTCAGCCCTTATTTTCTTTAGTTTAAATTAATTGACATTTTCAAGCCAAATAGCTCTACTCTGGCAAGGGGATTTCAAATGCTTACCCATTTGTATTTATGGCTTTCAGTGACAGTTTGATGTTGTAAAGCAAGGCCTGCTGCATAGTTTAAGTGCTTTGTCAGAACATTTGTATAATTATTTTGGCCTGGGGAACTATCTTCAGTCACCATGATTTCCTTTAAGCCACGAGGTTTCTCTCTCGCTCTCACAGCCATTAAATAGATCAGCTACTCCCCCTTGGCTGCACACCAGACATGAATTCAAATAAAGCCTAACCCCTAAACACTGCACACTGAGACAAAAAGCTTATTTAAAATTTATAAATAAATGAATTAGCCTGTTCAGAAGTTTACTTGTTTCTTAATCCATTAAAAATTGATTCTTTATTTTTTATCCTCCCAGTGTCCTGGTTTCCCCCATTTCTGTGTCAGCAATATTAACTACAGCATAGTTTCTCGGAAACCTCGTGATTTCTTACTTGCTGCAGAAAACCTTTCACTGCTGCCTCCAGACGTTCTCTAAATGGATGTTCATTTAAATATGGATAACATTTCATTACATTCTATAGTATAATGGGGGTTGTGATTATGAAATTAATAGGATAGAATATGAAGACAGATAATAATTTATGTTTGTACTTAAAAACTATACATTTTGAAATGATATTAATTATCCACCAGAATATCCATCCTTGTCATTTATGCTCAATATGTAAATAAATGAAATTAATGAATGAACTCAACTACAGTAGAGACTGCTTCAGTCGGACAGTGACATCTAGTGGAATTACAGTGTTATTGTTTTTTACGTTTTATTTTTTATTTAAACGCATGAGGTCACTAGTTCACGTCAAAACGTGCAATTATCCAAATTAACGGTGGTAACAAACATATCAGTTTTTAAAAGAATGAAGTTGAGGGTCCTATGCTGTTTACACAGCATTTATGTCACATTATTTCTCTTTACAGTAGTTTATGACTCCTCCACTTCACATCAAGGCAATTGCATGTTTTAAGTCAATGGTTTCTAACCCATTTTTTACAATCAAACTGTAAATATAAAGCGTGCTTGTGTATTGGGACGCAATGCAATGTATGTTACACCCCATGAATGATGTCATGGTAGTTTAGCTCAAGATGAAGGACAAAAATGTCATTCATCTTTTCTTTTAGTGACCATTTTCTTTTGATCTGTCTCTTTAGAAGAGGAAATGCTGAATACAAGTTTATTTGGATCTTGGCAGTGCCGTCTGTCCATTACTGTTTTGAGTTCTTGTATCTCTGAGCATCATGTTTTTGTTTTTGTTTTTAGTTTTGTTTTTTGGCTCTCTCTTCTGCTCAGATGCTTTGTTTCAATACTGAAACAAATCAGAAAGACCTCTTGTAATGAATCTTACCAGACAACTACATGTTTGATTTATTATAAAAGTACACTGATGTTTAAAAGTTTGGGGTCAGTAAGATTTTTAATTCTCTTATGCTCATCAAGGCTTTATTTATGTGATCCAAAATACTGAAAAAAAAATTGTTGCAATTTCTATTTGTTTCCTATTTTAATATACCTTAAAATATAATTTTTTTTCTGTGACGCAGCGCTGAATATTCATCAGCCATCATTCTAATATGCTATTTTTTATCAATGTTAAAAACAGTTGTGCTGCTTAATATTTTTTTGGAACCTGTGAAACTTTTTTAGGATTTGTTGATGAAAAAAAGTTCAAATAGAAATCTCTTCAAACAATATAAGTCCTTACTAACACTTTTTTATCAATTTGACACATCCTTGCTGAATAAAAGTATTAATTTCTTTGAACGGTAGTGTATATTGTTACAAAATTGTAGTGTATATTGTTACAAAATATTTCTATTTTAAATAAATGCTCTTCTTTTTAACGTTTTATTCATCGAAGAATCCTGAAAAAAGTGTCACGAGTATTAAAATATAATGTAAAAAAAATTAACCAGCACAACTGTTTCCAACATTGATAATAAATCAGCATATGATTTCTGAAGAATCATGTGACACTGAAGACTGGAGTAATGGCTGATGAAAATTCCGTGCTGCATTACAGAAATAAATTATACTTTAAAGTATATTAAAATAGGAAACAAATTTTAGAAATTGCAATAATATTTTACAATATTACAGTTTTTTCTGTATTTTTGATCACATAAATACAGCCTTGAAACTTCTGAACTTAAAAAACATGATTGATCCCTAATTTTTGAACGGCAGTTCAACGGTATGTTCAGTGTGGACTTTGTATTATTATTAAATGTATTCAAATTTTATACTTTCTTGGTCCACATTTACACATTTGTGTGAAGGCGCTTTTTGCTTTAAAACTTTTACTCAGCAAGAATGCATCAAACAGATCAAACGTGACAGAAAAGACATTTATAACTTTATAAAAGATTTCTATCTCAAATAAATGTTGTTCTTTTAATTTTTGAATGCTGTTCTTTCTATTCCTGAAAGGATCCTGAAAAAAAAAAAAAAACATCACGGTTTCCACAAAAATATTAAGTGACTATTTTCAACACTGGTAATAACTGATATTATCAATGATAATTCATTGAGCACCAAATCAACATATTAAAATGATTTCTGATCGATCATGTGACAGTGACTGGAGTAATGGCTGCTGAAAATGTAGCTTTGCCATTACAGAAATAAATAGCATTATAAAATACATTTAAAAATACAAAACAATTATTTGAGATTGTAATCATTTTTAACAATAATTTTTACAACAATATTAATTTTTTTTACTGCATTTTGATCAAAACAGGCTTGTCCATGCAGAAGAAAGTTTATGGGCGAGACTTCCGGTTCATGAGCCGCTATAGTGAAATAAGGAGAGGAACAACATGCAGTAAACGGTAAAACATTTTGCGCTACAAACCAGTGTGTTCATAATTAAGATAATACATTGAAAAAATATAAGACACAAATTTGCAATATCAGGCAGCTGCTTTGTACAGCTAAAAATAGCTGGATGCTGATGAGACACATACCATTTACAAATGACCGCGCCCACTCCTACGAAAAAATAAGGTGGATATAATAAGAAATAATACGCAGTTGTTGTTGATGAATAAACTAGACCCCACTGTTACAATTAAACAGTGACATCTAGTGGATAAAAAAGTCTATCTATTTTATTTTGTCATACCACATGAGGTCACTAATTCACTTTAGAGTATCATTGCTATGTGAAGAAAACAAGTTTGTATGAACTGTGTTGAAGTGCTTTAGTAAAACAAATCATGTCAAAGTATTTGCACTTAAATGTATAGTTATACACTACTGAGTAGTGTATAATATAGTGTAAATAGTTTACACTATTCCATAGTGTTAGATTTCAAAGTGTTAGTTTTCCTGTGGTTACCTCATGTCACCTTTATTTATGTAGCACTTTAAACAATACAGATTGTGTCAAAGCAGTATTACAGTGTCAAAAATGGAAAATGGTTTGTCAATAATGCAAGAGGACAATAAACAGTCAATTTTTCAGTTAAAGTCTGTTCATTGCTGATTCAGTGATGTCATCATCCAGTTCAGCTCTCTTCAATTAGTGTCAAAAAGACACTGGACACTGTTAAACATCACAATAAATGTGTTGAATAAATTGTTCTCTTTCAGATGTCATTGAAATGGGGGCGCCTAGGGAATCGTCATGAGCAAACATGACACGTGCATGTCACCTTCATGTGGATCACCCTGCTCACAGTCATCCAAAGGCCTCGTTCACAACCAGTGACGAATCGTTTTGGCCGCTTGACGGCTGCCGCACATGTTAGCTAGCGGGGGCTAATCTGCATTTGTTCTCATCATCTGCTCATTCACGTTCACCAGCAAACACGCCAACAACAGTTAGTGGCTTACAAAATAAAACAGTGATATTTAAGGGCACCTGCCACAACAACTACAGTGGGTGCATGATGAATAAAATGAATGTACAGTGACTCTGCACTGTTTGGAGGATGATGATGATCTAGTCATATTCAACACAGTAATTGTTTTGCAAATCCTTGTGAAAAAGTAGTATGATTTAGCTCATTTTTGTTTTAAAGTACTTATTACAGAAATAATATACTTTAAAAGAACAACAAAAGCACAACAAGAAACTTGAAAATGAAAAATAAGCAGCATTCTTCAACGCAGAAGTTAGCCTGTGGGTGAGACTTACGGGAAACAACGAGAAGAATAACAACCCAGATAGCACACGTACGTTTGCAAGATGTCTCTTAAAGGTCTCTTGATCTGGAAAGCATCTGCTGTGTACAAACATTTGGCAGACGTCTGTAAGATGTCAGTTTTACATACATTTTAAATCAAAAACATCTTAAAGGAGAAGTCCACTTCCAGAACAATAATTTACAGATAATGTAATCACCCCCTTGTCATCCAAGATGTTTATGTCTTTCTTTTATCAGTCGTAAAGAAATTGTGTTTATTGAGGAAAACATTTCAGGATATTTCTCCATATAATGGACTTATATGGTGCCCCGAGTTGAAACGTGGCTTCAAGCGATCCCAAATGCGGTTGTAAACGATCCCAGCCGAGGAAAAAGGGTCTTATCTAGCAAAACGATTGGTTATTTTCATTAAAAAAAAAATACAGTGTAAATACTTTTTAATCTCAAAGGCTCATCTTGTACTGCTCGTGTATTCTGGCTCAAGACAGTTAGGGTATGTTGAAAAACTCTGATTGTATTTTCTCCCTCAACTTCAAAAATCATTTAAAAATCATCCTACATCGCTGCAGAAGTTCCGACCCAGTCTTTGCAAAGTGAACATGCAAAGAAGATCAAACACCCTTAACAAAAAAGGTAAAACAGCAATATAGGACGATTTTGAAGTCGAGGGAAAAAATATGATCAGAGTTTTTCAGCATACCCTGTCTTGAGCCAGAATACACAGAGTTCAGGGAGAGCAAGACAAGACGAGCGTTTGGCATTAAAAAGTATATAAATTGTATTATTTTTATGAAAATAACTGATCGTTTCACTAGATAAGACCCTTCTTCCTTGGCTGGAATCGTTTACAACTGCATTTGGGATCGTTTGAAGCTGCATTTCAACTGCATTATGGAAGTTCAAACGTGTGCTATCAGGGAATGTGCAGTAAACAATAAAACTGTTTGCACTGCAAACCAGTGTGTTCATAATTAAGACAATACATTAAAATAATATAGTAAGACGCACCAATTTGAAATATCAAGCAGCAAAACCAGCTGTTTTGTACAGGTAAAAATAACGGGACGCTGATGAGACCGGGAGCCAAACACATAAAATTTACAAATGCCCGCTCTGGCGCTTACAGGAAAAATAATTTTGGATTCTCTGCTCTCCAACGCTGGGAGGCGTGTCCGCTGTCGGCGCTAGAACCACGCCCACTCGCGGGAAAGCTGCCGCGAGTTATCGTGACGGGAGGCATAGCTAGCTAGCGAACTGTAATGACAGTAACTGGCGATTGAGCAGACGAACCACTGATGCTAATGCTTATTATAGTGTTTTGGGGAAGCGCCCGGCTCAGTGGACATAATTTCAGGCCGGACCAAAAAAATCCTGAATGCAAAAATGGTGAGAAACTGTTTAACGCTCTAACTCCACAATTCAGAACTAACGTTACGTAGTTCAGTCTTTGTAATGTGTTTTCAGCAATGCATTTCTAACATTTATGATGTGTTTAGAAACAGTTCTCTGAATTGCCTTTACACGGCCTTTAATTATGCATATATGCCTTTTATTTCATTAATAGTGTTATTATCTGTAAGTACAGCTTTTAAAAATATGCTTATGGTACACTACCAGTGCACTTTCAGTGAAACTAACCACGCTGAGTTCCAACTTTACATCAGTGAACTGCAGTTAATCAGCACATAATAAACAATGAGCTGTGATACCCACATGATAAAAGCTCCTCACATGAGAGGTCACGATGTTTACGATGCATCATGCTCATTGATAATGGCTGGGCACAATGGCTCTCTGTCTCTCAGAGTGGAGGAGGATGGTGGTGTCACTGTCAGCTCAGAGCTGCTGACACACAGGAAGTTAGCTGCTGCTCTGATGGGACATGTTTGGGTGTTGGATCTGGTCACTTACTTCACATTAAGCTCATCCTAGGCTTTCTGTATGCTTCAGTGGAAAATTAGGGCAGTTTTATTGCAGTATTAGCAGTTTGAACTATTGTATCCACCTTTTTTCCCCCGTAAGAATGGGCATGGCCATTTGTAAATTTTATGGGTCTGGCTTCTAGTCTCATCCACGTCCAGCTATTTTTAACCGTACAAAACAGCTTGTTTTGCTGCTTGATATTGCATTAGTGTGTCTTACCATGTTATTTTAATGTATTATCTTAATTATGAGCAAACTGGTTTGTAATGCAAACAGTTTAGTGGATAATGAACAGGCTGTCTCACCTTACTTCCACATTAAAGAAAAAGGTGGATATGGAAACCCAAAAATGCATTAAAAAATGATCGTTCATCATTATTTCATAATTATTAGATAAAAATTCATAATTACAACATAATAGGTTTAGATTATTAGATACAAAGTCACAGTTATGACAAAAAGTAGAAATTATGAGATGCTAACTTATGAATATGAAATAAAATTCAAAAAATGTCAAAATTGTCAAAATTTTACATAAAATTGACATAAACAAGTTCAAAATTATGACATAAACAGTCATAATGATGGTTACTCATAATTAGGAGACACAAAGAGTCAAAATTATGACAAAAAGTTGAAATTATGAGATGCTAAATTGTAACTATGAGAAAAAAATTCATAAAAATTGACAAGCAAGATCAAAATTATGACATGAACAGTCATAATGATGGTTAATCATAATTAGGAGATAAAAAATCAAAATTGTGACAAAGTTGAAATTATGAGATGCTAAATTATGAATATGAGATTAAAAAAATAATAATAATGGACATAAACAAGTTCAAATTATGACATAAACAGTCCTCATAATGGTTAATTATAATTAGGAGATAAAAAGTAAAAATTATGGCAAAAATATGAAATTTTGAGATGCTAAAGTATGAATATGACATAAAAAATATCTAAATTATGACATACTAAGTCATTATGACTTAGACGTCACAAGGTAAAAAGTCCATCTAAATTATGGCATTTTATGGCTTTTTATGTCTTAATTATGATTTACCATAGCGTGATTTTTTTTCTTATGTGACAGTAATGGGCTTCCATAATTGTAGGCTATTCAGATGCTTTCTTGCCAAACTAGATACTAAGACGATTGAAGCGACTATCAATAATATGCAGGCACTTACCAAGACAAGTAACAGTGAAAACACAATGCTTACTATAGTGAATCAAAATTTCAAGAAAAGTCCATAGCAGTTATATTGATCATTTAATGTTGCCATTAAATGCAAGTGCATTCTGTGAAGTAATTGCTCCATTGATCTGAAGTTCAGAAAGATTATTCACTACGAAAAGGCTGTTTCATTCTACACAATTCCCACCCCATAGTGACCACCATGTTACCATCACACAGATGATACTGAATTTACAATCAGAAAACCTCTAATCGAAGATTTTCTTTCTATTAATCTGACATATCTGTGCTAATGTTTTATATATTTATTTATGCATGCATGCATGCTTGCTTATTGATATCATTGATAGCTAACACTTTATTTTTATTTATTTATTTTTTTTTTCACTTGGGTAACAACATATTGACTTGACAAGATTTTTTTGTTTTGTCTCTGAAAGTCTCTTATACTTTTTTATACTTATGCTCTGTTATTTTAAAAGAACTGATTTCTATTTTTAAATATTTAAAACTTAATTTATTTCTGTGATGGCGAAGATGGTTTTTCAGCATCATTACTCCAGTCACACAATCTTTCAGACATTATTCTAATATGCTGATTTGCTGCATTTATTATTATTATCAATGTTGAAAACAGCTGTGCTGCTTAATATTTTTGCGGAAACTATGATGCATTTTAAGAACAGCATTTAGCCTACGTGAAAAATAAATCTTATGTAACATTACAAATGTATTTGCTGTCACTTTTGATCAATTTAATGTATCCTTTCTGAAAAGCAAAGTACTAACTTATTTTAAAAAAAAATTATACTGGCAACAAACTTTTATACAGTAGTGTATGTCATGTTTTTGGCTTTTTTGGAGGGCTCTTAAAGGAACACTCCACTTTTTTTTGAAAATAGTCTCATTTTCCAACTCCCCTACACTGTAAAAAATAAAAAACACAATTTGTTGAGTCAGCTTAAAATAATTTGTTACCCTGCTGCCTTAAAATGTTAAGCTCAGTCAACTCAAATAAGTTTAGTCAACTTGAAATGTTAAGTTGTACTAAGTAACTAGTAACTAAATATTTAGATAGATAGTTTGCTAAACTTAACAGATGGGTAACCCAGCTGCCTTAAAATTTTAAGTTGAATCAACTCAAATATCTAAGTTGTCACTTAGCATTAACATTTAACAATTTAACATTTCAAACTGAATAAACTTTTTTTTAGTTGACTGAACTTAAAATTTTAAGGCAGCCAGGTAACAAATTATTTTAAGTTGACTCAACAAATTGTTTTTTACAGTGTGGAGTTAAACAGTTGAGTTTTACCGTTTTCGAATCCATTCAGCCGATCTCCGGGTCTGGTGGTAGCACTTTTAGCATAGCTTAGCATAAATCATTGAGTCTGATTAGACCGTTAGCATCTCACTCAAAAATGACCAAAGAGTTCTGATATTTTTCCTATTTAAAACTTGACTCTTCTGTAGTTACATTATGTACAAAGACGGACGAGAAATGAAAAGTTTTGATTTTCTAGGTCGATATGGCTAGGAACTATACTCTCATTTCGGCATAATAATCAAGTAACTTTGCTGCTGTATCATGGGTGCAGCAGGCGCAATGATATTACGCAGCCGTCAACTCTACACAAACTTAGTGTCGGTCACTTTCAGGCACTGCGTAATATCATTGCGCCTGCTGCACTCATGGTATGGCAGCAAAATTCCTTGATTATTACGCCAGAATGAGAGAATAGTTCCTAGCCATATCAGCCTAGAAAATCACATTTTTTTGATTTTCTGTCAGTCTTAGTACACGATGTAACTACAGAAGAGTCAAGTTTTAAATAGGACAAATATGTAAAGTCTTTGGTCATTTTTGAGCGAGATGCTAACGGTCTAATCGGATTCAATGATCTATGCTAAGCTATGCTAAAAGTGCTACCGCCAGACCCGGAGATCGGCTGAATGGATTCAAAAACGGTAAAACTCAACTGTTCTAGGGGAGTTGGACAATAAGCCTATTTTCAAAAAGAGTGGAGTGTTCCTTTAAAAGCATGAAGTGGACTTTGGGGGGACTGCACCAACACAGCAACTAAAATGAAACTGCTAACAGATATCTAATGGCTAGCTTTCCCCCAAGCAGAGCTCCTTGTTTGAATAAGTACTGGACGTCTGCACTGGCCCTTACTAATCGCTGGGTCTCTTGGGACTTTTAGATGCATTCAGGGCGCTCTGTGCCTCGTTAGCCGTTATTGCCCCGTGGATTCTGTCTCTCCGCAGACTGAGCGACTCTTCCAAGAGAACCCGGGAGTCTGTATTTGGAAATCCTGCGACTCAATACGAATAATAATCACCTCGGTAACCAGAGGGCAATTCCTAATCAGGCTCCCCTAGGCTCATCTGCAAGTCTGTAATGTAAATGTGCTCATTATCCCTCCTCAGTCACCTCCAGTCACTCCCTCTGTCCAAATGGCACAATAATATTAGGCAAGCAAAGTTTTTTTTCCTCAGGATTCTTTTTAACTAGTTTAGTTAGTGTGTTTGTTTAGCATGTGCTATACTTATTTGCAGTCATATGATTGCAAACTGGTTGAATGCACTAGTTGAAGTATGCTTTTTCTTTTACCAACTAATCAAATGGAAAAACTGAAAAGAAAGAGAAAGAAGTTCACTGCAATTAAACCAGGCTTCCCTATGTAGTCATTGTGATGGAGGTAAAAGGAATGTCCGATATAGGTTATTTGGAAGAAGAAATTGAGGTCAGCATGACTTCTCAGTAATTTCATCTAAAGGAAATTAAAGTTAACAGGAAGCGACCCCTATGGAAATGAACTACTCGCAATCTTGATTATTTGAATGAACATCAAGATCTATTATCATTTAGAGAAAATGATTCAGGGACTCTTGGCCTCTGACATGTTGTAATTGCAAATGACATGAAACGCTTTTGATAAAAGAAGAAAGAGTCGTCTTTCTGACAGAAAAACTGCTTCATATTCTTAAATAATAAGAGGTACATTTTGAGGCAATAAGATCTACCTTTTGAAAGGAGCAAAAGAGGCAGAAGATGAGAGTTCAGCTTTACCATATGATGAGTTTTGTTAAATGTTTCATTTGCGTTAATGTCAGACTGGGGTGAAAAATCCTTATAGACTTACTGTCCACTGAAGCAGGAACCTAAGCCATATTTAAAGGGATATTTCACTCAAAAATTTAAATTCTGTCATTAATTACTCACCTTCCAAACCCATAAGTCCATCATTTGTCTTTGTAACACAAGTTAAGTTATTTTTTTCTATCTCACACATCTGACTTTTTTTCTCGGAATTGCGTGAAATATTTTCTCAAAGTTGTGAGATATGAACTCACAATTGCAAGTTATAAAGTCAGAATTGTGAGATATAAACTCACAATTGCGAGTTATAAAGAAATACAGTCACAATTCTGACTCTGTTTCTCTAATTACAACTTTTATTTCTCAGAATTGCGAGTTTAAATCTTGCAGTTGTGTCTTTTTTCTCAGAATTGCAAGTTTATATCTCATAATTGTCTCTTTCTTAGAATTGTGAGTTTATATTTCACAATTTTGCATTATAACATGTAATTGCGAGTTTATATCTCACAACTGTAAGAAAAAGTCAGGTTTCTGAGAAAAAAGTTATTATTACAAGATCCAATCTTGCATTTGTGAGAAAAAAGTAAAAATTGCAGGTTATCTCGCAATGCTGACTTTATTTCTCACAATTGTATGTTTATATCTCATAATTCTGAGAACATATCAGTTTTTTCCCTCAAAATTGGACTTAATAACTCGCAATTGCAAGTTTATATCTCGCAATTCTGAGAAAAAAAGACAGATTTGCAAGAAAAATGTCAGAATTACGAGATACAAACTAGCATTTGCGAGTAAAAAGCCAGAATTGTCACAATTGCAAGTTATAGTGTCAGAATTGCGAGACAAACTCACAAATCTGACGTTTTCTTAGAATTGTGTGAAATAAACTTAAAATTGTGAGTTGTAAAGTCGGAATTGCAAGTCAAACATTTCTGAGAAATAAAGTCACAATTTTGACTTTAAAGTTTATATCTCGCAATTCTGACTTTATAACATGCAATTGCGAGTTTCTATCTCACAATTCTGAGAAAAAAGTCGGATTTGCAAGAAAAATGTCAGAATTGCCAGATGCAAACTAGCATTTGCGAGCAAAAAGTCAGGATTGCGTGTTTTTAACCTGCAGTGCTGACTTTATTTCTTGTTTATATCTTGCAATTCTGACTTTATAACATGCAGTTCCGAGTTAATAAGTCAGAATTGTGGGATATAAACTTGCAATTGTGAGTTATAAAGTAAGAATCGTGAGATATAAACTCGCAAATCTTTTTTTCCCTCAGAATTGTGTGATATAAACTTAAAATTGTGAGTTATAGTCAAATTGCATTTCTCAGAATTACAACTTTATTTCTCAGAAATGAGTTTATATCTCACAATTGTGTGAGAAAAATGTCAGAATTGCGAGATACAAACTAGCATTTGTGAGAAAAAAGTCAGAATTAAGTGTTTTTATCTTGCAATGCCGACTTTATTTCTCGCAATTGTGAGTTTATAACATGCAATTGCAAGTTAATAAGTCACAATTGCGAGATATAAACTAGCAATTCTGAGAACGTATGAGTTTTTTCCCTTCAAAATTGGACTTTATAACTCGCAATTGCGAGTCTATATCTCACAATTCTGAAAAAGTCAGAACTGCAAGATATAAACTCACAATTGCGAGAGAAAAGTAAAAATTATGAGACACAAACTTGCATTTGCGAGGAAAAAGTCAGAATTCTGACTTTATAACTTGCAATTGCAAGTTTATATCACGCAATTCTGAGAAAAAGTCAGAATTGTATGTTTATATCTAGCAATTCTGATTTTATAACTTGCAGTTACAAGTTTATATCTCACAATTCCGAGAAAAGAATTCAGAATTGTGAGATAAAAATTCACAATAACCTTTTTTTTTTTAATCGTTTACTAAGTGATGGAAATGGGATTTCATACTGAAAGAGTGTCTTTGGCACAGAAATACTTTGTCATATGTCCAAATAGACTCTTTAGCAGTGTAAATAAGTGAGAATTCATGAAATAACATTAGACATTACCTTTAAAATACAGTTTAACTCATTACCAACCACACATTCATACACTCTTTTTTAGCAGTGATGCAAACGAAAAAAACACTTTGGGTTCCCCAAAGTACCCTTCAGTGAACTGTCCAAACATTTCATTTTTTCTTTGTCTGAAGGACATTTTAATGATCTATATAGCCTTTTTCTACTGTAAAGCACCTGTTGCACAATGGAAAGCTTTCATGGATGTTAAAGGTTCTTCATGGATTCACAAATTCCGATAAAGAACCTTTACTTTTAAGAGTGTTTTTCCATTAAATCATAATATTTTAGCAACACTTTCCTATGTCTCTGTTATAAAAACAAAGCTTATGTGGATTGCTGTGTGAGGTGGAGGAATAAAGTAACAGCATGTAGTAGTCTGCAGTGCACATGTGATATGAATTTAATCAGCCGTGGTCAAGAGATATGAATGCGTAATATTATTTCTGTAAGGTCTCGCTTATAGGTGGAGCGCTGCTGAATTCACTCTTTGCTGTGAACGATAGCAGGGCAAGGTGGTAGAGAGTGTGTGTGTGTGTGTGTGTGTGTGTGTGAATGAGGGAGCAGAATAGGGGTCTGTCTGACAAGGTTAAATTTAGCGGCTGATTAGACTGTATGAATTTTAATCTGCCTCTGACAAAGGCTCAACAGCACCCCTCCGCTCACCAAATCTCATTCTTCCTGATCCTGTCTTTTTCCCCATCTCGTTCCCTCTCTCTATTACTCCATCTATCTCTCTCTTTTGCTCTTTTCCCGTCCACTAACCAGGCTCCTCTTTCTCCTGGTCTCTCTCTCTATCTGTCTGTACATATGTGCCTGGGGTTATAATGATAAGAGGGGATAGAGCTGATTTGAATGTGACTCAGGTGGGGGCCTCGGCTCCCTCCATCTCTCTCTTCCTTGATGAGATTGTAATGGATGAGGATGATTGTGAATGCATATTCATCGACCATAGATGGCGGCTCAGAAGCGTGACCCACAGGTTGCGATGAGTTTATTTTCCTCCTCGGTTAACAGGTGGGCTTCTCTGGAAACTCATGTTGAATCACTGCACACCTCCACAAGATTTAAGTTGTCACCTAAAAGATTTAAACTGTCACAAATCGTTTCACTGGCAGCGAGAAGGACATCCGTGGGTTTTGGGTATCCTCCTCTGCACCATGTTACATCATGAAGGATAAATACTAATGAATTAAATCAGAGAATACCATGGAAATCAAAGGTGAAATGCAAATATTTGTGTGTTACTAGCGCCAGTCATCTGGCAGTCTGAAATTGTGGCCGTACAGGAATCCAACCGCATGAAATTTACAGAATGTTATTATAATATAATATAGTAAAAAAAATCGTATAAGATTTAGTAATGTCAATAATTCAGTATTTGTATTATTCAGTACAGCTATTTCTTGTAACTTTACAAAGTTCCAGTACACTCGTATAACAGATAATAAAATAAATATCAGTAATATAAAGTGAATTTTTTTGTAAATATGTTACATTAAATTACATTAAGATGTGAGCACACATCAATTACATTTTTTGTTTAGTTTGTATTTTATGTTATTTTTTTCACAATACGCTGTCGTAGATTCACACTGGAAGCATGAATAAATGTAAATAGTCTTTTAATAGGTAAACACAAGGGATAATCCACAACGGAGGCTTGAGCAGACACATGTAAAGTAGACCCAACAAAGGACAAATTAACAAACAGGAACTTAAATACATGGGGTAATTGGAAACAGGTGCATGGGATAATCAATTAAACTAAACAAGGACAGTCTAATACCCCCCTAACCCTGCCTCAAGCAGTCCCAGATCCTCAACCAGCTTACCCTCAGCCATGTTGCAGTGGGCGGAGATGCCCTCCGTGATATCACTGGCCACAGCTTTCTCCCTTGTGGCGGGCATTGTTGCCAGCTTACACAGAGATCCGCGGCTCTGTCGCTCCGTGCGGTGAAGGCTCATCAGTCGTGGCGGGCTCTGGCTTTCCGTCAGTGGTGGGCTCTGGCATGCACTCCTCGCAGCGGGGAGCTGGTGGGCTGGGGGCTGGGTCCAGAGAGGCACTGGCGAGATCCCCCTTGGCACAGACGGTGAAGTGGCAGTGTGCACTCCACAAAAGCAGCGAAATCCTCTTGAGGACCATCTTTGGACGATGGCGCTAGCGTCATAGATTGAGCAGAGCGCCTCGTCCGGGTAGCTGGTGGTTTGAGCTAACATCAGGAAAAGTCTTGTATGGTCCTTGAGAGATCGGTACCTCTGCTCCAGCAGGAGGAGGAGGTGGTATTTGGGATGAAGGAGGGCATCCATACAGGAAGACACAACGGAAACAAAAAACTTGAGAAACAAAACGAGGGGTAAACACGGTAAAACAACTTCTATCACAATACGCTGTCGCAGAAACACACTGGAAGCAGGAGCCCTCTTTGGGCCGGACTTGGGAACAGGACCCCTTTCTGGGGCGGATGTGGGAACGGGAGCCCTCTCTGGGCTGGATGTGAAAACAGGGGCACTCTCTGAGCTGGACTTGGGCATGGGAGCCCACTCTTGGCCATACTTGGGAGCGGGAGCCCTCTCTGAGCTGGATGTTGGAACAGGAGCCCTCACTGGGCTGGACTTGGGAACAGAAGCCCTCTCTGGGCTGGACGTAGGGACAGAAGCCCTCTATAGGCTGGACATGGGGACAGAGTCTCTCTCTGGGCTTGACTTGGGGACAGGAGCCCTTGCTTGGCTTAACTTGGTAACAGAGTCTCTCTCTGGGCTTGACTGGAAAACAGGAGCCCTCACTGGGCTGGACATAGGAACAGGAGCTCTCTATGGGCTGGACATGGGGACAGAGTCTCTCTCTGGGCTTGACTTGGGGACAGGAGCCCTCTCTGGGCTTAATTTGGGAACAGAGTCTCTCTCTGGGCTTGACTTGGGGACAGGAGCCCTCTCTTGGCTTAACTTGGGAACAGAGTCTCTCTCTGGGCTTGACTGGAAAACAGGAGCCCTCACTGGGCTGGACGTAGGAACATGAGCTCTCTATGGGCTGGACATGGGGACAGAGTCTCTCTCTGGGCTTGACTTGGGGACAGGAGCCCTCACTGGGCTGGACGTAGGGACAGGAGCCCTCTATAGGCTGGACATGGGGACAGAGTCTCTCTCTGGGCTTGACTTGGGAACAGGACCCCTCTCTGGGCTTAATTTGGGAACAGAGTCTCTCTCTGGGCTTGACTGGAAAACAGGAGCCCTCACTGGGCTGGACGTAGGAACAGGAGCTCTCTATGGGCTGGACATGGGGACAGAGTCTCTCTCTGGGCTTGACTTGGGGACAGGAGCCCTCTCTTGGCTTAACTTGGGAACAGAGTCTCTCTCTGGGCTTGACTGGAAAACAGGAGCCCTCACTGGGCTGGACGTAGGAACAGGAGCTCTCTATGGGCTGGACATGGGGACTGAGTCTCTCTCTGGGCTTGACTTGGGGACAGGAGCCCTCTCTTGGCTTAAATTGGGAACAGAGTCTCTCTCTGGGCTTGACTGGAAAACAGGAGCCCTCACTGGGCTGGACGTAGGAACAGGAGCTCTCTATGGGCTGGACATGGGGACAGAGTCTCTCTCTGGGCTTGACTTGGGGACAAGAGCCCTCGCTTGGCTTAACTTGGGAACAGAGTCCCTCTCTGAGCTTGACTTGAAAACGGTCAGCGGGCTTGAGAGTGCAGCAGTCAGCAGGCTAGAGAGTGCTGCGGCTGGCGGGCTTGACTTCTGAGCGGCCAGTGGGCTTGACTTCTGAGCGGCTGGCGGGCTTGACCGTGGAGGGGCCAGCGTCTTAGGGCTGAGGACTGAGATGGATCTTGGGACTAAAACAGGTCGGAGAGTGAAGTCTGGAGTTAGTATCTTCACTGGAGTTAGTATTCCTCACTTCAGAGAAGGCATATTACTAGGGTTGTATTCAAGGATCGGAATTACCGAGATGCCTGCTGTTCACACCGACCTCAATGGTGGATCTGCCACACTGGACATTAGTCTTGTCTGCCTTCGTCTAAGTTACAGCTTGCTCATAGGTTCTGGCAAGGCAGCCATGGTAGACCGAGCCTCTGGAGTGGTGACCATCTTGGCCAGGGCCTCAGGCTGACGGCCATTTTGGCTAGGGAATCCAGGTGGTATGCTGAGGCAGGAGCGAATTCATTAGTGGGCTCTGGAACAGGAATGGACTGATTACTAGCTTCAGGGACTGGAGTTGGGGAGCATTCAGGGACTGACTCTGGAGGGCATACTGGAGCGAATATGGAATGCTTGAACTATACTCATAAACTCAAGTCAAAGTCCCTTTGAGGCAAGTCATTTCACTCAGTGGCCATCTTTGAAACACAAGTGCAAGTGCAGCTCCTATATCTTTGAATGGGGAAACATCAAATTCTCCAAAACTGTTCATCAAGCTTACAATTAAATTTCATATTTGAAATCACCAGTGAAATCTGACAAGCACTGCCTCATAAATACTGTTCCTTACGTTCCAGTAGCGTTAAAAAAAGCTTATTTTTCAGGCGAGATCAGCCAGTGCGCATGCACAATACTGAGTGCACGTCTCAGAACGCTGACAGTTTCTATAGCAACCAGGACTTCTAATGGCAACTGCAGTGACGCACTGAGTTTACAGATTAGAGATTGGCTCATTTATTCTGAAGGCGGGGCTTATAATATATTATTATTATTATTATTCAGAGTTATATGTTTATAATATATTGATGAACATGTTTTTACTGTCTTGAATTATATAATATTACAACATTGGTTATAATATAATATAATATTCAACGGATAAAAATATTTACAGAGAATTGGTCTATATACAGTACTACTACTTCTTTTATCCACACCTCATAGTCAGAATCCTTAGAAAAAAATGGACATGTGTAAGCTCTCCACTAAACCAATGATTAGCGGCACCAAGAGGAATTGCAAAAATATTGATTATTTCCAAGCGGCTTTCTCCAGCAGTAGATGTGTGATTTTTGGATAAATGTGTCTGTCTGCTCCCTCCGGCTGACTGGCCCCTGAATATGACCATCAGAGATAATTCCTGCAGACAGCCACTAATTGAGGCCAGTCTATCTATTCATTCCATTTCATGGGTCAGACACCCAGGATGAAATTGTGTGAGGAGACAGACATCCTGAGAGAAGGGACTGAATATTTAACCATGTCCAGCCATTCATCCACACGAGGGTCCTTTCACTGAACTAATGATATAAAGAAGATATTTGACAATGCTGAAAACAGTCTTCTACAATTCATATAATACACGCATGATTTGAGAATGATCCAAACAGCAGCTCAAGCTTCAACAGAAGCAGGAACATCTGAACGCCTGTACAGTTTAGCAAAAAAAGATATACTTATTCCCACATGCGAGTTAATAGGAGCTGTACTTGTGTGTTTATTGCTTCGACAGAAAGTGGCTGTCTTCCCAATATGGCAACCAAGTGAACAGACTTGGCCTGAGTGGACTTTCAATATGCTGTAGAGTGCAAACAGTGGCACTTCATAAATATACCCACACAAACTCAGACATGTCAGTGCAAGTGACTAAGCATGTTCTGGCCTTTACTTAAATCCACTCTGAACCGCCTCTTTATTTTCATCTCCTGAAAATGGCAGGCAGTTTGATGGCAGGAAGCGCAGGCTATGAGCACTGTTGGCACAAGGTCTAGTTCAGGAGAGAGAATAAATGAAAAAAAGAGCGAGACAGACAGGAAGTGAGGAGCAAAATGATTGTGACTAAAGGAGTGCCACTGTTTAGTGGTAATTGGATTTGTAATACTCAGAGGAAAAATTGCTCAGCACTGGACATCCATGTTTATTCATGGGAAGAGGTTTCATATCCTGTAGAGACGCAGTTGACCACTCAGCTGTGAAGGATTGAGAAGTGATGAGAGTTAGTGTGTGTGTGTGTGTATATATGTGTGTCCTCTTGTTTCTGAAATCTCCTTTGAGCATTCTTTCAGATTTGACTCCAGCCACGCGTATCGCCAGTTTGATGTAACGATAATTGATCCCATTTAGTTTAGCTCTGATGAATGTAACCATCCAAATGACATGACGATGCAGTGATTTAATCCACGTTGCTCTGTAAGGAAAGATGTTTTCATGTTTTGTTTTTTTTTTTGGAGTGGACCATAGTATTATGTTTATTTATCCACATGCATCGTAATAGACGTTGACTGATATTATCTGTTTATGACCAGTTCTGATGTAGATTAGCTTTATGTTTAGTGCTTAGTGCTAGTAATATGCAGAACCTGTTCTAATGATTATTTTATTTTTTACTTTTTGATATAGTATATTAACCTATAATTACACAACTACTACAATAATAATAATTAATAATAATAATAATAATAATAATAATAATAATAATAATAATAATAATAAAACAATATGATTTTCAGTATTTTATTGTAGTCCCAGCAACACCAACAGTAATATTCATAATTATCATCCTTGTCATATTTATGTTTCATTGTTGTAGTCTAATGATTATTTACTTACAATGTCAAATAGCAAAAATAAATAAATAGTAATAAAATATAGGTTCTGCATATTGGTTATTGAACTCTAAACATTAAGATAATCTAAATCTGTTTATGATAATAATGATGATTATGATAATAATAATCATTATCATCATCAATATTATATTTTATTGTAGTAGTCCAATAACAGCAGCAAGGTCATCATGAATATTATGTTTTATTTAGTGATTAGTGTATCAATCAATCAATTAATCAAATAAATAAATAAATACATACATAAATATTATTATTATTATTCTATAGTAATTATTATATTATATTATATTATATTAATTATATTATATCATATTTTTGTCCAGTGATTATTTACTTAAAAAACAATAATAAAAGAATTGGTTCTACCAAATTGGCTTTTGTAAAATAATAATAATAATAATAATAATAATAATAATAATAATAATTATTATTATTATTATTATTATTATTGTTGTTGTTATTTTTATTATTATTACTATTATTATTATTATCATCAACTTCATCATCATCATTATTATCATCACATTATGTTTTATTTTTGTCCAGTGATTTTATTTTGTCCACTTATTAATTACAAATTTGGTTCTGCCAAACTGGCTTTTGTATAATAATAATAATAATAATAATAATTATTATTATTATTATTATTATCATCATCATGAATATTATGTTTTATTTTTGTCCAGTGATTATTTACTTATGATAATGATTTATTATCAAAAAACATTTAAATAAAACAATAAATAGAAATTTGGTTCTGCCAAATGGGATTTTGTGAATAATAATTATAATAATAGTATCATTATATTTTATCGTAGTCAACATTATTGTTGTTGTTGTTGTTATTATTATTATTATTATTATTATTATATAGTTATAATAATAACTATTCATTTAATACTAATATTAATAATAATCAACATTTTATTGTAGTCTAACAATACATTATTATTATTATTATTTTATTATATAATAATAATAATAATAATAATCAATATTAATGTAATAATAATAATATATTTTATTGAATTAATCCAACAAAACATTATAGAATAATAATAATAGTGTATTGTTGGACTACAATACAATATTTTGATTATTATTTTTATTATTATGCACCAATTTTGTAACTCATAATGTTTGCAAATGTATTTTCCTCTTTGTTTTGGGCTCTGCTTAATTGTTAACCATTTGTCACTTGACAATGAATGACTGTTATTTCAAAAGTTTAAATATTATCTAAACAGTGCATTCAATAATTTACCTGTGCATTTGCTAATTGTGTGTTTTTGCGATATCTCAGCATTTTCTGGTACACACACTTGTGCTCTGATGTCCTCTGAGCTGCTGCACTGCTCAATAGATGTTCCTTTGACTTGGAAAGAATCCAGCCGAATCACTGAGGCAAAGAAACACTGAGATGCTCATGTTGTAAGCATATATCACACTGTGTGTACTTTCATCTTATTTATATGTAGCCTATAATTTAACAAATGGGACGATGCCATAATGTACTTCAGTATGCATAAAATCAAGTTACATAATTCTAATTGTGTGCCTGTTTGTAAGGAAGCCAGCCAGCACTCAGCTCAGCTGGAAGAAACAACTGGGTCTGACATTTCCACCGTAAATATCAGCTGTTATTTTAGTGTGGCATCTGGGTGGCTGGCAGGTAGCAGGGTGAACTTTGACTCAGTGTGAGCGCTCTGATCCCAGCTGGGCTGCTCACCACGGAGCGCTGCCATCCCACGGAGGAGAGGAACCGCCTGAGAACCTCCACCCCGAACCGGACTTACAAATACCTGATGTCAAGACGCTTCTCGCGGCTCTGTTCCACTTTATGTGTGTGGGTGTGAATATGGGACGCATTTCAGATTCATTGGCACCTGAATTGCTTTGACATCTTCTCTCATTTTCTTATTGTTCATCCAGTGTTTGACCTCAGCAGACAAATCAAGGAGCACGGCACAATAGCAGCTCGCCGGATTTACAATAGAAGAGCGAACCACATGCACAAGGAGCAAAAATTGTGAAGCAATTTCACATGCTGACATTTCACCTCTGGCTATTTATTTCTGCAGCTCAGGAGACAGAACAAAGAACATCATCAGTTCTCTTTTGATGTTTTTGAACTTTCTCTCATCCAATCTCACCTCTCTCTCTCTCTCTCTTTCTCTCTGTGAATCATGGTTCCACAGCTTGTAAGCTTTCCCCTTTATATTACTCTTTAAAACTGCCCCTCTGCGCCATCGGTGGGTCCCTGAAAACGGAGGATTTTATTACGCTGTCCAAATCACTAATATGAGGTCGCTCTCCAGACCGCAAACACTGGCTTCAGTGTTTTACAAAATGCTCCATGGCAGATCAGTGGTATGAGCATCTGCATTGAGCTTAGTGCCGTCGGCTGCTGGAAAAAGCCTGGCTCACCCCCCCACACGATTGTACTTCAGGAAAACGCTGAACCTTAAGTGAACCAAAAGATCCTTAAATAACCTGAATTTTCATATTAGTGAAAACTGGTTTATGCCGGTTTGGTGCTCAGGGGGTTTCAAACAATGCCAAAGACACATTATACATTGATATATTTTATGTTAATATATTATGTTATACAATACTAATAAATATATTAAAGGAGAAGTTCACTTCCAGAACAGAAATTTACAGATTAATTACTCAGCCACTTTCATCCAAGATGTTCATGTTTTTCTTTCTTCAGTTAAATTATGTTTTCTGAGGAAAACAGTTCAGGATTTCTCTTCATACAGTGGACTTGTATGATGCCCATGAGTTTAAACGTACAAAATGCAATTTAAATGCGGCTTCAAAGTGCTCTAAACGATCCCAGCCGAGGAAGAAGGGTCTTATCTAGCAAAACGATTGCTTATTTTTTTTTTTTTTTTTAAATTTGACAATTTATATACTTTTTAACCTCAAATGCTCATCTTGTCTAGCTATACGTGTACTCTGTGTAAGTTCAAAACAGCTTTCTGAGAACGCGTTGATGTAAGATGTCACTACTCAAAAGCAGCTGCATGAATGGATGACGTAGGACGTCGGCATTGCGCATGCACCAGTTTGTCTCATAAAAACCAACGTTTGTTTACAGGAGCAAAGGTAGCAACGTTTCCTTACTTTAGCAAAGGAAAACCAGTCTCCTCTTGGTTTATATCAAAATCTTCCAACATTTTTCTTTACAAATCCTCATTTTGTACTTTTAATTTGTGACCATTGTTTTGTTTTGGTTTCTCCACAGTGTGTTTGCGTTCATCACATCTGAGCAATGCATATGTCATCCGCCCGGAGCTGATTCTGTATACAACAGTGAGCAGAAAGTAGATTAAAGTGATTAATACATTTTAGATATGGATATTTTTCTTACAAAAGCACATCGATTCACTAAAGGAGATCTTTATTCACCTCCCGGAGACATGTGAGGCACTTTTTATTATGCATGGATGCACTTTATTGGACTGATGAAGAGAAACACCCGTCTATGCCGTTCTAAAGCTTGGAAGTGTCAGGATAATTTTTAATATAACTCCGATTGGTTTCGTCTGAAAGAAGAAAGTCGTATACACCTAGAATGCCTGGAGGGTGAGTAAACAATGGGCTAATTCTTATTTTTGGGTGAACTAACCCTTTAACTGATGGACTGGAGTTGTGTGGATTACTTGTGGATCTTTGTGAAGGGTAAATTCCAGCAAGCTAGTAAACTATTCCTTTAACTAATGTTAAAAGGGTCCTATTATGCTCTTTTACAAAGTCTTGATTTTGTTTTGGGGGTGTACTAAAACATGCTCTCATGCTTGGTGGTTCGAAAAACGCATTATTTTTTTTACATCATTTACAATACCTTTCTTCCCAGCCTGGCACAAATGGCTCGATTAGTTCCGGGTTTGATGAAGACCCGCCTTCTGAAAAACTATTTTTTTTTTCCCGGTTTATGACAGTTAGGGTATGTCAAAAAAACTCCCATCTCATGTTCTCCCTTAACTTCAAAATCGGCCTATATTGCTGTTTTACCTTTTTTGTTAAGGGTGTTTGATCTTCTTTGCATGTTTTTGAAATTATTTTTTGAAGGATTTTTGAGGGAGAAAATATGATTGGAGTTTTTTGACATACCCTAACTGTCTTGAGCCAGAATACACAGAGTTCAACGAGAGCAAGGCAAGACGAGCGTTCAAGAATAAAAAGTATTTAAATGTATTTTTTTTAATGAAAATATCCGATCGTTTCGCTAGATAAGACCCTCGGCTGGGGTCGTTTGAAGCCGCATTTAAACTGCATTTTGGAAGTTCACACTCGGGGCACCATATCCATTATATGAAGAAAAATGCTGAAATGTTTTCCTCAAAAAACATAATTTCTTTACGACTGAAGAAAGAAAGACATGATCTTGGATGACAATGATGTGAGTACATTATATGTGAATCTTTGTTCTGGAAGTGGACTCTCCTTTAATAGTTGACACTACAGTAATGTTGGGTACTATCGTCAGCCTGGAAGATCACCGATACGTGATATTATCGTGCTAATTTGTAAAATTATTTACATACTTAGTTGCATTGCCCAAAACCAGCTCCAGCATAAGGCTAAAAGCAGCCTAATGTTTTTAATATGTTATTTTTTTTTTTTTTTTTTTACAATATTCTAATGGGCCACGCTGTGACATTGCAACACCCGGAAAACAACGCTCTAGTCCAAAGGAGCCATTCGTTGTAGTTCTCCTTTAGGACTCCTTTAACTAATGGGACCTTATTGTACAATGTAATCAAAAACAAAACAATTGGCATTTATGTATTCATGCTGTGGTCAGCTTTTGAAGAACACTGCACAAAGATTTAAATGAACGTGACAGGAACCAACCTCAATTTCCATGCTGGTTCAAGCTGGATTATTGCTGGTTAGGTGCCATAGCTGGTCCACCACCATACCCACACCACAAACAACCACCATGGTCTCTCAGATGAAGCTGGTTGACCAAGAGTTTAGCATCCAAAAACCAACAGGTCTTATAACAAGACAGAAAGATGAGGATGAGTGTCCCGAAGTGGCCAGGAATATGTACGTGTGCATGTGTGCTCATGAAAGCTGTTTGTGCATGACTTGATGCATTTGCCTGTCCACGCGCGCCGCAGGCTCGGTCTGCATCAGGAGGCACGTTTAAGTAAACACATTTCAGTGCGCGCCACAATAAGCTTCCCACACCGAACCAATCAAAAAAGCCATCAAAGAAACATGCTATTTTTCGCCTCACCTCTGATTAATAGCAGCACTAATATAGCGCAGAGAAATGTATTGTGATAAAGTCAAATGATGTGAGTGGGTCAGTGGGGAGGAGCGCTCAGCGGCGCGCTGCCGCCGGAGAAAGACAGGACTCTGATGCCTGCTTGACAAGGTGGTTGCTATGGTAACACCACAGCTCAAAGTCCCAAAGGACAAGCACATCAGAAGAGCTCTCCAGCAGACGAGAGACAGAGAACGAGAGAGAGCAAGAGAGGGAGGGATGAAATGATAAATAAAAGAAGGATGGAAATGGAGGTGGGCAGTGTGGGAGTGAGTAATGGGGCAGGTGTGGAGCGCTCACTTTATAATAGGTAGATGCCGTGCGTCCCGCTGCCGCCGATACGCGCTTCGCGTCCCGCTGTCGGCACCGATTGACATATTATTGAAGCGCAGCCGCGAACCGCGGCGGCGTGGGCTTGAAACTCCTTTTTAACACCGAGTCAAAGGGGCTCTATCAATGTGAAATACTAGGCTAATTTAAGAACTAATGGAGGCTAGAGGTAGCTACACATTCTTTAAACACAGCCTCGGATTCAAGAACTCTCTGAGAAGTGCGCCAGAAAGCTTTAGTCTTCAAAATAACACGACATGTTTGGTCCACCTACGGTTCCAACCTTCATTATTCACAGAGGCCCGGGAAAAAAAGAGCCTTTAAGATTGTTCAAGTGTGTTGGCTGCACTGTAGTTGTGTATTTCTGCGTGTGTGGGTGCATGAGCATGCGTAGGAACACTTATAAATCAGAGCCGACTCATACCAGCAGCTTCCGTGACGGGGAACTGTAATATCTCTCACTCGAGCGAGCTTTGGTATCTTCGAGATCCTTTGAGAGTGACATGTTTATTTTCGGAAAGCTGCTTGGCTCTGAACAAGGTCACTCTGCCAGCAGCATTCAGTGGCAGAAAATGAGTGAAAATCATCTCCGGCCTGTCAGGTCGCCGCTCTCGCTGGAGGTGGCTGAACTTGACAGCGGGTTCATTTCCCAGGAGCCACCTGACGATGTGCTTTTAGTGCTCCGACCGGGGAGAGTCTCCACTGGAGAGCACAAACGCGACGTGACAGCTCTCTCTACCTGAGCATACGTGGTCCTCTGCTTCGTTTAGAACGGAGGTAGTGCACTCGAGACTCGGAAAGGGCAGGATTGTGCATTCTGGGAAAGGTTTGAACGAGCCAATCTTTGAATAGTGTAAAATTAGATCAGTTTAAAGGTATTGTTCACCCTTCATGTAGTTCCAAACCTGTATGATTTTCTTCTGTGGAGCATAAAAAATGACTTTTTTCTTACACGTCAATTGTGTAGCAGTGTCCACCCACTTTTTCAGCGACCTTGGCCCGATTAATTTTTCCAAACCACCTTATTTTTCCCGTGAGAGTGGGCGTGGCCATTTGTACATTTTATGGGTGTGGCTTCTGGTCTCATCCGCATCCTGCTATTTTTAGCTGTACAAAACATCTGGTTTTGTTGCTTGATATTGCAAATTGGTGTGCCATACCATATTATTTTAATGTATTATTTTAATTATGAACACACTGGTTTGTAGCGCAAACACTTTTACCGTTATTCTTCTCGTTATTTCCCTAGAGCGCGTAATGAACCGGAAGTCCCTCCCATAGGCTTTCTTCCACGTTAAAGAATAAGGTGGATTTTTAAGGAGTTATACGTCATGAGACAAACCAACCAGCTACGAGGTGAATCACATTACAAACTCTGATTTGAAGTTGATATGATTCTTTAGGGTCTTAATGAAAAGTCTCTGATATACTTTGATTAAAAAATCTCAATGGTTTTGTAAAACAATACCCTTTTTACCTTGTCAAAATGAGCTCTGCAAAAATCATCCCATTCTAAGGGGTTGTTCCTTTAAATGCAAATGAGCTCTGCTCACCCCGCCCCTCTCTTCTCTCTGTGGAAAGACGAGCTTGTTTACTTTAGCCGCATTTAGCCGCTAAACTTCCTAACTACCACGTTCTAAGGAAAGGCGATCGCAAAGATTCATTAAAAAACGCTTATACTCACTTCTGCTGTAAGTGAAGCTGGATCATGAATGATTCGCGCGAACATAGAGGGATATATGTAGATCGGGAGGCGCATTCCCTTCACAAACAAATGTAATCCACTGCATCTTAAGCAGCTCAGATGTCGGGAGTAAATGACGACTACTATGTTCATTATTACATCCAGCAACACAACACCTCAATCGCTCAATCAGAGATATTCTTGTCTAACTTACATCCCTGCTTCGGCATTGAGACAAGGAAAGTTACTGGACTGTGACAGCTGGTCTGAGGTAAAACGCTCATATCAATCAACTATTGTGGGAGCGGCCTCTGTTGGCGTGACGCCACAACGACAGGCATCTGAGAATGGCTCGATTTGAAAAAGGGAATATTATTTTTACAGATTAATTAAAAACCACTGCATGGATTTTTATCATTATAGGGTAGATGTGTACATACACTGCCAACACACATTAATGTTCAAACAGCATGAAAAAGTGAAGTTTGCATCTGATGACCCCTTTAAAGCGATAGCTCACCCAAAAGTGAAAATTCTGTCTTCATTTACTCACTCTTAGTTGTTGTTCCAAACCTGTATGAGTTTCTTTCTTCTGTTGAACACAAAAGAAAACATTTTGAAGAATGTTGGTAACCTTACCTGATCTCTTGATGAAAACGTACCTGCGGGAATTTTTTCACAAGATGCGAAATATGTACCAGTAAGTACATATCACTGCAGTTTCCAGCAGAGATGAATACTAGAGGTGGTAAAACAGCGAGCAGTTGTAATCGTTTTCGTACACAGTTATGATTACAGCTCCATATGTTTCGCTTTCCGGACGTAACAAGCTTACTCGGTAGCTCAGGCGGCACAGAATTGGACGTAGGATGCGGAATCCTTGGGTACGAATTCTGTGAGAAAACATGACTCATGATGAAAGAGCTATAAGATGAGAGATCGAAAAACAAGCTAAAACTCAACGGGCCTTTTAAGTCGGAGCTCTGGCGACACGTACAAAACCAACATCTACATATGTACAGTTGCAACTGAAATTATTCAACCCCTTTGAGCTGCAAGACATTTAACTGAATGTTCACAACAAATTTTGTGAAAACAAACTCATCAGTACACTGAAAGTTTATTAATGCACATTTGAGTAATTCTGAGAAGTATAATACTGAAGTAAAATTTGGTGCAGAATCTTTTACTCTTTAAAACCACCAATGAACACTGCTTGGAATTGCTTAGAAGCTTCTGTCACCTCTCTACTGCTATCTTGGCCCACTCCTTGCCTGAAAAAGCTTTCAGATCGTTGGTTTTCACTTTGCCGCTGCTTTCTTTAAATTCAACCAAATATTTTTAATGAGAATTAAATCTGGGGACTGAACAGGCCACTCAAGAACATTATATGACTGATCCTTGAACCAAGCATGGATGTATACTTTGGGATGATTCTCCTGTAGGAAAGTCCATTGATCATTAGCTTCAGTCTTTGCACCAAAGGCATCACAATTCTTGCCAAAATGGCCTGATACTTCAAAGAATCCATTATATCCCTAATACGGTCATGATTTCCACTTCCTGCTACAGTAAAACACCCCCATAACAGGACTGGCCCACCTCCATGTTTGACCATGGAGGTGGTGTTCTTCTGCTTATAAGCTTTGCCTTTTTTGCACCAGACATACTGCTGATCCATAGGTCTAACAAGTTCCAGTTTGGTCACATCACTCCATAAAACAGATGTTCTTCCAGAACTCCACAGGTCTATCCAAATAAATTTTAACATGTTCAAGTCAACCTTTTTGTTCTTTTTGGTCAAGAGTGGTATTCAGCAAGAGGCCTCAACATGAAGACCTTACTTGTCTAGTGTTCTTCTTATACACAGCATTGAAATGTTTTACCACCTTTTGTCAGGTCATCTTGCAAGTCTTTGGCTGTACATTGCAGTTTTTTTCTCAGTTGCTCTGATCAAACATTTTAAGATGTGCTTTTTTGTTCAACACCCTCAAAGGTGTTCTGGTACAACACATTTTAAACTAAGGAATAAGGCTGCCAGCTGTGTCTCTAGGAACTTTTAATACCTTCTTCGTGTAGCCTTAGACTTTCTATTATAATAAAACAATTTCTTCTTTATAGCTTTAGTGAGAGCTCTGTTGACTTTGCCATATTTTCTACTCAACTTTAGCACATGCATGGGCTAAATGTATGTATGTGTAACAGCCCAAGCTAATTTAGTTTTTTAAAAGAGTTTAAGAAGGCTTAATTGTGTTTTAAGACATATTTTGTTGTCTTAACAAAAAAATATAAAAATAAGTAATAAAAACAGCAATGTTGAATAGGGGTTGAATAATTATGACATAGCTGTTTTTAAAAAATCCTAGAACTCAAAAATATTGCATTAAATACTGACAGTATAATTTTTAATATGCTAGTAAACTGTTGTAGATGCAGTTTTTATGAAGTCCTGGATCTTCAGAAAAGCTTGTATTTGTAAAGTACTGCAGTCTCTGTGGGGTTGAATAATTTCGATTGCGACTGTACGTTCATCTGTTCCAAACCGAACACTCTTCTAGCACCACCAAGTGGACATTTCACATCGGATATGTCACTAAATGCACGTGGTGCTACGCATTTCGCGTCTTGCGAAAAAGTTCCCACAAGCATGTTTTCTTCATGAGATCAGGTTGCGGTAACCAGTTGCTGGTAGCCAATGACTTCCATAGTATGAACAAAAATGATATGGAACGCAATGGAGTAAATGACAGAATTTTCATTTCATTTTTTTCCCAACAATACCATATACCATCTATTAGAAATAGGGCTGTCAAATGATTAATCGTGATTAATCGCATACAAAATAAAAGTTTGAGTTTGCCTAATATTTGTGTGTGTACTGTGTGTAATTATTATGTATATACAAATACAAACACATTCATGTATATATTTAAGAAATATTTACAAGTATATATATTTATTATAATTTTTATATAATTTATATTATATACAATTAAAAATATTTTGTACATAAATAACATGTTTCTCTTAAATATATACATGAATGTGTTTGTATTTATATATACATTATTATTACACACAGTACACACACATATATTAGGCAAACTCAAACTTTTATTTTGTATGTGATTAATCGTGATTAATCGTTTGACAGCCCTAATTAGAAACCTAATAGCTCACAGTAGGTCTGTCTTAGTGGTTTTTTAAAGAATTAGTTCACTCTTTAATTAAATTTTCATGATAATTTACTCACCCCCATGTCATCCAAGATGTTCATGTCTTTCCGTCTTCAGTCGTAAAAAAATTAAGGTTTTTGAGGAAAACATTCCAGGATTTTTCTCCATATGGTGGACTTCAATGAGGATCAGCAGGCTGAAGGTCCAAATTGCAGTTTCAATGCAGCTTCAAAGGGCTCTACATGATCCCAGCCAAGGAATAAGGGTCTTATCTAGCAAAACGATTAGTTATTCTCTAAAAAAAATAAAAATAAAAATGTATATACTTTTTAACCACAAATGCTCTGAGTTGCGCGTCTACAAATTCACACATTTCGTTGAAAAGGTCCCATGTGGATAGTTCTTCATCTGTGTACTTCAGTTCAAAAAGATACAGGGTAGGCAAAAAACTCGCAGACATCCCTGTTTTACCTTGTTTTGTAAAGGGCATTTGACTTTCTTTGCATGTTCGCTTTGTAAACACTAGGTTGATACTTCCAACGTGACTACGTAATGCATCGTGGACGCAGAGCTAGTGTAAGACGAGCATTTGTGGTGAAAAAAGTATATACATTTTTATTTTTTTAGAAAATAACTGACCATTTTGCTAGATAAGACCCTTATTCCTCAACTGGGATCGTGTAGAGCTATTTGAAGCTGCACTGAAACTCCAATTTGGACCTTCAGCCCGTTGGCTCCCGTTGAAGTCCACTATATAGAGAAAAATCCTGGAATGTTTTCCTTAAAAAACTTTAATTTCTTTTCGAATGAAGAAAGAAAGACATGAACATCTTGTATGACATGGGGGTGAGTAAATTAAAATGAAAATTAAAAATTAATACCCCCATTAAAATTTGTGGACCCCATTGACATTAATGTATGGAATTCACAGTTTTGTGTTCCACAGAAGAAAGATCTATAGAATTAAAATGAATTGAATCTCAACTAACCTCAAATACCCCCAGTAAATGTCATTTTAACAATAAAAACGAAAGTTTATATAGACAAACACCAAAAATGAACCAGACAACCTTGTTTGGAAGTTAAAAATGAGTTTGTAAAGGCCTTAAATAACCTCTGTCTGCTTATTGCAGTTGCTGTTCAGCAAACATGCTGAAGATTCTAACAGATTGTAAAAGGATCCGACAGTTGAGTTAATCAGGGAAAAGTTTTATGAGGGTTGAGATGAAAGACAAGGGGGCTTCAGCCCCCCTAAAACTGCTCCAGCAATGCCTGTGGCTGGAAAATATCAACTGCTCAGAGCTGCTGCGCTAGAATAAGTACTGCTCGTGTCAACGCAGCATTCAACTAGAAGCGCCTTTGGCTAGTACTTGACATCTACCCACAAGAAATCAGTGATGTGTCAAGGCTGGATCCTACATACATTCATTTGATGAATCAACAGAGCACAGATGTAGAAATAACTGCCTTTAATGCTAAGTGATACTGCACTGCATTCATTCCCATTCCCAGACAGATTATTAATAATTTAAGACCAATACTCAAACATCAAAAGAGCAGTAGATTTGTAACAGAATACAGTGATATTCAACAGACTTTTGCCTTAGAAAGGTGACAGATACATTTTGATGGGTAAAATAATGATGTCTGAACATATACACAAACAGTAGTTTCATTTAAACTATGACGTACATAGAGTGTAACAACAAATAAATGTCTAAGGCAAAGAAAGCTACATTTACAGCAGTTCTGACGAACACTAGTAAATAAGCAGCAGCGATGTAAATAACAGACTTAATGCAAATGGCAAAGAGTATGTGCAAATCTGAAAAGCATGTTAAAAAGAAAACACTATTAGTAGAGTGTGAACGTGAAAACAAACCAAGATCTACTGTACACAGCGTAGAGTTTGAAATCTACATTTTATGCACTGTAGTTCATATTATCCGAAATCCATTTTCGCTGATATAATACATCAAATTAACATCCTGAAGCTATGTGCTTTTGATAGGAAGGAATGAAAGACTTTGGTCCAAAGCAAATAAATACATAAATGGATGCCAATCTCTAATTTAGCAGGCATAGGTGACTTCTAATGGGTATCGTGGTGTTATTGAAGATCATTTACAACTCAATCACAGCAGCTGACTATCACTAGAGTTTGGCACGTGAGCTAGTTCAGTTAAGACAGTCTCTCAGGCCTCGGCTCCACCTAGGGGAGTGGAGGTCAACAGGTGGGCGGCTCTAGTGTGGATGATAGGCAGACCTAACTGGTGGAGTCTCCCATTCACTCCTGTCCATAATGAAGACATTCACAGTGATTGGCTGGATTGGTGCCAACCATCGCCCATTAGTTTTCCGTCCCTGTCGCGACCTCTTGGCTGTCTTCTGTGGGCTTGTCACCTAAAATACAACATAGTATATTCAATTAGATTTCCAAAAGCATTTGTAGCTGATGCTACAAAGCTGAAATCAACTGAGAGGTAAAAGAACAACTCTATAAGTGATCAGCATTTACAGACAAGTTTTGGGTCAATATGAAATTCTATCATTAGTTACTTATCTTCATGTCATTCTAAACCCATAAGACAACGCCAGAATACAAAATATGATATTTTTCTTTAATAAAGTAATTGAATTGTATTTCTTAGAATGGCCAAGGATCAACAATCTCCATGTAAAACTGATCGCGCAGACCAAACCAAACTTGGAGGGACGGTAGTCACCTCAATCAGCCTGATGGGGGCGCTACAGTGATCAAAAGTACGAAATCGCTTACAACTCCTAAATCATCAGTTGCAGACTCGAGTGTCTTATGTCACTGGAATCCTTGGCTCATGCCAGACAAAATGCATGCCTCATGATCCGATCGTGAGCCTGGTGAAATTTTGGGGTATTCTGGATTTTTTGAAAAACCTACTTTACCTAAATTTACCCTTTGGGAAGCTATAATGGGGTCGTTTAGAAAAAGGGCCTGTCCAAATTTACCTTAAATCCTATAAACCCTAAAGGAAAACTCAAAACTTTGTAAAACCTGGTGAGTACATGCGATGGGTGATTCTAAACAAGCATGCAAAGATTTAAGAACATCGGGCCACAGCTGGTGCTATAACAATTATAAACATTAAAAAACATACTATTTCTATTTTAAATTACCTGGATTTTCTTTTTTAAATTTTTGATTTAGGTGGTTACAGGCTTGCTAAATAATGTGTTTTTTCATATGTGCTTAAATGCCTTAAAGTGCTTGAACCCCCGTAATCGCTGCTTGCAGCTATATTTATTTTAATTTTCTTTCACACAAAAAGTATTCTTATAGCTTCATACCATTATGGAAGAGCCACTGATGTCACACAGACTATTTTAACGGTGTCCTTACTACCTTTCTGGGCCTTCAACGTAGTAGTTGCGTTGCTGTCTACGCAGGGTCAGAAAGCTCTCAGATTTCATGAAAAATATCTTAATTTGTGTTCTGAAGATGAACGAAAAGTCTTAGGGGTTTGGAACAACATGAGGGTGAGTAAATAATGTCAAACGTTCTTATAATGGTTAACATGAACTTACTTGCAGCCTGGGCCTGTTTGTCTCTGGGATCATCTGTAGGGCTCAAATCATCAGGAGGCCAGCGGAGTTCCCCGCTCTCCACCTCCCCGCTCTCAGTGGGTTCGACCACGATGGATGGCAAGCGTTTGGAAAGCTTTGGGAACCGTTCATGGGAGTCTGGGAAGATCTATAACACAAGGGTCATAAGTGGCCACAGTACATGACAGATCAGTGAGCTGAAATGTATCTTAAAGTCTGAAAATTCTCAAAATGCCCTGACAGTTTTCATGAAACAGCATGATTTGACCTTTACTTTATCTATTAAAGATCTAAGGACCTCATTAAACCATACAACTGGAAGTAAAAGTTTTAATTTCAGCAAAAACCTTACAAAATTTGTATTTAATGATATAAAAAATATTTAATATGTTATATTCATGATATGTTTTATCTACGCTAACAAAAATGCCTATCAAAAAATATTTTTTAAAGGAATAGTTCACCCAAAAATGAAAATTCTGTCATTAATTACTCACCCTCATGTCATTCCAGACCTGTAAGACCTTCGTTCATCTTCGGAACACGAGTTTTTTGACTCTAATTAATAACAGACTTTTAATTTTTGGGTGAACTATCCCTTCAAGCAGGGTGTTGTCAGGTCAATCTGTTTTAACCTCGTAAGCATTCAGCACTAAAGCCTACTTGAAATTTTCAGTGCATTCCCATTATAAGCAATCAGAGAATGAAATCTGTTTTTTTTTTTTTTCCTTTCCTGTGGGCAATCACTTATGAGTAAATATATGTTTACAAAAGCTCCCCTCCAGCGGTTTCATCAAAAACTCCTTGATGGGTTTTTATTAATGATGTGTTTGGCATTCACCTCACGCCTTGAGTGAATCCTATTGCCTTAGCGCAGCCTTGTTTAGAGTTCATGAGAGCAGGATGTGACTCACGTTGTGTATGATTATTTCTCCACAATTGCAGTGAAGTGTGAACAAGAGCGTCTTGAGTGTGTGTCCGTGTGTTTGCAACATGTGGGCTATCAAGCGAGACACGAATCCTCTAAAAGCATCTGTAGCAAGCATCGGTGGAAAAGGCTGTGCATTGCATGTTGGTTTACACAGCGCAGAAAGAGCTTACATGATAGAGTGAATGACAGATTCAGACAGGGTTCATTCAGCTAGCATATAATGGCACTGCTCATCCTGTGGTAAAGAAAGTGTAATGATGATCGTTCCCTGAAAAGATTGTGACCTTTTGAGTCTCTCTTGAGTGTCTGAGAGGAATCTGAATTCATCTAGCAGGCTGTATGAATGATCAGGCGTCTGATTGGCTTTTCGCAGCGATGTGAGCAAAAAGAAGGGACTCCAATCAGGCTGAAATGACGGAGGTAAAGCTCCAAATAGATCCATGGAGACCCATCACAGTCATCTTATCGGGTAACCAGAAAAACACTCAGGATATATGTGTGTCTGAACTTAAGGTGTAACCTATTTCTACCCTGCTTTCTGGAATAATTTTGATTGGTAAATCATGGCACGGAGTGCTCAAATATATTTGTAAAATGCCATTTAATGGACAGTCCACATAACTACAATTCTATGAAAATAGCCTCCATACCACAACTATAACAGACACAAAGAAACGGTACTGTAGAGGGCAGTTCAAATTCCATTGCATTGTTTTTTGATTAATTTTCTATGTAAAATGTGCTAGATGGATGTGTTTGACTGTTGTATACATGCCATGTGTCTTTTGCATCAGCTATCTGGTGCATGACATAGCGTTCTAATAATACAACTCACAAGTTAAAAGAAGTTCAACTTTTACAAAACACATTTTTAGACCTTGTATTTTTTTCACTCCACTTCCCTGCATCTCACGTTGCTAAATACAAAAACACATTGCCCTGGTGAAAAAAACAGCATATGCTGGTTAGGTATGTTTTGATGCTGGGTTAAGCTGGTCTTTTGCTGGTTTATGCTGGTCCTTGACCAGCAACATGATCAGCATAAACCAGCAAAGGACCAGCGTTTTTCTTCACCAGGGTGGGCCTCATTCATGAAACTTGCATAAATATATGAGTAAATTCTGAGTAATGTGTGCCTAAAACCTAAAAAGATCTTCCTGAAAACTCTCCTCTGGATTCACAAACGCTTCGTAAACGCCCGATTTGATAATTAAACGTGTGTGTTAATGAATTCCAACCATTTGTAAATAGGGCACTCGTGCACGCTCATTCACAATTAGCATAATATTAATTGAATTGTGAATTACAGCTACGCAAATTGGAACGCAGTGGAACATTCTTGTGTACTTTCTCAGGTTTGGCTCCAGTATATTGCATAAATGAAAAAAAGACTAATAGGCCATATGCCTAACAATAAATATTCAATAACTTGTGTCCACCAAAGAGTTTTTAGCCAGCTGAAAAAATGTCAGGCGCTCTTCTTAAAATGACCAGCTGGTGGTGCTTGAGAGCGCTTCGGTGGCACAGCGTTTTTCCAGCTGAAATGCTTTAGTCGCTGATTTGGAATATCCATGGTGGAAACGTATTATTATTATTTAATTTTTAAGAACTTTACTAAATATAAAAAAAGTAGTAACCAGGATTATTGACTTCTCCATTGTTGTAGGCAGTCGTTGTTTAAATAGGATGGTTGGTCGGTATTTGTCCTGCCCCTCTATTTACGTCTGGGTAAATAGTGACAGTGATGAGCGCTGTGTTTTACAGTTATCAACTCGCTGCGAAAAAAAAATAAATCAAAAAGAGTGCAAGGAAAAATGAACTTGTAATTATTATGGCAATGCATCAAAATTCAGTGTCATCAGTTTGCCAAAAAGAACGCAGAATGTTTTACGCACCATTTACACATGGTAGGGAGCACTTCTTTCGTAGCATTAACATTTTAAAAATAAGAACATTTTCATGAATTCGAAAGTTTACATCAAAACGGCTTTATGAACGATTTACGCAAAAATTGTTCTGCTTGTGTTTCATGAATGAGGCCCAAGCATGTATGTTCTAATAATGTTTAGTAAAGTCCCCATTAAGTTGAAAATGTTATTTCTGAATGTTCTCTGCATGTTCAAAACATTTAAATGTTTTCAAAACTTTTTGTTGTTGTTGCATCAATGCTAAAGGGATAGTTCACCCAAAAATTTAAATTACTCAATGATTTACTCACCCTCAAGCCATCCTAGGTGTAATATTTCATCTTTCAGATATATACAGTCAGAGTTATATTAAAAAATGTCCTGGCTCTTCCAAGCTTTATAATGGCAGTGAATGGCTGTTGAGATTTTGAAGTCCAATAAAGTGCATCCATCCATTATAAGAAGTACTCCACACGACTCCGGGGGGTTAATAAAGGCCTTCTGCATGCGTTTGTGTAAGAAAAATGTCCGTATTTAAAACTTTATAAACCATAATTTCTAGCTTCCGCTAATTGTCGTATGTGCGTTTAGGAAAGATTGACATTTCAGTGGATGACGTATGACATAGGTGTAGCGTAAGCTCCGGTGGGAAGTGACGAACACGGAAGCGCAGAGGAGAGAACAAAACAAAACACTGGTCATGAATTAGAAATACAAAATGAGGTTTTATAAAGAAAAATGTTGGAGGATTTTGATATAAGCCAAGAGGAGACTGGTTTTCCTTTGCTGTGAACAAAACGTGGTTCTCATGAGACTGGCATATTCTCACTGGAGCTTACGCTACATCTACGTCCTATGTCATCCACTGGAACGCCACTCTCTCATGAACACACATACGACTATTAGCGGAAGCTAGAGATTACAATTATTAAGTTTTAAATATGCATATTTTTCTTACACAAATGCATTAATTAGCTTCAGAAGGCCTTTATTAATCCCCCCCCCCCCCCCCCCCCCCCAGAGAGTACTTTTAATGATGGGTGGATGCACTTTTTGGACTTCAAAAACACCCATTCACTGGCATTATAAAGCTTGGACGGGCCAGGATATTTTTCGTATTTGTCTAACAGAAGAAAGTCAGTTACAGCTAGAATGGCTTGAAGGTGAGTAAATCATGGGATAATTTTCATTTTGGGGTGAACTATCCCTTTAAGGGAGCATTCTTCATCATTTTGCTAACATTCTGGGAATGTTTTGAATGTTCTCTGAATGTTCTGAATGTTTGTTTACAAGTACTAACATTTTAGAAAATCAAAAATGTTCCATGAACAATGTATAAATACAGTTTTTGTGCTAAATTTTTGACATTATTAAACAGTATTAAAGGCAAAGCAAGTTCATTTATATAGCACATTTCATACACAAAGGTAATTCAAAGTGCTTTACATAAAAGGAAGTAGAATAATCATGAAAACAATAATCACAAAAAAGGAAGTAGATTAATCATTAAAAAAAAATCAACAATAAAACAAAAGGTTTAAAAACTTATAAAATGATTTAAAAATTGATTTAAAATAAATTTAAGACAGTTAAAAATAGAAAAGGACTATACATAGTGCAATCAGTTCGGACGTAGCACAGTGCTCATCCAGTAAATGCACAGACTATTAAAGACTAAATAACTCTAAACAAACATTCTATTAATGTTAATGGTAGACATTTTTTTGTAGAACTTTGAGGGGACCTTACAAGCATGTTAGCCAAAGTTCTGAGAAAGTTTAGTTTGGCGACCACTCTAACTATTATCTACAACTTCTGTCCCAATAAACTCTTATTAATAGTTTAGGTATAAATGTAGGATTATAGGTTCAAAAATGGTTATCGGGAGTAAGTGTAGAGGTAGTGCAGAGTTGCCAGAAATATAACTTTTGGGTTTTTTGTTATTATTATTAAAAATAAATAAGCAAACCCAGCCCAGGTGGCTAATAGGAACGCTAAAGTAACATAACACACTACTTTTCATGAAAAGTAACTAATGCAATTAGTTACTTTTTTATAATGCAATACTGTATTGTTGTTGTTTCTATAATATTTAAATTAACCATTAAATTAGCTAACATACATGTAAAATAATAAAAATGTATTTAAAATAACTCAAGCCAATATTTCACGTCCATGCGTTATCTTTGTCTTTTTTTTTTTTTTTTGGCAAATAGCAATTTATTGTATTCAGATGATCAGGATCTGTATTAAATCCCTTTAGCGACTGTATATATTATCCCTTCCTTGTTTTTGTTTCATTAGCCCTGTTCCTTTGGCTTGAATGAATCGATATGAATTTCAAGACAGCATCCAGCCAGTTGACCGAAAGAAGCTCAACCCACCTGAAAAGAGATGTTCTGGTCCTCAGACGCGCCGCTCACACTATAGTCTCCCACCGCAGATTCGCAGCTGTTCATCACCTCGGTCATGCTGCCCAGTGACACACTTAAACCTACAACAAGTCAGGAGGAAGTGAATTTACACTCTGATAGTCACAGCGTCTCTCAGTCCACTCATTTGCCTATGAATGTGGGAGAGACTGATTCAGATGAGCCACCTGCAATAACCACAGCTGGGTTATTTTCTCATCTATGAAAAGATCCTGCCAAAACCGTCCAGCCAATCCGTGCGCACCTACCATGATTTTATGCAGAGCAAGTCTATACATAGTTTGTTATTCAAATCAGCTCTTCCACCATTTTCGAAGGAAATTACTTTCACACTCATCAGCTAAAATCAAGAGCGAGGATGCATTCAATGGGTCGCAATAATATCGAGGCTGTTCTCCAATTCATTCTAAATGCAAAACTCATCTAGGAGAAGAAAACTGAATGGCGCCAAGCATCAATTTGTGAGACGTATTTATTCCTATATTAAAACTGAACAGCTAAATACTTATAAGAACCAATAAATGTTTAATTCTTAAGGTATACCAAACAAACATTACTTTTCATGCCATTTTAAGTCTTGTTTTGATGTAACAAAGTAGTTATATCTAAGTGTGGGAGTTGTTTACTTACTTTTTTAAATTAGTCTTCCCATTAACGGCATTATATTGTTAATTCAGACCAGGGTTGCCAGGTGTTCACAAAAAAACCTACCCAATTGCTACTCAAAACTAGCCCAAAACTATCCCAATTATGTTTTGAGGGGGGTCCCACATTAAAAATTGCGTTTGGCGGGGTAAAATACATGTTTTTTGGCGGGGTTACCTTAGTAAAATTCGAATTCCAGGGGATCACTTTTTTGGTGTCGCTTCAACCCGTAGATATGAAAAACAATCCGTGACAACAGTGTTAAAGTAGTCCAATTCCGTGGGAAAAAATGCGGACTTGGCAACACTGATTCAGACTGATTCACGAACGCAGAATGCGCACCAACACAAGAGGTAAATTTCACCTTTTCTTTAGAAAAATTAGCGATTCATATACTTTTTTAATGTTACATTTTATAATACTGGCTTTGATTTATTTTTGCACAGACAGATTGTGGTGGGTATTTTTCATTGACTCTCTGGTGGATGGTGACAAGTCAATGTATTTATGAGTAAGTCATTTATCATTCAATCTAATGATTTGTTCAAAAACACTGATTCATTCAGGAATGAAACAATTAGCTGTTTTTTATGAATGAGTCATTGAATCATTCACTCAAACAATTTGTTCACAAACACTTATTTATTCAGGAGAAAAAATAACGTGTCTTGCTCAAAAAAAGCTTCTCTGGGCAAGACAGTTATTTCAACCCGATCTCACGGCAAATTCATACATACTGTAAGAGGTGGCTAATTTGTTCGAATTTGTCCGTTTCCCAATTTGTATGAATTCACCCGAATGACCTACCCCTAACCTCACCCCTAAACCTACCCGTCAATGGGGTCTAGACAAATCATACAAAATTGTATGAGTAAGATCGTATGAATTCGTACAAATTAGCCAACTCGTAAAATACGTACAAATTGGTCATGAAATAACTAAAGTACTGTCAAAATTGCATCTAAAGCCCAAAGTATACTTCACTTTTTACGTGTACACTGTATGCGTACAGTACGTGTGACGTGAATTTCATCATTAGAACAGTACACACACAACCCGATTTTTGTAACCACACATACTTCGTACGTGCAGGCCGCACATACGCAATGAATTTGTTTTGCGCTAATCAGTTGTTCCACAAGGTGGCAGCACTGGCCCGGGCCGCTGTTTTACAGCAAAAATGAAACTAAAGAGACATAACAACAACAACAAAACAGCAGAGACGGCAACAACAGCAGACGGCCGCTTTGACAATCGCTTGTCTGAGAGGGATATGAGAATTTGAAGTGGATCAAAAAAGTTCATCAAAGCTGTCCTAAGACAAGAATGGGTTTTGTTTTGGTTTTAGGACAACTTTGATAAAAAGTTTTGATCCACTTCAAATGTTGACTACTGTAGTTTAAAGAGCAGGTCATCTGGGTTTTCAAAAAATATCTCTTTTGCAGTTTGTAACGTAGCTATCCTTCAATGTAAACCACTTTATTTTGTTTTCATTGCTGAAAGATGATGATGTGAAGAATCAGTAGTTAAAATTCATTTTTTCTACAATACCACAGCAATACAATTCAACCCTTTTGTTGTGTGCTCGTCATTTTACAGAGGACTGCTTCTCTAATCTTGGCAAGTTCAACACCGGATTCGCTAAATGCTCGTCAATGAAAGATAAGTCCGTACCTTCTTTATTTGGACCAACAAATGTCTCCAAACCACAACCTGTAAGTACGATTGATACGTTATGTGTACATTTTCAGTTGAGCACTCAAAATATTAAATTTTCTGTGCTAATATGTGATGTATAACATTACCTAGTGCAGCTTTAGGTTTCCAGGTAAATAGTTCTGAAATAGTTCTGATAATTCGCTCTAAACCCACTATTTCCTAATAATGTATCGATTAATGTAGACTGTAGTTGTTCTAATTACTTCATTAAATAATAAACAATAGGCCTATAAACATATTTTTGTTTACAAACTGTATTGTTTCATCAGTTAGTTACATTAGCACTCAGCTAACGTATCCACCACTACTGTTTTGTGAAGTGTTTACAACTTTAGCTTTGAGCACGATTCGCTTGCATAAGTGTTAAACAAAATGTTTTTTATGTTATTAATTTAAGAACAGAGTGGAGCACTATATTTTTGTTTTATGTAAAGGTGCATGCTTTGTTAACGCTTGCTAACAGACTTGGCCAGCTGACCAATCAGAGCAGAGCGGGCTTATGGAAGCGAAGAATTTGGGCCGAACTTCCTTCGAACGAATCGTTTCGAAATCATTGACAAATTACTCTAATATTATATTACTCTAATATGTATATTCTGAGAAATTTACAATGTTTTCTGACATTAGATGCATTTAAACCTGTTGTAGGGGACTTCAACACAATATTATGACACTTAAAACATGACTTACTCTTTAAAAGAGTACAGGCATTTTTTATTGGTCATAACTTCTGGAGAAAAATAGAGCAGACATTGGACTAAGATGACACTTTCTAGAGCGCATGTGTCGACTGTCTACTTTGGAAGGCTGTGAGTTTGACTGTATGCATACGCTTCCATAAGTGTAAAAACGGAGATAGCCCACTTTAGGTTTAAGTGGGCATTTACATGACACTGTGTTCCAGGGTTGCCAGGTTTTCATAACAAAACCCACCTAACTGCTACTCAAAAGTAGCCCAATCGCATTTTAATCACACGGTTTTTAGTGGGGTTCCCTTGGTAAAATTACCATTTCAGGGGCTAAATATTACGTTATTGGGGTTGCTTCAACATGAGTACATGAAAAACAACTTGCAGCAACAGTGTTAAAGTAGCCCAATTCAACGGGAAAACCATGAAAAACTTGGCAACACTACTGTTTTCAACTAAAAACTGAAAGATTTACAAGACAGCAGCGTTCTGGGAGCCTGAAAATGAAAACTTTTAGAAACGGGTTTTAAAGTGCAAGCGTTTGAAAATGTTTAGTTTAGTTTGTAAACTACAAAAACGTGAATTTGTGAAAATGGAGATGTCATGCGTATGTGTATTACATGTTCAGGCTATAGGCCTGGCATGCATAATACAGCCTTTTTAGTCATTTTCCCAGATTAATGTGAACAGGGATCATCTGTACAAACTTTTCAAAATCCCCAAGGAAAACCCTTTCCATTTTTAGCACATCGTCGTCGCATAAACATAACATAAAATGTAAGATACTGAGTATCAACTCCTTGTTTATTAAACAATATCACGACAGCACTCTCGCTTGTGTGATACTGCTTAAATAATACACAGGACAGACTGGATACATTTACATGAAGCTCACATGAGTACGGCTGGCTTGCATAATCTATCTGCCGCATGATCTGTCTAATGCGACGTGGAGCAGCTGGTGGTCCTGAAGGCTGATTCCTCAGCCCTCCGCATGCCACATATGTACACCGTCCTGCGTGAATGACGAAGGCTGGGTGACTAACACAGCCCTTTACCATGAAAACGTGCATTAGCACATATGGTATTTGTTTGATAAAGAATGGGATTTTGTTATTCACATTTTATTATTAAATCCTGCATAAAAGTCATGCATGCATGCATACAATGCTGCTCGTTCACTACACTGCACATTCACAACAAACCTGCTTTTTTAATCTGATGACATGCATACTATCACCTAATCATTTGCATGGATAAAACCAGTATCCAGGCTTTGCTGATCTGAGATAAGGCTGTGAAGAGACCACAATGATGCTTCTTATGCTTTGAAGTAATGAGAAACAGCAAAGCTCCAAAGACAGGTGACAGATGAAATGAGAGAGTCCTTCACTCCAGATCAGCCACTTTAAAGATACTTTTGTTTTATCTGCCAAACCAAAGGTCTCGGTAGAGAGGATATTATGCTGTCATTATCATTGTAGTTTACCCTTGATTCCATTTGGGAACTGGGTGGCTCAAGTGAATCAAAGGACGATAGATGCAGTGGAAAAACTGGGGGTGAGCAGATGAAAGAAAGTAGTAATAAGCAGTACTATAGAAGAACAGGATTAAAGGATAGCGAAAATGAAACGATGAAGAAATAAACCGTTTGGACCAAAGAACGACACCTATACGCCTGATAAAACAGACCCACAAGCTACAATCTTATGAGATCACAGCAGTTCAAAGACCTGGCATGAAAAATCATTCCCAAATAAAAAAAACAAATGAACTTTTGACTAAAAGCACCATTTAGATTAATTAGCAGCACACGCAGATGCTGGATGGCAGACAGATAAAGAAACTAAGCTGTTTATGTTCCCTGCCTTTAATGTTGGTTGAAAATGGACTGATTATTCATGCCCGCCATTATGCTGATGGTGACCAGCACAAACGCAGCTCACTCCCCAGACCCTTGTTAGCATACAGGCTTTTTCACTGGTGAAAGTGAGCGGCAAAGACAAAAGGGGCTTGAGTGAGGGATCAAAGGGCTGTGCGTGTGCTTGGTGCCATTTATAGTGAGACAAAGCGCTGTGGAAGACTGGCTTTGTAGGCGGCCACACAAAGACTTCATATGCTCATCAAAATATTTTCAGATGGGCAACCCTGAAAAACACTGCAGGTGTTATTGTTGGCCATTGCACTTTTGAGTATCTGTTGTTTTAAAGAGTCCCATGCTCAGTAAACTCCTGCTGGAGTGCATGGTGGTTAGTTACAAATACTATTTTCACCATTTTAAAAGGTGTCTTGCTGTGCATGGCTCTGTGTTTCTGTGAAAAATAGAGATGGTATCTGAATAATTTAATATGACTGGGTGCAACGACAGACCTCACCCCCTTCCTGGTGGCATGGAAAATCTTACTCAAATCTAGGCAAATGACCGATACTGAACTGACTGGAGCTACAGTCAGCTTGGAGCAATAGCAAAACTCTTGTAACTAAATGTTACAATCACAAGCCACGTGCAAAACACTTCAAATAACATACTGCTTTTATAATAATTGACAAAACGCCAGAGCTTGACTGCAAAACAAGCCATTTCACAGAACAAAAACATACAATCACATGCAAAATTGGAAAAACAGATCAATGAATAAAGCACTGAAAAGCCATTCTTTGAAAATTGCCAACAGAAATGATCAAACATTAATAAATCTGCTTATCGGTCCATCAGAATTGCGTAAAGTAGCTATAAAATTAGTTCTACAAGGCGTTTTACATTTTCACTTAAGATTTATCTTCTACCCAAATCTACTGACCAAAAATGGGGTGAAAAACCAAAGGAGACCCTCAGACACTAACTTTCATTGCACCTTTTTCCATACAGTGAAAGTGAATGGTGAAACTAGGATGTCCATTCTTTTTGTGTCTTAAGAGCAATGTAATGGGATACATAAATGTTGCTAGTTGACTAGCATAACTAGTTTCCTGATAAAGTTAGTTGCTATGTTGTTATGGACAACCCTTACAAAAATTAACCATGGTTTTACTATACAAATAAAACCAAAAAAAAAATTACTATACCCAGATAGCACATGTATACGCCTGCAAGACGTCTGTTAACGATCACATCATCTGGAATGCATCTGTTTTGTACAAACATCTGATAGACGTCTGTAAGATGTCAATTTTACATACATTCTAAATCATAAACATCTTAAAGACATCTAATAGACGTCTATTTGACATCTGATAGAAAAGGTCCTATAGGCGTATTGCAGATGAGCAAATACTCTAAAAAATACGTCTTGCAGATGTAAATGCATACGTCAAATAGACATCTCCATGATGTATGTGTGCTGTCAGGTAACCACAAACTGACCATGGTTTTGCTACACTAAACATAGTTTAACCATGGTATTTGTAGTAAAACTATTGTTATACAAATGGTAATCAATACACCAAAAAAAAAAAAAAAAAAAAATGGTTACTACACTTTTACTATAATAAAACCACCATGGTTAATTTTCCTAAGGGAAATTAGGCTATAGCAAGGCCAGAATGTTATTAAAATATTATTAACACCATTAAAAATTTATTTTATTATTTTTATTTGTATTACCTTTTTCATGAATCCAATTCCTCCGCTAGAATATAGTGCCTCGCTGTTATGCAACAAAATAACGATCCACTATCGGTGCTGCGCAGTGATATCCTGCACAGGTATTGCTCAATCAGCATCTAGACCGGAACTATTCTTTGTTGTTATATCACTTTTTCCAACAAATAATTAGATAAGATTATCCTGCCTAAAAAGTGTGTGGTAAAAAGATTATGTTACTGATTTCAGGGATACTGGGATTCAGAAATTATTCACGTAATTCACATCGTAATTCACACAAATTAGAGAAAGGCACAGGTCTAGAAAGACATGAGGGTGAGTAAATGACGACAGGACCATTTCTTTAATATCAAAATGATGGTAATACTTTCATAAGAAATTAAATCTGAATGCATATTAATAGTGATGGTAACAGAAATACGAATAATAATCTACTCTATCTTGATAATTACTTTAATTAGAACACAGCTTGCGCTGCTATAAAAAACTGAGTAATCTCAAATTTTCGTATTGTTCTTTAAAATCTTGCGTCTGCGCCAAAAACTTATTTCAGCACAGGCTACATCTATTCGAAGTCATTTAATCAGTCGCAAAAGGCAATGCATTTTTCTCAAAAGAATGAAAATATTTGACATATCATGCAACAGTTTTGGTGCACTGAATGCTGATAAGTGATCTTCAGGCAGTTGTGCACGGCATTTGTACGGCTGGTGTGTAAAGTGCTCATCATACCTGTAGCCTTCCGAAGTGTTGGCTCTCCGCGTAAAGCCCGTGACTGCTGCTCTTTCCGGTGGATGTGTGCCTTAGACTCAAGTCAGATTCTCCCAGACTGAAGCGCTGCTACTGTTACCTCAGAACGCGCTCCTGAGATAGCGACTGTAATTTCATGCGCACTCACCCGAGTCACAAGAGCACGACTGTGTGCGAGTGTGAGCGCGGGTGTCTGAGTGAGTGAGTGAGTGAGTATGTGTGAGAAAGACAAAGGCACCTCTGGCTCTTCACGATGGTTTTAAAATGCAGATAGTTTAGTGTAACTTACTATTGTACATTTGCCATAATTCAGATATTGGTTATGCAGATAACCAACAGGCTATTTGACCAATATCTTGATACCCCAGGTAAAATATGTACAGATGCAGGGATCTTATGAGATTGTGAAATGTTTAATATCCTCTGGAAATCATGTCCAGCAGTCTCTTTGAATGTAAATGGACACATTTTCACATATAATCTCTGAAATTCAAGGATGATTTATTCTCAACCATGCATTTTCAATGAAAAAGAATGTAAATAGTAGAATGTAATAAAGTAATGTTGATCATGTTGCCAGTGTGTAAACTACTTACTACAATCTAAAAATATACTATAAATGTGTTAACATCTAAATTAACTGTTTTTATGAACAAAAACAAAATTTTAAGGTCTATAGATCAAGTAAAATATCCTTTTTATAGAATATACTTTAGTATTTTGGGATTTTTTTATTGACTCAAATTATAAATTGAACATTTCTCTTCACAATTTTTATATTAGTCTCTACAACCAATCTAAAGCAATGCATTATTGAAAGTGGACAAACATGACTTAGTTTATTAACAATTTAATTCAGAAGTCTAATATCTATAAAATCTATAAAGTTAACTGTTGATGAACTTAATGTTTAACGCCATCAGGAGGATTATATAATCAAAACTTTGTGATTAAACAGGTTGCTTTACAAAGTTTCTTCCATCAAATTTGCATTAATAAAAAAAAAATATATATAAATAAATAAATAAATAGATTTTTTGCCAGGATATTATCCAGTAATTTTACAGTAACCCTAAAACACAATGCAATGCAAAATTCAAAATGCATGTAAAACACCTATACAAAAATAAACTTGGCAAATTCCTTCATATTTAGTACATTATGCCCTATTTTTATAATTTTTTTTTCCAGTGTTATATTAATTTGACTGGTTACTGCCTGCATAATTGTTCCCTGCTATGATTTATCATGTGAAACTGGATTTACATGTTATGGAGAATGACATTTTGTGAATAAGTACTTAAAAAAAGAATGAGAATTAAGTTAACTGACCTTAATCACAGCTGCCACGCCATTAAACAACCATTAATCATGTGACTGGAGTAATGATGCTAAAAATTACATTTTAAAATATATTCAAATATATTTGAATAGTAAAAATATTTCAGAATTTTACGTTTTTTGCTGTACTTTGGATCAAACAAATGCAGGCTTGATGAGGAAAAGAGGCTTCTTTAAAAAAAAAAAAACATTAAAACATTTTGACTGGTAGTGTATTGTCTTGTCTGCTCAAGCATTCATCTACATGACTGTTTATGATTATACTGTTTCAGTGAGTTGAATATATAGGTCAAATACTATTTATAATTGTCACCATAATGGTCATCATTTCAAGCTAACCAGACCAGAATATAATTTATATATTTTTAAATAATAAAAAATGAAACTCTTATATCACCACTGTCAGTTATGTGAGAATTGACTGTGAGAGATGAAATGTCTGGGGTATTTAAAGTAGTTTGCAAGTGATTGTGTTTGTGATGTAAAAAGTCATGACCTGTGGAGTTCACACACTTGCTTAACTATTAGGCTGGTATCTTACGCTGACATTTCTGTGTCAAATTACAGTGTGATGGAACGCACAGCGTGATGGAAAACAGGGCGAGAGGTCCAACGTCAGAGGTTACAGCATTTCACCTTCCGATTGGCTCAACCCTGATTCCGATGATGATGTCACAGCGAGAAACAAGTGAAAGGAGATGCTGCCGTTCATATAGAGGCTCTGGGCGATCATCTCACAGCCCGGGATCCAGCAAAACCCAGACCTCAGTCTCTTGGCAGGCAGATTTTTCCAGTGGCTCTGTAACTTGACAAGGAAAGGTATCCATTTTGACACATATACCTCTGTGCATGTTAATTTTTAAACACAAAGAGTCAGTGTCAGTTCAGCGCAATGATCGTGTATTCCTGCACCAAAGACAAGAAAATATATGTATAGTTTTAGTTATGATCACCAAAAATGTTGTTGATGTTTTAAATGTTTTTAAACATTGCTAAATGTTTTAAAAATATATCAACTAATTTTCAACTGAAAACAAAATGCTGCCTTTTCTGATTCAGATTTTTGCAATGACTTTTAAGTGACTGTGTTAATATGATTTTAAGTAAGTGTATGAAGTCAGTTGATGTTACAGGAATCATTTACCAAATATGGACATTTTCACAAATTTTAATCACCCTCAGGCCATCCAAGACATAGGTGAGTCCTTTATCCGAACAGATTTGGAGAAATTTAGCATTATATCGCTTGCTCACCAGTGGATCCTCTGGAGTGAATGGGTGCAGTCAGAATGAGAGTCCAAACAGCTGATGAAACATCAGAATAATTCACACATTAGTCAATTAAACATCTTGTGAAGTGAAAAGCTGCAAGTTTCTAACAAACAAATCCATCATTAAGGCATTTTGACTTTAACCCTTTAACTGTCACTCCCTATCTTGAACGTAGACATGAAAATGCACTATGCAGGGTTTAATTTTTATAATTCATGAATGAAAACATTTTGTAATATGATTTTCCATGGTAATGCAATGTCTGATTTTAAAATGGTTTTCAAAGGATGAATTTTGAGATTTTAAGTTTTCAGGTGATATATATTTTCTTAAGATTTCTATTGCGTGAGGGAAAAAGGCAACAAAGAAAGTCTTTTTGTGACAAAGGTCAGAACTCCTGTTATGGTGTAGATTTTTGAGGTGCACTCTTGTCATATATTAATCTATTACTTTTCCTACATAATTTGTAACACAAAAGAGTGGTAAATTATCTATTTAGAAGTCTTAGACCTTTCCAGCGATGTATAGTTTGTCATGATTAGATTAGAATTTATTTGTAAAATGGTGAAGTAAACGTAGGCGTCCCACAGAGTGGACGGTGACAGTTAAAGGGTTAAACCATCACTTCTGAGTAAGCAATATTATGGATGGAAGCCTTGAAGGATTTGTTTCTTACAAACATACAGGTTTTCTCTTCACAAGATGTTAATTTATGGACTGGGGAGTGGATTATTTGTGATGTTTTTATCAGCTGTTTAGACTCCATTCTGACGGCACCCATTCACTGCAAAGGATCCATTGGTGAGCAAGTGACATATGTTATGTTAAAGGGGTCATCGGATGCCCATTTTCCACAAGTTGATATGATTCTTTAGGGTCTTAATGAAAAGTCTATAATATACTTTGGGTTAAAAATCTCAATGGTTTTGTAAAACAACACCCTTTTTACCTTGTCAAAATGAGCTCTGCAAAAATCAACCCATTCTGAGTGATTGTTCCTTTAAATGCAAATGAGCTCTGCTCGCCCCGCCCCTCTCTTGGAGCCCTGCTCTGAGAGATTGTTTACTTTAGCCGCATTTAGCCGGTTTAGTCGTGAAACTTGCTAACTAGCACGTTATTAGGAAAGTTGATTGCAGAGATTCATAAAAAACCCTTATACTCACTTCTGCTGTAGGTGAAGCTGGATCACAACTGATTTGCGCAAACATAGACACATTTATGTAGATCGGGAGGCGCATTCACTTCACAAACAAACGTAATCCACTGCATCTTCAGCGGCTCAGATGTCGGGAGTGAATGACGACCACTAAGTTCATTATTACATCCAGCAACACAACACTTTAATCGCTCAATCTGAGATATTCTTGTCTCATTTACGGAGCTCCTGCTCCGGCATCGAAACAATGGAGGTTGGACTGTTACAGCTGATCTGAGGTAAGACGCTCATGTCAATTAACTATCGTGGGAGCGGCCTCTGACGGTGTGACGACATCTGAGAATGGCTTGATTTAAAAAAGGGGATATTATTTTTACAGAATAATTAAAAACCACTGCATGGATTTTTATCGTTATAGGGTAGATTTGTACATACACTGCCAACACACATTAATGTTCAAACAACATGTAAAAGTGAACTTTGCATCCGATGACCACTTTAAAGAAACAAACTCATCTATATCTTAGCCTGAGGGTGGGTACATTTTCAACAAATCTTCATTTTTGGATGAACTTTTTCTTTAATAGTGATTCGCAACTAACAATTGTTCACTTTATTTTATGGCTTGACAATTGTGCTTGTGCTTTATCTTACTAAAATAAAAAATAAAAAAGCCACTTGTTTGATATTTTGTTATACTGTGCAAGACATTCCTAACGTTTTATGTATTCAAAGACTTGTGCCACTGTATGTGCTGACATTTATTTCTCATTAAAAAGACCAGACCGGTTTCTTTAGTCTCACATCAAACGCAAACTGAAATGCAATTTCCACAGGGAGTTCAAGAGGTTCAGGCTCAGGACCGAGAAACCGACTTGCAGACTTTGCCGACTAGCGGAGTAATTGAAATGTAGAGCTCCTCCTCTCCTCTTCTTTCCTCTTCACTCTTCACTTTATACGACTGCTGTGTCTCTTTGAATGAAGAGCTCTGAACTCTGCGTGTGTGGAGGAGTGTAATAGACTGACCTTTCGGCAATTTTGCCATCTCGTATAAATTCACTTCAGGCCTGTTTTCTGACATTCTCTATTCATTCAACCAATTAGCACTTCATGCATCTGCCTACTCTCCCTCAGCTTTTGTGGAAGTCTCAGATTGAAAGTTTCTCTGAGGAAAATAAGTAATTTACTGACATTTCTTTCAATATCCTGATGTCCTCCGACTGAAGGGGAATCTCTAACATCAGGCCGCAATGTTAAGTTTGATTGAAGTATGAATACAAATCTTACTGATAGTGTGCTGAGTGGCTTTTCAACAAGTTATTAAATTGGAATAATGATTCACTCTATATCATCTTCAGATAGCACTACATACATACCAAACGTTTGAAAGCACTTAATTTACTGTTTTGTTTGCTGTTAATATTCTTTTGATCTAAAGACTAGAAACTAATTTCAAGCATTTAAGCTTAAGCTAAAATTTAATTAACTTTATAGATAATTTTTTTTTTTTTTTTTAGTTTTTTCTTTATAAAACTAAAACTGTTTTGAAAAAGAGTGAGTTAATGAAGTCAACAAGACCTTCAGCTTACAGCTTATATGTAAATTCCTTCAGTACTGTTTAAAAAGCAATTGTGAAAAAAAGAAAAGAAAAAAAAAGCATACCTGAACTTGTTTGTGGCAATTTAGACAGGAGGCAAATATCTAGAAACTACTAAGTTTTTGAACAGTAAGATTTATGTTTTTTTTTTTTTTTTTTTATGTTTTCAAAGTACAGTAAAAACGGTAACATTTTTAAATATTTTTACTATTTAAAATAACTGGTTTCTATTTGAATATATTTTAAAATGTAATTGTGATCAAAGCTAAATTTTCAGCATCATTACTCCAGTCTTCAGTGTCACATGATCCTTCAGAAATCATTCTAATATGCTGATTTGCTGTTCAAGAAACATATATGAATATATTCAAATAGAAAACAGTTATTTTAAACAGTAAAACTATTTCAAAATTGTACTGTTTTTGCTGTACATTGGATCAAATAAATGCAGGATTGGTGAGCAGAAGAGACTTCTTAAAAAAAACATTAAAAATCTTACTGTTCAAAAATTTTTGACTGGTAGTGTAATTGTGTTTAACCAATGTAGTCATTAGCATTTTTGTATGCTGAAATTTCAAACACAAATATGTCGAGAGATACAAAAAAAAAAAAGTTGTGGGCATATTAAACATCACACTATGTAAATAAATATTCAAATAAAATGTATTATCATAAAATAACATCTACCGTTTTATTTAGTATTACATTGTAAAACTGCACTGAATATTCTAAAATGTGGAAAATAGTAATTAATACAATGTATCAAAATATATTTTTAAGAAATTAATATTTTTTTGAGCAAGGATGCATTATAATGTTGCAAAAGATTTCTATTTTGACTGAATGCTGTTCTTCTGACTTTTCTATTCATCAAAGAATCCTAAAAAAAGGAGCACAGTTTACACAAAATATTTACCAGCACAACTGAGTTTAACATTTATAGCACCCTATTTTTGCCCTAAGAGCACGCAGGGCCATTTGTAATTTTTATGGTTCTGGCCTCTGGTCTTATCTGCAAAACAGCTCATTTTGCTGCTTGATATTGCAAACTGATGTGTCTTACCATATTATTTTAATGTATTATCTTAATTATGAACACACTGGTTTGTAGTGCAAACAGTTTTACCATTTACTGCACGTTGTTATTCTTCTCGTTACGCGCATAATGAACCGGAAGCCTCGCCTATAGGCTTAACTCCGCGTTGAAAAATGGACCTTTCTCACATTTCCGGGTTTCTCATAGCGGAAGTCGTCAAAGTTGGGTAAAATCCGAGAGCAGTGAATGGGAGACTATCACAAATAGCAAAAGAAAACCTACACGATAGTATTTTCACGATTTTAAATCAAAGGAAAAAAAATTGAGAGAGACTGATATCGGCAGTCAGAAGAGAGAACAATGTCAAATTTGCCTTTCCTCCCATAGACGGGGCATTAGAAACACCCTCACATAGCGTTAACTAGTTTTTTGTAACTTAGTGAAAAGGTGATGTAATACAAAGTATAGTGTTATAAATGTACATACATATTTTTAAAAATCAAAATATAAAAAACTTTAAAGGATTTATGATGATGACCGTTGAAACGCGTCATCACAGGCTTGTGAAAAGGGTCCATAAGGTGGATAAGAATGATTTCTGAAGGATCATGTGATACTGAAAAGTGTCATTCAGCTTTGCATCACAGGAATAGATTACATTTAAAATATACTGAAATACAAAAGAGTTATTTTGAATTGTAATAATAATTCACAATATTACTGTTTTACTGTATTTTTGATCAAATGCAACCTTGATGAACATATGAGACTGTAACAATCATATGAATTTACACCATATCCACACTCATGCTCACAAATGCAATATTTGCAAAACACTGTTTAATGTTAAAAATTATGGTGAACATCTTCACCTTCATCTTTATGTGCATTAATGATTCCAAGATAGAGGCGATGGGCAATCCCACAACATGAATGAATGAATCCGTCACACTGCTTGTCCAGCAGCAGATGCGAAGACCAGGTGCTCCCTCTGCTGCACAATAAATGTAACAAAAAAAAAAAGCATGCATGTCTTATGTGTCAAATGCAATGTGACAGAGTTGAATGTGATATTCTAAACATGAGCAGACTCTTTTTTCTTTTTTTTTTTTTACCTTCCCCTCGGACATACAGATCCAGAGTTCCAGTCTGACACATAAAAACAACTGTAACTTACTTCGGCTGCCTGATGCTTTTATATATTAGAAGGGCTTTCCTCTGTGCATCCTTATCGCTTGGCAACAGAAGCTGTTAGGCTTGAGGGTGATTGGAGGAGAGGAACGCAAGGTAAAGCGTGACATTCAAGAAGCAGTGAATGAGTCCGTTCCCCCCACTTTTCATCAGCCACAACGGATTGGGAGAACGGCGGACCAAAAAAGGGGAAAACGCAAAGTTTTCAAATAAACTCTACAGGATATCTTTTTCTCCTATGTGTTCCCAAAACAACATCCCAGGGGACCAAAATGTAGGTAAAATGCAGAAATTACGATTGAGGCGGTAAAAATAATCCGTCCTGACACTTACAAGCTCCCACAGAGATTTGAAGCCCTCTGCTTATAAAATATTGAACAGCTACTAACACAATTCTGTCTCCCAGAGCCGTCAGCAATTCATCTCGGAGAAAAAAAAAAAAAAAGCTCAATAGGAGGCGCAAAGACGGCAGGGAATGATAAAATGACTACTCACTCGTTCTCACCAGCAGAGGTCAATGTTTTCAAAGCATTCATGTGATGGCTCTGCTCGTTTTGCTGTAGCTAGGTTTGAATGGATGTTTGACTGTATATTATTTGCGTAAACAAATCAGCAACCAATAAAAATAGCTATAGCAGTATAATATTAATTATGGATCGTAAAAACAGGTGGCAGTGAAAAGGGCACTGACTTATGAATTAGTGAATGCCAGGGCAATTATAATCTGTGTTGAGTAAATGTAATTGCTATGAGAGGCTATCCAGAGGTCAAGACATCTGTGTGTCTCTTACATTTTGTATCATTTGACTCCAGTTGACTTTTACAGTGCTTTGTTTTTAGAATAATGAATGTTATACATTTTTATGAGATGAAACAATAAAAACTGATGTTTAAGTGATTCTATTTGTATATAAGAGAATTTTTTTTAATAAATACTTTACAAATAAATTGTAATAAAGTGTACTAGGTATTTTTAGTAAGCAGGTATTTAAAGTATTTTCACAGTTCAGATTTTAATTATTATATTATCATTATATCAGATTATCATTATATTATAAAACATAGCAAAGTATTACATATAGCACAGAAAATGTCAGAGCTTTTCTTGTCAGAAGTTTAGACAGGAGGCAACTATCTAGAAACTCAGAAAGACATAATTGTAAATATATTTATAAACCCAGAAGAGATATTAAGTTATTTGCATTCTCTGTAGTGTATGTAAATATGAGCACATAATGCAAATATGTGGAATGATAAAGTTGTGGGAATATTTAGAATGTTTAAATATTATAAATATATATTTTAATATACGACTGAATATTAAAATATTATATAAAAATCTAATTATGTTGCAAATATGTTAAATGATAAAAAAAAGTTGTAAGAATATAATAAAATATTAAATATTTCAATATACAACTGAATATTAAAATCTTATAAAATTAATCATATTAAACACAGAACGTTCCCTGTTGGTTAGCCAGGAAAGTTTTCTTAACATAAATAGAACGTTCCCTGTAGGTTAGGGGAACGTTCTGGGAACCTGTTAATTGTATAATTTTCTGACTATGCTTAACCTTGGCTTAATTTTAGCTATAAAGTTGGAATTATATTATCATTATAATGCAATTTGACCACTTTGATGTCTACACTTTATTAAACGCTTATTTCAGACATGAAATTCTGCAAAAAATAGTTTGTTTACGATGAAAAAGTATACATTTCAGCATTAGAATAATCAGAAAGATCTGCAAAGGTTTTATTAGTTTACATGGATATGACAACTAAAATTAACCTGCATAGAACGTTCTGGGAAGGTTCTTTTTAGGTTATAAAATTAAACCAAAAAATGACCTGCAGGGAACGTTCTGGGAATGTTTCCTGTAGGTTATAAAACTTAAAAACAACCTGCAGGGAACGTTCTGGGAAGGTTGTTTTTTTAGGTTATAAAATTAAACCAAAAAACCTGCAGGGAACGTTCCTTGTAGGTTGTAAAAATACAATCTAAAAATAACCTGCAGGGAACGTTCTGAGAAGGTTCTTTTTAGGTTATAATATTAAACTAAAAATAATCTGCAGGGAACGTTCTGGGAACGTTCCCCGTAGGTTATTATAAAGAGAACCTACAGGGAACGTTCCTAGAACGTTCTCATTTGGTTCCCAAAAGAATAACCAAACGGAAACCATAGAGGAACGTTAGGGGAACGTTCTGTGTTTGCTGGGAGGCTGCTTTCAGTGCATTCAAGCTCCTGATGAGGTCAGTACTAGCTGCCTCCCGGTGCCAATCAAACAATGGCGTCATATTTCCTGTGCGGGTGGGCAGGGCTCCGTTATCCCGGGTCTGGATTCTTCATTCGGGAGCGCTAGACAAGGCTGAACACGAATGCAGCCATATTCGGCTTCACAGAGAAGCACACCGGCTAGCGCAGGCTTACAAGCAAGGATTCGCCTACTTAGAAAAAGCACCCACTCCCGGTTTTCAAAGGGGCGTATTTATGTAGGTTAAAGGCGTGTGTAGTTCTTCATTAGGGAGTTTATTAGTGAAGCTTTCCATTTGAGCGGAATGAGCGTCCAGTTATCCTGAGATTCGACGGGAGAAAAAGCCCGACACATCCCGCAAAGTGGAAAGTACAGATTTGTCCGGATTAAGGCAAATGGAGCCGACAGGGCCTCGGGAGTGAGGAGGGGGGTGGAAACGCTGGAAACCAGCGGACAATAACGGGGTTAGGCGCATTAGGTCTTCGTTTATTTGAGCACAATGTTGGGCACATTTTGCTAGCTGGCTAGCTGGATGGCTGGCTAGCAGTTGGAGTCTGGGACTTCAGAGCTCCACACATATCAGCCGGATAAACACTGTTCGTATATATTTATAACGCTAATCCCCGTTTTATTCTTTTCGACAAGAGTTGTTTGATCCTTTCTGGCTCTGGGAGTGGTAGCCAGGCCGCTAAATTGATAGAAAATGTCTGCGAAGGTGCGCCTGAAGAAGTTGGAGCAGTTGCTGCTGGATGGCCATCAGAAAAACGACAAGTCGTTGAGTGTGGAGACACTGCTGGATATTCTCATATGCTTATACAACGAGTGCAGCAACTCGCCCTTAAAACGGGAAAAACACGTGACCGACTTTTTGGAATGGGGTAAGTTGATGTGTTTGAGTGTACGGACTGCATTTGGGTTTAGAAATCATTGCGTGTCCCTTTAAGACCTGTTTATCTGTTATTACATTTGCCTTAATCACCCAGCTGACTTCAGGCTATTGTCAAAATTGCTGCCGTGACATTTGCTCTTGGGATTCCTGGCCTCGTTCTTTGGACAATACTTCTTAACATGTAGTTGTTCCAGCTTTAATATTTGTTTATACGTGTTTATGGATAGTGTAGAGGAAATAGGATGTATGTATGTGTATATATATATATATATATATATTTGTGTGTGTGTACTAGGACCACAAAACCAGTCATAAGGGTTAATTTTTGAAACTGAGATTTATACATCATCTGAAAGCTGAATAAATAGCTTTCCATTGATGTATGGTCTGTTAGGATAGGACAATATTTCGCTAAGATGTAGCTATTTGAAAATCTGTAATATGATTTTTAATATATTAAAAAAAAAAAAAAAAAAAAAAACTGAGAAAATTACCTTTAAAGTTGTCCAAATAAACTTCTTAGCAATGCATATTATATTATTAAGTTTTTATATTTTTTATGGTAGGAAACTTACAAAATATCTTAATGGAATATGATCTTTGCTTAATATTCTAATGATTTTTGGCATAAAAAAATCAATATTTTTGACCCATACTGTGTATTTTTGGCCCGTGCTACTTAAGACTGGTTTTGTGGTCCAGGATCACATATAGTCAGAAAATACACGTGTTGTATCATATTTGATGCATATATTTAATACATATTTAATACCTTTATGGGATATGGTGAGAGCATAGAGCTCGATCCTTGAACTGGAAAAAAGATGAAGTTTTGTTCAATTTAAGGCCCAAACTGAGCATAAATATGCAGTTTCAAGCAGATATTATGTATATTTAATTTTTATTTATTGATTTATTTTTATATAGCCAAAAATTACAATGAAATTCTGATAGCTTGTAACATACATAAGTGATAACAGTATAAAAGACTCCTTACATAAAATCTATATAAATGTCAGTTGTTATATCTTCGAAAAATATGTCTTAAGATAATATGCAAGTCCTCAGTGAACAAAAGTCTGTAGTTTTAATCGAGGCAGTACATGCAGTGCAATACAATGATGATTGAGAGTTGTAAAAATAAATGTTCCTTAAATGCCCGATGCATCACATTTGGTACATACATTTTACCATGACTTTGTTAAAAAAAAAAATATATATATATATATGGATAATCATGTAAACCTAAATTGCTTCAGTCCAGTTAATGTTCGATGTTGTATTGTCGATATAGGTTATTCTTATGTTTACTCCATAAAAATTCTTAAAGTTTTCACCACAGAAAGACATGTGAACCACAACCAGACTTGCTATCAAGTATAAATGATCAATCAGACAATGCAAGGCAATCAAAAGCAATTTTTTTTGCAAGTTTTGGTCATGTGGGTAATGTAGAGAGTAATCAAATAATGACACAGTAGGCTTTATAGGTTTAATCAGATATTGCTGATAAATGTCTGACAAACAAGTTGGACTTTGTTTTCAAGGGCAATGTAAGTGTTTCCTTTTATAAAGTCTGGGGACATTCATTCCTGTTGATGTTCTTGCATTTATGCATCATTAGCTGTTGCTATTGCCATTACCATTTGCATGAGGGTGATACTCATTAATCAGTCTGACAGGATTGTCTTTCACTCATTGTTGTCTGTAAGAGTCCGTTGCTTTCTACTAGAGTTCAGTTTAAAATGTAAACAGGATTGCAGTAGGTGGGATGCCCCTTTTTGGGCTCTTCCTGGTCCTGTTGATTGAGTTTGGCCTTCACAGTGAGTAGATTCTCTGTCCTGGGTGTCGGGTTGACGTCAGTAATGAGATTACACCCCAGTGTGTCTGCTCCTCTAAAGACCGCCACTGTCCTCGTGCAACCCGTCACTAGCAGGTGCCACCTCACATCCCATCACTGCGAGTGAGCCATAGTATGACCCAATTTCCAGGAGTCATAAACTCTTCTGTTCTTGTCTTACTACAACACTGGTAGGCCGCACGCTTTCTTATGGCGCCCTTGATAGTGGAGGTTAATGATTTACGTGGAGGATGTTATGCTGGCGCCGGTTAAACACGAGCAGTGCGCTAACGTCATTGTAAAGTGCAGAATTGGCAGACTGGTTGCTTTCAATACGTGCTTTCCATTTTATAAAGTGCTCCTCAAGTGAATATCTTAGTAAGGCCACTTTTATGCAGTAAAATTGTTGGTTTACCTTTTCTCGTAAATATACCATATCCGCTATTCATACATGGTTTTGTCTTTTAACTTTGATCAGTTTTGTATTGCTACTGTTGACACAACTCTCTAATGATGTTTGCTGGACGTGAACGATAAATAGCTTTGGTAGAAATATGTGACCCTGGACCACAAAACCAGTAGCACGGGTATATTTGTAGCAGTAGCCAAAAATACGTATGGGTCAAAATTATTGATTTTGCTTCTATGCCAGAAATCATTAGGATATTAAATAAAGATCATGTTGCATGAAGATATTTTTAAAATTTTCAACCGTAAGTATATCAAAACTAAATTTTTGATTAGTCATATGCATTGCTAAAAACTTAATTTAGACAACTTCAAAGATGATTTTCTCAATATTTAGATTTTTGTTTTGTTTTGTTTTTGCACCCTCAGATTCCAGATTTTAAAATAGTTGTATCTCTGTGAAATACTGTCCTATCCTAACAAACCATACATCAATGGAAAGCTATTTATTCAGCTTTCAGATGATGTATAAATCTCAGTTTTAAAAAATGGACCCTTATGAATGGTTTTGTGGTCCAGGGTCACATATAATTAGATGATAAGAGAAGCTCTAACTGTTGTCTGTTGACTGATTTCTTCATCTGCTGATATAGAGAGAAGCTTCTTTTCAGTGTCTGTCTATTTTGATGACATTTAAATATGTCATAAATCATGGTTTTGTGACTTATGCTACATTTGTTGAGTAATTGCATCAGCTCCTCCTTTCTGATTGGCTGAAACGATATGATTTTAGACTTCTTTCAAAGTGTCCTGACCTTATATGTGCTCAAATCCATAATTTTATGACTGTGCACAGAAGTTGTAATTTGTACGTTGAATACAGAACCTTTTCTTCAGTGTTATTAGTAATAGGACAGTATATACCCGTTTTGAGAATATTGGCATTGGCCGTTAAAGACGCCATGAAATCAGAATTGTCAATCCTGTTTTTAAATAGAATATTGCAGTGTTTTTTTTATAAATGATTCACACATCATGTTCTCACGCATTTAAAAAAAAAAAATATCGCAGAGCAAAGAGGAAACTGACAACACGCTGACAGACAAGACAGCAGGTTACTTCTGGCACAAAACAAGGTCTCAGCTTTAAGATGTTGTCATTTTTTTTTTTTTTAAGAAATTTAAACAATACCGTTTTGTGGCTCTTTAATGTGTTGCAACAGATCACTCTATTGCCTTATTAGATCAATCAACATGTGAACCGATCATCTTTACTTAAAGCACGAAAAAAACATGAATGAACATTAGAATGTATTTTATTTAAACCGTGGAAAGACGTCAATACACACCATTTTTCAAGTTTAAGTCCACCAAGTTATTCTTCTCTCCTGTCTGATTTGTTTGTCAGACAGAATTGTGGAATCAGTGTTATGATTGGTCAGATCATCTGTCAGTCAAACTGTTTGCGAAGGGTCAACTCCCGATGGATCAAATGAAGTCCCTCACTACTTTTTTTGTCCAAATGCTGTTTCACTCAGAAACAGTTACAACTGGAAAGAAAAGATCATGACATTTTTCAATTCAACATGCTTAACAGAAGCTGAACTGACAGATTGAACGACATCCCGATATTTGACAATGGCTGATCCTCCACAGCCTTATAACTTGGTCAGTTAACAGAACTGTTTATTTCCCCACTTGTCAACTCTGTTTCAATTTTTACAGCTTTATTAATGGATTTGTAAACAACTTTTGGGTTATACTTTATTTTAAGGTGATGTTATTAAAGTGTTATTACACATAAGTACTGAGAAGGTCACTTCCAGAACAAAAATTTACAGATAATTTACTTACTCCTTGTCATGAAAAGTTTGTCATTAATCACTTACCCCAATGTCGTTCCAAACCCGTAAAAGCTTCGTTCATCTTCGGAACACAATTTAAGATATTTTGGATGAAAACCTGGAGGTTTGTGACTGTCCCATTGACTGCCAAGTAAATGCCACAGTCAAGGCCCAGAAATATATGAAAGATGTCCTCAAAATAGTCCATTTGCCATCAGTGGTTCGAGCATAATTTTACAAAGCTATGAGAATACTGTTTGTACGCAAAGAAAACACAAATAACGACTTTATTCAACAATTCGTCTCCTCCGCGTTTACGAGTTTGGAACGACGTGGGGATAAGTGATTGGTGACACAATTTTCATTTTGGGGTGGAGTAACCCTTTAATGACAGACTTTACATTTTTGGATGAACTATCACTTTAAACTAGCGTTTTGATTGTCATTTTGACAATGGATGCTGATAATACATGACCTTTTTATATATATATATATATAATATAAAAAAAAAAAGTTGTAAATGTACAGAAAAGGCTGCATGTGAAAGCATTCAGCTGATGTTTCATAGGCTTCAGAGGCTCTTTTTTTTTTCCAGAATAAGTAACATGCTTAGAGCTTTTGCCATTCACAAACATTTTTGTGTGTGCTATCCCTACGGGATCTGCACCTCATTATCGCTGACAGACATATTGACCGTGCCTCGCATTCTGCTATTGACCGGATCTGTTAGTTCACAGACCATCTTGTCTCACTGGGGCTCTTTTCCAAGAGAGGACGAGCTCTGACTGGAGAAATTCCTCCTCAGTGTTGCACAAGAAATGCTAATGAACCTGAATTAGTGCACATGAATCCATTTTGTTATGTGTAAGAGCCTGACGGGAAGTCAAGCTTGGCTAGTTCATGAATTTATCGCATGCTTCTAATAACTGAGTTTATAATAGTCCTCTCTTGCAAAAGTATGAGCAGAGCACTTATTAATCATTGTGATGTCTTTCTCTTTTGCATGTGAGCTCTCAAAGGCAACATATCGCTATGAGCTGGCTTGCCAAGGTCAGCGGTGACAGAAAGAGCGGTATGCAGGTGTTCAAGCCTGACTTCCTCCATGACAGCAGACTGAAGTCTAATTAAAGGAGAGGATTAAACAGAATAAACACATTGGCTAGTATTTACCCTTCTTGGCAGGTTTTGGCGTGAGCTGTCAATGTTGTTGCAGTTGCTAGATGCACAGACTTGCACTGATCCAACTCCCACAATGTTGTTACCATGCAATTTGATATTGTGTATTGTATTTGCTTGCTTTGTTACAAATGCATATATGCTTGAGGCATTGTTTTTATTTGGGCCAAATTTGGAATAGCCCAATTTTGAAGTTTAATTTTTTCACCTAAAAAACAAAAGAATTTTTTGCGTTCCTGCATTTGGCTGATTTTTTTGGCTGATCTAAAGTAGAGATGCACGGATATAAAGGTATAAATAATATTTCAAAGTAAATACTATTTTGTTGAAATAAATGAAAAATAAATTTAAAACGACAAACATTTGTTTAAATGCAATGAATTCATTTAAGCATCATGACATAGTGCTGTGCAACGATTAATCGCGTCCAAAATGAAAGTTTGTTTACATAATATGTGTGTGTGTACTGTGTATTTATGTATATGTAAATACACATGTACAGTATACTGTATATTTTAAAAATATTTTCATGCATATTTTTATTGATATAATTAATATTATACATAAATATATTTAATATATAAACAATTTTTTTTTTTATGTATGCATTTACATGCATAATAAATATACACAGTACACATTATTTAAACAAAAACTTTTATTTTGGGTGCGATTAATCGTTGTACAGCACATTATAATGTACCGTATAAAAATTAATTTTGAATTTGTGTTTTCCTCGAAGTATTTTATAGAGATATTTTAATAATAAATATATTAAGTATTTTTTATGTTATCTATTATTTTTTTTTTATCTATTAAGAGTTTTTTTTTTAAATAAATTGTATAGGTATATTTTAATAGATATTTTCATAATAAATATGTTAAGGGTTTTTAAAAATATACTGTATATATATTTTAATAAAAAATATATTAGTAGAATTTTAAAAATATATTGTATAGATCTATTTTAAATGATACTTTAATCATCTTAATTGGCCAATATTGTATATTTAATTTTGAATAGTTATTTCTCTGATTTTTACATTAGTATTACATTTGCTGATAAGAATTATAATATATTATAACACAATATTTAGCAAATCTCACAATTAATATCCATTTCCATACTGTACGTTATAATGTTGTGATGCTGAAATTCACTTGTAGCATTTGAAAGATTGGTTTTAATTTGTATTATTTTGTTTTTCACTTATTTAGACAAAATATTGAATTTTACACTTTGAATCTGCCAAATGCATAAAAGTAAAATAATTCTTAGTAATGTGCTTGTTGATATTAGCTTTTTATATGGCTTACAAAACACAGAAACCATTTATCGGTTATCAGCCGTAGCATAAAAGTAATTACCGGTATACCTACCAAAATTACTGATAAAATTAATCAGTACATGTGCTCTATGGGAATTGAACTTGTGGCCTTGGCAATGCCAGTCATGCTGTACCAGTTGAGCTACAGGAAACGCCCAGAGCCTCAGCCTACACCTAGTGTTTGTACACAAACAGCCCTGTGCCGGGGTGTTCACCCTACTGTCCTAATGAAGCTGCAAAGCAGGTTATGCCTCTCTATTGTATTTCACCCCTTTAAAATAGGGAGTGGGGCTAGTAAACAGTACCTGACTTCCCAGCTGGCATCCGCTCATGGGATCAGCGCCGTTCCTCTCGCCTCAAACATCACAGATGCTTGAAGTCAAGCATACTATGTCCCAACAGGGGCTGGCTCAAACAGTTTCAAAAAGAGGGGTCTTCAAAGTGTCTTCAACATGGCGCCAGGGCAAATCATGCCCTCTTGATGAAGGAATCATCTTGTTTGTTGCTGCCTACAGCAGACGTGTACTTGTCCTTATTTACAGCAGCTGCTGCTTCTTATTCCCACAGGTTTCTGACTAGCCTACTTTCCCAACAAGCAGCGAATAACTTACTAAGAAACTGGAGAGACTGTTTGAAACTGCTAGCTAGAATGAAGGTGGAAATCTGTGGGCCCTGCCATGTAAGCTCGGATTGAGGGTTTTGGGCCTGCGCTCTGTTTACAGGCACTCTTTGCAGCTTTGCAACTCTTTAAGTCTTGCACCTGCTGAGATTTTCTCTCTGCCTCGTTTTGGAGACATTCCTGGTCGCCGTCCTGACACGCACACAGTTTTAAAGGCCTTGCCCAGCATTTTTCTTTGCTTTTATGATATGTTGAATATCATTATCATCCTCATTAATGGGAATATTCTTGAGTGGAGCTGAACTGTAAAGTTTTGTCGATCTTTCTATAATGTTGCCTAATTTAGAGCCTCATAACGTTGCACATTAAACTGCTACTCTTCACAGCAAGATCAGCAATTTTATGCTAATTAGGCAGACTAGTAAACTATTCACGGTTTGAGATGGTTAATTTTATTGTTCACGCTCACAGATGTTCTCTAATGGTTGTTGATATGAAGTGCACATCTGAATCTTTTTTTCGTACATATTTTATCAACACGTGTCTTTCATACAATGCTGTTGAAAAGTTTGGGTTTTGTAGGATTTTTAGAACTTCTTAAAGAATTTTTTTAACTCTCTCTTGTGCACCAAAGCTGGATTTATTTGATTTTATAATGCAGTAAAAACAGAAATACTGTGAAATAGTATTACAATTTAACATACACTACCAGTCAAAAGTTTTTGAACAGTTTTTTTTTTTTTTCTTTTCTGCTCACCAAGCCTGCATTTATTTGATCCAAAGTACAGCAAAAACAATAAAATTCTGAAATATTTTTACTATTTAAAATAACTGCTTTCTATTTGAATATATTTTAAAATGTAATTTATTTCTGTGATCAGATCTAAATTTTCAGCATCATTACTCCAGTCTTCAGTGTCACATGATCCTTCAGAAATCATTCTAATATGCTGATTTGCTGTTCAAGAAACATTTTTTATTTTTATTATTATCATCAATATTTAAAACAGTTGAGTACTTTTTTTTGAGGATTCATTTATCTGAAATAAAATCTTTAACATTATACACTATACCATTGAATTATAGAAATGAATACTTTTATTTAGCAAGGATGCTGTAAATTTATTAAAAGTGATGATAAAGACATTTATAATGTTACGAACAATTTCTATTTCAGATAAATGCTGTTCTTCTGAACTTTCTATTCATCAAATAAACCTGAAAAAAATCTACTCAGCTGTTTTCAAAATAATGTTTTTTTGAGCAGCAAATCAGAATATTAGAATGATTTCTGAAGGATCATGTGACTGAATGATGCTAAAAATTCAGCTTTGAAATCACAGGAATAAATTACATTTTAAAAATATTCCAATAGAAAACAGTTATTTTAAACAGTAACAATTTCTAAATTTTATTGTCTTTGCTGTACTTTGGATCAAATTAATGCAGGCTTAAAAAGCAGAAGAGACTTCTTTAAAAAACATTTAACATCTTACTGTTCAAAAACTTTTGACTGGTAATGTTTTTTATTCGAATGTATCTTAAAATTAAATGTATTCCTGTGATGGTAAAGCTGAATTTCAGAAGCCATTACTTTGGTCTTCAGTGTCACATGATCCTTCAGAAATCATTCTAATATAATGATTTGTTGCTCAAACATTTCTTATCATCAGTGTTGAAAACAGCTGTGCTGCTTAATATTTTTCAGGGTCCTTTGATCAGAAAGTTCAAAAGAGCCTTTATTTGAAATAGAAATGCTTTGTAACATTATAAATGACTTTACTGTAACTTTTAGTCAGATTAATGCATCCTTACTGAATAGAAGTATTAATTTTTCACAAATAATCTCTTTTGAATAATAGTGTATATTGGAAATCACCTTCTTGATTTTCACTTTAAAAGACAAAAGCACACTCAAACTGCAAAGCAAAAGGAACAACACATTCGTCGATGTTCCTACTCTGTCTCTGACACAAAAAACATCTAAATCAATTTCACCCCCTCGAATTCTGAGAAGACACAAGCTCATTAATTGCCGAGCAGACCAATTCGTCCAGCCCTGGGTTATGCTTCGCTCTTAACAGGAGGAAATGAGCAAGCTGCAACTCCCATTACATCGAAAATGTCTGGTATGTCCTCTGTCCAGAACGAGTCCTTTTGCCCGCCTGTGAACTGGCCAAATGGTCTATACGGTGTGAGGCCTCTCTTTTTCCACAGCGCAGGCCACCCTGAATCGTTGCATACCACTCTGACATGAACTCGGCGTGCTCTAGGTGCAGAGTCAGGACAGGGCTTGTGTCAGGAATGCCTTTCAAAACAAACGGCGTTCACTCCCGATCTTTACAGATGTGCAGACCACAACACCAGGGATCCGCATGCAACGCGATCAGCGCACGTTTTGCGGGATGAACATTTTTAACGGGTCGTACGTCATCGCAAAGTCGCAGTCCCTCAGGACTTGAAGTCACCTGACCCAAAGCGGTGGCTGGACTGAAGAGAATTCCAGTCATTCCTGCTAATATCCTCCCCCAATGCAAGGCATGTGTGGGCGATCTCCCCTCCCCCCCCTTTCTACCCCTCCTCCGCTTTCAGGCCGATGGCCGCGAGCATGACACAGATTAGCCGTTTCGGCTCTCCGGTAAAGCCCGGCCTATAGGCACGAGGCCTCGATTTTACATCTTGACGTAAGTGCACTTATTCCATATCTGCATTATGTTCAAGGAACTCTGCACAAACTGTTCTGGAACATCAGCCCGCCTTTTCAATTTTACGATCCGGTGAAGATGAACGGAGGGCATGGTCTTTTCCTTTCCAGATTTACATCTGTCATGCCCGAACAACTCCAATAAATGTTTCTCTTCTTTTCCTCAGAGTTTTTTTGGACTCGCCCAGAGAGACGATCTTCTGTTTTGTCGTAACCCCTAAGCGCGTTCTCGCACTCCCTCTCCGAATTTCGCAATGATACGGCATGGACAGGATCCTCATTAGCTGAAGTGCCAACCCCCTGAGGACATTTTAGCTCCAGATGAATGTTCGTCTTTTATTCCTGTTCTTTCTGACATGTTGCAGATGCACTGTTCCTGTCAGCGTTTCAGGAGAATAAAAACCATTCCATTGAAAACTTGACCTCAAAATGATTCCGTTCACTCACGCTCAGGTTTCACCTCTCTGTATCAGTTTTCGGCTTAAACTGTGAAATTGGTTTTTATGTTTGGGGTTTTGGTTATGACTAAAGAGCGTGTTTGATCGATTAGTCCATTGTAAATTGCATGCATGCTCCATTTTGTCTAGGCAAGACTTTTAAGCGACACACCTAGTGTTGTTTGATGGATGTGACTTGCGTAAATGTCTGCCTCAACAGCTGAAGACGCAAGTAAGGAATGACACACAGGCTCCGTCCCTGAGACGTGCTGCATTGTCTGTTTGGAAAGTCACTGATCCATTCATGCCAATGGTGGTGACTGTTACCAGCAGTCCAATTGTGGTGGGAGGCCACTTTTTTTTTTTTTTTTCCCTCTTGTCTTCTACATCTTCATTATTGTGTAACACCAGCTGACTTCTGGTTCAATGTCCATATAAGGATTTCAGTTGCTATTGCTGGACCAGTTATGAGTATAAATGTTGTAATCTTGATGTCAGTGTTGTTTTAACTTTTAGTAGTGCTAAAATAAATAACTTTGCATCAAACGATCTTAGCAGCAGTGACAGCAGCTGTTGTGGGTTTCTGCTGTTGGATGATAATGTTTATGGGTACTTATTTGCCCCTCAGTTCACACTGATTAAATCAAGAGCTGTATTGCGTTATCCTGACTCTTGTAGGTGTGATATGTCTGTACCTTTGTATTAAAAGTAGTACTAATCCTGTTGTGATTACATAATCACCTGCTTGTGACTAATAAAGGAAACTAGTTATTTTCGAATTTATGCATTTGTGCTTGTGCATCTTGTTATGCATCTTGTTGCAGTCCAAGAAGGTAAATTTTAAAACTCTTTATTTTCCAATCCTGTAATTTCATGATAATCTCAGTTGGTCTTTTTAGGGCTGTCACGATTCCTTGATTTAAAAAAAAGAAAAAAAAGTCCTCATTTGCATTTTGCCCATGTCAAGTAACCAGCGAAATACCGGAAGTGGCGCTTTCCAAGGACAAGAAATATAACGCATTATTAGACAGTTTTCCAAGGCTGCATGATGTGATTAACCCATTTAAAAATCATAATTAACCACAATGCTTTTGTGAATTCACAAAAGCTACTATTCAATTAAAATATCTGCGGTTCAGGTTTAATATATGCACTTTAATTGTTTACATTCGTGTAGGTTACATACATCGCTCTGTTCACAGTAAACGCTGCTCCGCAGAAACTGTTATTTACATGTGGAGCATCTCAAACTTTATTTCTGCATATTGTTGTGAATTTGGGTTTATTATAACGTTCATCTGGGACACAACTTGCACCATTTCATCAGATTTGTAAGGTAAATCATTTATAAACCTACTCAAACACAGGAGAATACATCAGTGTCTTTCTCAATATGCTAACTGTTTGTCGCAATTTCAAAATAAACATTTAAACCCTCGCTCTGAGTTTACACGTTTTGAAAATTTGGTCTCAGGATGAAAACGTACCTCTGGGAACTTTTTCTCCAAATGCACAATACGTGACTTTGGTTTTGTAGAACTTGAAATATCCGTTGAGTAAGTTGTATGTCTAATGCTTCATGACGTCTTAAAATGACGTACCATCTGCACAGTACCTAAACCTACCCCATAGTATGGACATAAGCAAATGTGATGGAAAAAATACAATTGCAAGCATGTCATTTTAGCTTGTTTTTTGATATCTCATCTTTCAGCTCTTTCATCGTGAGTCATGTCCAAGGATTCCGCATCCTAAGTCCAATTCCATGGTGGCTGAGCTACCGAGCAAGCTCGTTATGTCTGGAAAGCAAAACACGTGGAGCTGTAATTATAACTGTGCTCAAACTATTACAAATGCTTGCTGTTTTTACCGCCTGTAGTGTTAATTTCTATTGGAAACTGCAGTGATATGTACCCCCAAAAAAAGTTCCCAGAGGTATGTTTTCGTCATGATATCAGGCAGGAAATTACAGTGACTAGCAGTTTTGTTGTAAAGAAATGGCTAAATATTAAAGATTTAGTGGATTAAGTGTAGTGTTTATTCAATATTAAACAAGGATTAGATCAGCTGTAAAGTGTAAAAACAATCTTCAGGCCGTTGGCGCCCTCTGCAGGCATTTGTTGTAATGCATAATGTACATTAGCTTTATTGTTTATAATGCATTATGTATTTTAACGGTTTTGTTCAATAAAACCATATGATTACTTGCTTTTGATACTTTATTTGAACTAATTATTATTGCCTCATTGCTATCACATGTATTTTAAATAACTGTTAAGGCTACTGTTCACTTAGGTCTATTTTTTATTACTACCAAAAATGTACATAATTATTCTAGTACTCGATTAATTGCAGAATAATCGACTGACTACTCGATTACTAAAATAATCGTTAGTGAAAGCTCTAGGTCTTTTCGTCGTTGATTGATTTGTTAATGTAACATTAACTGAATAATAGTTAATAGTTGTTGTTTTTTTTTTTTGTTTTTTTTAACTTGTGCAGTGTGGAGTTCAAGATCAAAGGGCTTTTTTATTGCTATGATTCACACATCTGCACTGCATGAGTCTTTAATGTATATTCAGTACACCCTAAAGTGACATCAATACATCTGGTTGAAGTTATTATTTTAGGTTTATGACTCTATGTAGTGTACATGAATCTGGCAGCTCCTTTGAGGAAGGATGACGGTAATTGTGGTTATATTGAGCCATCCCAGTGTCATATTAGCTTATTTTAACAGAAGTTGTGGACTGGTCATAAGGGGAAGTTGTTTTTGGTGTGTTTAGCAGAAATCTGTGCTTGAGCTAAGCAGTTAACAGAGACAGCAGATGCTTAATGTAAGAGCAAGTGTGGATTTTGAATAGATTATGATTATAAGCATAAAAAACCATCAACGTGTTACCACAAGTGTAAGATTTCACACGGCTTTACTGGAGGAAGCATATGATGAGCAAAAAACTGTGTATGAGGCATAAAAATTATAAATACTTTTATATTTTAATATTTTTTTTCCTCTTCTAAACACTCATGTCTTAATGAAATTGTTGCACATTATTTGACTGTACCTCAAGATAATGTGATGAGAACAGCTGTTTTACAGCCATTTCTCATCAGTTATGTCTTGTTTTCTAAAGTGTTTTCTAAACTTTCCCCCTGTTTTATCTTAAACTACAGGAAGATATGGGTTAAAAGAGTTTAATAGATAGGCGGTCTTAGTGAAAGGCTTCTACAGGCTACGTCTGTAACCATTTGTCTGAGAAAATCTGATCCTGAAAGATGAGCCTAATGTTAAGATTTCTTTTTTTGAAATACTATATGAGGCAATCTATGATTCCTTTGAAGGCAGTCTTGAAGGAGATGTTGGTCGTAACCGCGTGTTAACCTCTCTGGCATCTAACTTGCCTCTCAGCTACGTGAGCCGGTGTGATGATCCAGCCATGCGTCCAGCACTGGTCTGCGCGGCGGTGAGTCTCTCAGCAGGAAGCTGCCAGTAAATGGCTGTTTTGGTGGGGGCTGGGAGCGTGTGGCAGCTGGTGCAGGATAATGGATTAACCCGGGGCGAGGCCCTGATGCTTTTACCTCCTGCGACCAGCCAAACTGTCCAGCAGCCACGGATGTCTCAGGATGACTTCCTCATCAATGTTTAATAGGCCATTTAGTGGCGGTCCGGCTTGCTCACTGATTGAGCCCATCAATAGGGCACTCTTCATGATATTGACAACTCCTCCAAGAATTGTCAGAGATCATATGCTAGTCTTCATGTGTTTTTTAAAGGGATACTTCACCCAAAAATTAAAATTCAGTTTTTAATAACTCACCCTTATGTCCTTCCAAACCTGTAAGACCTTTGTTCATCTTTGGAACCGAATTAAGATATTTTTGATGAAATCCGAGAGCTTTCTGACCCTGCATAGACAGCAATGCAACTGACACGTTCAAGACCAAGAAAGGTAATAAGGACATTGTTAAAATAGTCCATGCGACATCAGTGGTTCAACCTTTTTCTGCATGAAGAAAACAAAAATAATTACTTTATTCAACAATTTTTCTCTTCTGTGCGAGTCTTCGCTGTGCGTTAATGAGTGTAATGTTGCAAAGAATCCTTGTAAAAATATTAAAATTGAATATTAATCCACACAAATATTAAGCAGCACACCTATTTTCAACATTGATGATAAAATGTTTATTGAGCGGAAAATCAGCGTATTAGTAAGACTTCTGAAGGATCATGAAAAGATCACACTGAAGACTGGAGTGATGATGCTGAAAATCACAGAAATAAATTTCATTTTTAAATGCATTGAAATAGAAAATAGCTGTAATACTTTAAATTGTATTATTGATTTAACGTTTTTTTATTTAAAAAAAAAAAAATAAATACAGTGACTTGGTGAGCATGAGACTTATTTGAGAGATACTGTATTAATAAAGTGATCACTTTTGCATGATTTGTAGTGACTCAATTGTCACAAAATTCCACTCTAAAATGTGCAGTTTTACTGTATTGGGGGTATCCGAAAATCAGTCCGTATCTGGTGTGACCACCATTTGCCTCACGCAGTGCAACACATCTCCTTCGCATAGTTGATCAGGTTGTTGATTGTGGCCTGTGGAATGTTGGTCCACTCCTCTTCAATGGCTGTACAAAGTTACAGGATATTGGCAGGAACTGGAACACGCTGTCGTATACGCCGATCCAGAGCATCCCAAACAAGCTCAATGGATGACATGTCCGGTGAGTATCCTGGCCATGCAAGAACTGGGATGTTTTCAGCTTCCAGGAATTGTGTACAGATCCTTGCAACATGGGGCCGTAAATGATCATGCTTCAACATAAGGTGATAGCCATGGATGAATGGCACAACAATGGGCCTCAGGATCTCGTCACAGTATCTCTGTGCATTCAAAATGCCATCAATAAAATGCACCTGTGTTCGTTGTCCATAACATACGCCTGCCCATACCATAACCCCACCGCCACCATGGGCCACTCGATCCACAACGTTGACATCAGCAAACCGCTCACCCACACGACGCCATACACGCTGTCTGCCATCTCCCCTGTACAGTGAAAACCAGGATTCATCCGTTAAGAGAACACCTCCCCAAAGTCCCAGACGCCATCGAATGAGAGCATTTGCCCACTCAAGTCGGTTACGACAACGAACTGCAGTCAGGTTGAGACCCCAATGAGGACGACGAGCATGCAGATGAGCTTCCCTGAGACAGTTTGTACAGAAATTCTTTGGTTATGCAAACCGATTGTTGCAGCAGCTGTCCGGGTGGCTGGTCTCAGACGATCTTGGAGGTGAAGATGCTGGATGTGGAGTTCCTGGGCTGGTGTGGTTACACATGGTCTGCGGTTGTGAGGCCGGTTGGATGTACTGCCAAATCCTCTGAAACCTTCACCTGTGCAATAATCATGCTGTCTAATCAGCATCTTGATATGCCACACCTGTGAGGTGGATGGGTTATCTTGGGAAAGTAGTAGTGCTCACTAACACAGATTTAGACAGATTCGTGAACAATATTTGAGAGAAGTAGGCCTTTTGCGCACATAGAAAAAGTCTTAGATCTTTGAGTTCAGCTCATGAAAAATGGGGGCAAAAACAAAAGTGTTGCATTTATAATTTTGGTCAGTGTGTATAGTCCTGCAAAGCTGTTATCATCAAAACATGTGAGCAGGGCATAGTGTCACAAGAGGGTAGTGTTGCGACACCACCATATATTTTCGGCTCATATTTCTGGATATTTTTAGGCCCAAAACTGAAAATGTCATTTTTGGACTAAAATTTTCAGTGGCCAAAACTTCTTCCTTAGGGTAATCAAGAAGCCTTTTTAACCAATGGCTTCTTGATTACCCATTTTTCTATTTTTAATTTTAATTGAAATGATCCAGCGTGGTTGTAGTTCAAAGAGGTCAGAATGCAGCAATGGAAACTTTCAGGCTTGTCCAGTGAAAGTTTACACTGGTACTACAGTTGCTATCATGCCATTGCCAGAGCATGATCCAGGAAAGGTCTTTGAAGTTCAGCCACGTCCTTGGCCATGTGGCTTGAGCAGAGGATTACTGTAAACGTCTCTCATTCAGTCCAATTGATCAGGGCTAAAGTCATGAACCCGCTTGGAAAATCACTGTTGTGCCAGTGGCTGTTCTCGCTTCCAGACTGCAATTGTGTTCCATTAAAGTCTAGTTTGGATTTTTAATGTGTCCCCCGGTGATCATTCCTTAAATGCTTGTTCAAAGCTACGGCACAGACTTGCTCTTGCATTTTAAGCATTCGACCTAGTTTTTCTTTGAATGAAAGATGGGTTAGCAGCAATCATCTGTAGCTATGGATCTGTAGCTCAGAATGGCTGTGCTCTGAATTTCACGAGACACTGTCGGGGGGACTTTTGCGCGTTGTGATGATAACAACCTCCATTTTCTGCTCCCCGGCTCCTGCCTGCGGTCTCTGTGAATATGCTTGTTACTCACTAGATAAAGATTCATTTTCAGGAGCAACTGAATGCCTAGCAGGCTTAAGATTTTTGAGAAATGCATTATGTATACTCACTAACTGGTGCACTGCTTTGAAATGTTATCAACCTGTTTAGAAATACCAGACCTGACATTTAGACGAGATGCTGGATTATTTTATTATTTTTTTTTTTTAGACCAGTCATACTGCATTAATCGTGAGAATCTTAGGTTTAACCTTGCTTTAGATATGCTAATCTATGGCACACTTGTTAAGATGCGCACCAGGCCAATTAATAAATAAAAGATGTGTTACTAGGGAGAATAAGCGTCTAGAGCAGCGCTTTGGGCTCCAGGGCCGATCAGGGTCTCAAAGTCTGTCATTTTCAAGTGTCATGCTTTGACAATACATTTATTGTTTTATAATGTAAAGTCAGTTTTGTAAGACACTTTAATTTAACTCAATCATTTTAATGATGCTGAATTAAAAAAAAAAAAAAAAAAAACTCACACAGCCACACTTTCATAAATCACACAATAAAGTTGGACAGAAAATATATTAAATATCAATTTTTTTTTTTTTTTTTTCAGTTCAGTTTCAGTTTTTTGGACTAATTATCCAAATAATGTAGTCCTACAAAGCTATTATTATCAGAGCATGTGAGCGGAGTATAGCGGGGGGCAGATCATTGAATGAGAGGGTAGCATAATTTTACTAGCATTGCCATGTTGCTGCACCGTAGCACTATAGACCCTATGCAAAGACTTTGTTACTGTTGCTGTGTCCGAAAAGCCATGACTCTCTCATGCAGCACATCAGTGAAAAAAAAAAAAAACAAAATTGCGAAGCAAAGAGGACACTGACAACACACCAGCAGACATGAAAGAGCAGGTTACTTTAGGTATGAAAAAGTCTCAGGTTTCAAATTTTGTCATTTTGTGAGAAATTCAAACAATAAATACTGTTTTGTGGCTCTTTAATGTGTCGTGACAGATCGCTGTAGGGCCTCAGTTCAAGTGGCATGTGAACTGATCATCTCCTCCTCCTCTTTACTAGTTACAGCGTGAAATAAACATGAATGAACATTAGAAGGTATCTTATTTCAACCGCTGAAAGATGTCGATATGCACTTTTTTTTTTTTTTTCAAGTTCAAGTCCACCAACTTTAATCTAATCTCATGTCTGGTTTGTTTGTCGGACAAGATGGCGATCCTGCGTTATGATCGCTTGTCAGTCAAACTCACTGCGAAGGGTCAGTTGCAAACAGAAACAAGTGTACTACATAGAAGTTTCCTGTTTTTGAGCAGACTTTGCCTTTCTAGTGAGCATGAGTGGAACGCACATTCATAGAGTGGAATATTGAGCGGAGCTTCACATCGCGCAGTGACGACGGCTAGATGGAGAGTAAAACCGATGCGCCGAACACTGCTGTGCGGCCCATATATTTCCGAAATTTTCGCACGTTAAAAAAATACGATCTCATGTTGTCAATCACTTTTACACACTGCCTCCAAAACCTTTATCTGTCATAAGAAAAGTTCAGACTCGGTGTGCTCTGTTTTTTTGTTCTGTTTTGTCTACGAAAATAGTTTCAAACAAACAGCAGAACTGTTTTGCCTCTCTGAGCAATACACAACGGTGTTTCGTTACTGAATCAATCAGCCATTTGAATGAATCTGTTGAATTTCAGTGAATCCCTAATTTTATATCTTTAAACGCTTTACTGCTTCTGCTGTTTAAAAGTATTGATCAGTGGATACTAGGGATGTCACTTCTCAATATAATATGGAACCGTTCGGTACGACATCTACGGTTCAGTACGCGCTTGTGAATTTGTGTTTTATCGGTTTTGCATTTAAATAAATTACTTGTTTTATTTCTCTCAGCATTTGCTGTATGTGTGCCTGCGATTTCACATGCTGAAATGAGGAAACACTTTCCTGCTTATATTTGAGAAAGCAACACACCCAGAGCATCTTCCAGTCTAATGACATGCAATGATAAGCCTTTCTAAACCAGTTGTACAACAAAAGTTAAAAAAAACTTGTTTTAAATTCACAACATCAGTTGAGTGTTTGAAATAACTTCCTTATGTGATCTGTTGTGGATTCTTATCACAGAATGAAGCAGACAATAAATTCTATACTCGTATTCTATGTATGTCGATTAGCAATGGCTTATGAAAATACACAAGATGGCTTGAAGAGCACAGATAAACCATATATTAATGCAGACGAGTGTTTATTGTCCTTACATTTCATCATTCAAAATGTTTAATGTTATATTTTGTTTTTATTCAGTTACAGCAAGAGCGATGCCTTTATCCATATTAGAGAAGCTAGAACGGAACGTAATCAGTGATACTTCTTTGACGCATATGTGGATTTTCTGCACAAGTATGAATGAAACCCATTCTATTTTGCGTAAAAATCGAAAAAATAATACCTCTCTCAAAAGAAAAATTAAGCAGACATGTACTAAACCACACTTTTTCCAGTGTACAGAGGTTTACGGGGGTATTTTGTTAATTTGTTGTAAAAAAACGAAAAAAGAACCGAACCGAAAATCGTAGTTAAAAACCGAGGTATGTATTGAACCGTGGACTAACTGTATTGTTGCATCCCTAGTGGATATTATAGATTTTTTTTTATTTATTTATTTATTTTTTTTTTAAAGAAGTCTTGCATGCTCACCAAGGCTGAATTTATTAATCAAAAATAAAATGAAAGTTAAAAAAGTGTAAAATATTACAGTTAAAAAAAAAGACTTTTCTATATTAATATATTTTAAAATGTTATTAATTTATGTAATGGCAAAGCTGAATTTTCATTCCTCTATTCTTCAGTGTTACATAATCCTTCAGAAATCATTCTAAAATGCTGATTTGGTGCTCAAGAAACATTCATAATTTTGTGGGAAGCATGATGTGCTTTTTTCAGTAATCTAGATGCTTTAATGAAGAGAAAAGAACAGTGTCTATTTGAAACAGAAATCTTTTTAGATTTCAAATAGAATCTTAATGACCACAAATTTAGGGCTGGACGATTAATCAAAGTAATCAAAACCGAAATTCAGAACCATTAACCAACATAATTTTCCATGTTGGTTATTTTTTTGATTTATTTTTTTTTTTTTAAATCCTGTTAATACTTTCCCATTAAAAACATACTACCGTGTGTGTAGTCGGCGCTATGCGTTTTGCGCTATATGTTTCGCTTGCGTATTTTTAACAGCGTCTCACGCGTGAGTGGCACGTTTAAGACGCCATGTCAAGTTAACAAAATTTAAACTTTAACACGCAGCGCCAGTCATCAATGTCAGTTCCAAAGCAGTGGACCAATCAGAAGACCACAGAGGCGGGGCAAGTGTTGCGAACTTGTGTTTGCAGTAGCAGGTGGGCATGGCTACTTCTGTGTTTGATGGCAAAATGGTGCTGCGCTTTTGTACTGCATCTTGTGTTTTAGACGCTAAGATGTGTTCTGTCTGAATGGCCAGTAAGAACCTAGCGTAAATACTTGCGCAGGATAAGATCGCTGAGAGGAAGATCACGAGCAGCAACGATCATGAGGCAGATTCACATCTATAACTATGAGAGCAAAAAAAAAAAAAAAAGTATAATAATAATAAAAAAAGACGCTCATTAACGTAAAACGTTCAAATTGAGATTTTGATTTTAGGTCATATCGTCCAGCCCTACTTAAATTGTGCTTTGTGTAATATTACTCTAGCAACTATTTTAAAACTGCTGTGCGGAGGCTACTGATATTTTAACCAACGAAAAATTGCATGCTTCATCTTTTAATAAATATATTTAATGATATAATTCAGTTAAATTAAACCACATGGCATTATTTGTAATACTATTGGCCTACTTATTTTATACATGCTAGGTTTAGTCTACTTTGTGAAATGTGACAAGCACTGAATTATTGGTTATTAGAAATGTTTATTTCTAAGAGAATAAAAAGCATATCCAGTCAAAGGAAGAGGAAATAAAGAGCTTTCCAGATCACCCACATATATTAATTTGTTTTCATACAGATGTACAAATATCTCTTTTATTGCATCTAAGAACGCAATTTATTTCAGGCAATGCATTCTTGATTCTTCCGTTCTCTCTCTCTCTCTTATGCTCTTACGCTTATTTGGTGTTACATAATGGTTTAGTAATAAACATTTTCTTGTCCCCTGATTGTAGTGTGGCCTCTCTAGCTCTGTGTTGTGACCTGGTGGGTATGGCAGAACAGTGTGGACTCTGTTATCCCGAGCTGGAGGAAAGCGTCTCGCTCCCTATGGCTCACTCGGAACAATAGTCTTCTCATCTCCACAGTTGCGAAAAATCATTTCAATGAATGACTCAGTTAGTTGTGAATGTAAAACTAATATTGTCCTGTTGGTCATCTGTTCCGACTGCTTTGGTATCGTACGCTTGTATGCTTACAGAGGCGTGCTGTTGGGAAAATTTCCACCCAGATAGCCGCAGTCATTCAGATCGCTGTTTGTTTGAAAGCGAGTGGCTCTACGCTACGCCAACATAGTGGTCTGATTCCTCTGATTGACGCCATAAATCAACCCAGCTGTAAATGAAGATTAATGTCCTTGGTGCTGTAAGCATCTTTTTGTGGAAACGATTCCTATTATTTGTGTGAGGGGGGAAAAATATGATACTTTAATGACAATTAAACCACCTTTGCAAATTGGACTTGTCTTAAAGCTGCAGTCTGTGTTCAAAACTGACAGAATTTATATAAGTACATCCTGAATACGTTTTCCAAACCATGTTTTTGGCTTATCCTGAATCACTACAGTACACCCATGATAATTTTTTATATTCAGACTGTTTCAGACTCGCTCTGGTAGGAACCGCTATGGAGTAGAAGTAGCTCCGGCTGGTGTTCTGCTGCAAGACACATAAGAGTTCTTTTTGTTAACTGCTAAAAGTTAAAAGAGCCCTAAAAGTTTACTGCAGTTTTAAACAAACACTATTAAAAGAAAAACAAATTGTAAATATAACAAATATTATTGGAATATGTTTCGCAAGAAAATACTGTTTCAGTTTTTTTTTTTTTTTTTTTTTTTTTTTTTTTCCACATTTAATTCAGTGTGTTGTTGCCATTTTCTTTGTAATTATTTGTGAAATTTACACGCAATTTCTCAAAAATTGTTTCGCCACAATTTGTTTTTCTGTGAATAAGGTCACACTGGTTAACTTTAATTAAATAATGCATTGACTAACAATGATAACTAACATCTAGCAGTGTATTTGTTACAGTGTTTATCAAACAGTTGTAAAAATACAAAAAAAACAAAAAACATTTAGCCCAATTACAGTGTAATTAAACATAAGTAGAGTAATAACAATAATTAACAGTAATTAGTACTGACTTTCAGTTTATGGTTAGGCTTGTACTTTTACTGTCAATGTAATGTCATTACTATAGTAACAAGGGAACTGCAAAATAATGTTACCAGATGCAACTTTTGATTGTAATATATTTGTAAATGTTTAAATCAGCAAAGTAAGATTACTAAATGCTTTAGAAGTATAGGGCCCTATGAAATGCGTATTATTTTTCTGTATTCTGTTTTTTCTATTGTAATTTTTCTGGATTCCGTTATTTCTATTTTAATTTTTCTAGACGGTTGTATTCAATTTTATTAATCAAAACGCATGTCTAATTGATTGAAATCATGAAATTTACACAATTTAACAGCGATTTATTAAAGTTTTAACAAAAATTACGTTTTTAAGACCCTATGAAATTTTTAAGTTTTATTTTTTACTTAAATTCAGTTTATTTTTACCAAGTTCTGTTTTCCTTTGAATTTCTGTATTCTGTATTCCATTTCATTAAATTGTAATTATCAGAATCATCTCTAATTAATTTTTATATATATATATATATATATATATATTATATATATATATATATATATATATATATATATATATATATAATATATCGTTGTGATTAATCGCTTATAAAATAAAAGTTTGAGTTTACCTAATATATGTGTGTGTACTGTGTGTAATTATGTATATATAAATGCACACAATTTAATGTATATATTTAGGAAAAATATGTTATGTACAAAATATTTTATTTATATATAATATAAATTATATAAAAATTATAATAAATGCATGTAAATATTTCTTAAATATATACATGAATGTGTTTGTATTTATATATACATAATAATTACACACAGTACACATACATATATTAGGCAAACTCAGACTTTTATTTTGTATGCGATTAATCGTTTGCCAGCCGTAATGTGCATTTATGCGTGTGTAGTAAACAAAACCGCAGCATCTGTGCCATTCATTCACACAGAGACACTCAGAACATGCAGGATTCATATTTAAATAGTATTTTTGTGGCTAAATATTCGCAGACACCAACCAAAATCATGGTTTGATTTAACTGTGCTGACCTACTTTTGATTCATTCATCCAAAATTAGGCAAATTCCATGACATTCCAAATTATACTGTAAATGTAGTCATCAAATGGACTCTTGTGAAGTTTTACCTACAAAATTAAACCAACCTCACATAAAATAGGGCTGGGCATTTTTACTTGCCGTTAGTTTTGCTGTGACCCGTCATCATTGTTAAATATTTAATTGTGTCATATTGATTGGAGATGCTCCGCTTTGACACCCATGGGATAATGCAGTCTATTTTAAACTCATAAAGCTGAAGCTTTTATATGTCAGGTCAGGCGTGTCCTCCATGAAGACATCGTTAGATGATGTGTGTGAAGGTATTAATGAGAGGAGCGGTTACAGTGTCTGTATAGCGTGAGGAGGATGCTTCACTGCTTCATCCATCACAGTCTAATCTTTGTGCACCGGGCTCCAGTGTCACGCCTAATGGAGCATGCATGCTAACCGCAAAACTCTACTGGATACAGGAAGTGATGCAGCGTGACAGGCAGAGACACTTACACAAAAACTCTTAGGGATGGGCCAAAATAGTAATTTATATATTTACATCAGTATCTCTCTATACACAATCTAATATGTTTTTCTATTTGAATATATTTTAAAAAATATATTATTTAATTCTGAGATGTCAAAATTGAATTTTCAGCATCATTACTCCAGTCATCGGTGTCACATGATCTTTTAGAAGTCATTCTCATATGCTGATTTGCTGTTTAAGAAACATTTCTTATTATTAGCAATGTTAAAAACAGTTTTGCTGCTGAATGTTTTTTGGAAACCATGATGCATTTTTGTCAGGATTTAATGGTAATTAGAAAGTAGGCTCCTGTGATTCCTGCGATCCGGAAAACGCAGATAGAATCATCGAATCCAGTCATAAAAATGGAATTTGCTGTATAATGTGTTTTTCGTTAATTAAAAGATAAATGAAATTAATTCTTTATGCCTTCATTTGAAAAAAATATGTATATGTATGTATATGTGTGTGTGTGTGTGTGTGTATATATTTTTATATTTTTATTTATTTATTTTTTAATTTAACCCTTAAAACAGAAAAAAAAAATCCAGGAAAATGTAAAAAAAAAAAAAAAAAAATTGGAAATGAAAGTAAATAAAATGGACTTTGGGAAAGAATAAAATGGAGTAATTTAGATCAGAAAGTGTAAAAAAAAAAAAAAAAAAAAAAAAAAAAGCAGCTTTTATGTGGAAATATAAATCGTTTGTAATATTATAAATGTCTACTGTCACTGCAGATCAATTTAATGTGTCCTTTGTGAATAAATGTATTAATTAAAGAAAAAAAAAAAAAAAACATTGTATTGACTCCAGACTTCATAGTTTCACTTTTCACTTTTGCCTCTTTGTTTCTGTTGGCCACAGGAACTTTTCTAGCAGCTTGTTTTCATATTTTCAGTCCTGCAGCTGGTGTTCTGATGTTGCCATAATCATTTAGTATGTGAGCGATGAGAGTTTATTGTAATTGAGAATACATGGACCTGGAGACTTAGAGAAATGCCTCATTATGTTTGGGGGCCTGAGAGGATTATCAGATTACATGTATGAAAAACAAAGCATACAATTTTGAATATGAAAGGCAGTTTTTGTCCCCATGGAGTGCTTTTAAAAGTATTGTGTATGCTAGTCTATAAGGCCAGTAAACATTATTTGCAATAATTAAAACTTCAAAGCAGAAATGAACAATCCCTCCCTGTCATCCTTTTTAAAATTGTATTTGTTATTTATTGTTATTTCATTATTTATTAGCATTATTTTTTATTTTGGTTATATTTCAGTTTATTTTTTATTTGTGTATGCATTTTGAGAATCTAATGGTTGGCAGTGGTCGAACATTCAAACTGAGTTTCTTGCTCTGAAAAGGTATGCATCCTAATTTTCAGCAGATGACATAACTTGCATCACATATTCCCTAAGTGGCCCTCGGCATCCCGTCTGAGAATAAGTGACGCGGAGAACCGCTTTGCTTGGTCAGTGGGTTAAGATACACAGTGGTGCACCACCAGTTTATGACTCAACATTATGAACTTCTGTTGTCAGTGATGCTGTTAATACTAGTAGCTTCCTAAATGAATGATAATATCAGACTTTTTTCTTTTTGTTGATGCTGTCTTGGGACTGACATACCAGCGCTCTGTCCTTGTGCATGCTGGGCTATAAAGCTGTCATAGATGCTGGGCCACTTTGAGGAATCTTCTCATTAAAAGCAGATGATGTTCTTTCCATGCAGCTCTGAGCGTGCGGTCCCGTCTCAACGGCTGAGGCGCAGGCCTGCCGTGTGTTTAGAGCTTAGAGCCCTTTTGAGTGATAAATGTCTTTTGTAACTACATGAGACTCAGTGTATGTCCTCATATGGCGAGGCGTTTGGGCTGGCTTAGCCGTGTCTTGGGTGCTCGCCAGGCCCCCAGCGGTGCCTCGTAAAGCAGGAGGGATGACAGTTTGACAACGTGAAATTTAATGCACACTGTTTAGGTTACATTGTTTCTTGACTGCTGTATTTGATGGAGTCACGGGAGTGCAGATTGTGGTGACATTTAGATCAAAATCCATCATTTCAGTAGCACATTTATAAATATACATACGCTACCAGTCAAAAGTTTTTAACAGTAAGATTTTTAATGTTTTTTTTTTTTTTTTTTTTTTTAAAAGAAGTCTGTTCTGCTAACCAAGCCTGCATTTATGTGATCCAAAGTACAGCGAAAGATTAATATTGTGAAATATTTTTCAATTATAGAAATTAATACTTTTATTTAGCATGGATGCTTTAAATTGATAAAAAAATGACGATAAAGACATTTTTAATGTTACAAAAGATTTCTATTTCAGATAAATGCTGTTCTTCTGAACTTTCTATTCATCAAAGAAACTTGAAAAAATTATACTCAGCTGTTTTCAACATAACAATAATAAAAAATGTTTTTTGAGCAGCAAATCGGAATATTAGAATGATTTCTGAAGGTAATGATGCTAAAAATTCAGCTTTGAAATCACAGGAATAAATGACATTTTAAAATATATTAAAGTAAAAAAAAAAATGTTAAATAGTAAAAATGTTTCAAAATTTTACTGTTTTTGCTGTACTTTGGATCAAATAAATGCAGATTGGTGAGCAGAAGAGACTTTTAAAAAACATTAAAAATCTTACTGTTCAAAAACTTTTGAGTGGTAGTGTATATTTTTACTTTTGAGATGATCTTGTTACTTTGTCAGTACCATACTACCGTTTTCTGGCTTATTTTATTTTTATTTTATTTTATTTTATTTTATTTTATTTTTGCAGTAAGGTTTTATTTGTTAACATTAATTATAAAAAAATTAAAAATACATTTACATAAAGACATTTACATAAATTTTTTTTTTTTTTTTTTATTAATTGTGCATGCTCATTTTCCTCATTTCCATTCCTGATAAGTTAATCTTTTAAAAACACTAATTTAACACTGTTAAATATTTATACAATCTCAAAATGATTATTCATTTTTAAACTATACATTATTATTCTGTACTAAATTCATTTGTAGCATTTAAAACCATAGATCTAAGTTTTAGAGTTTTTTTTTTTTTTTTTTTTTTTTTTTTAAATGATTATTTTTATTGTTTTTGTGTTTTTTTTTTTTTTTTTTTTTTTTTTTTTTTTCTGTTTTTGTTTCTCCACAAATTTGTATCATATTCTAAATTTGGCCGTCATTTTTAATTGTAATTATATATTTTAGTTAGGGGTCGACCGATTATCAGCCTGGCCGATTACCGGCACAGACATTAAGCATTTTTATAAATATCAGTATCGGCCATTTTCAAAACCAATTTGCCGAAGTTAAAAGCATTTAAAGAATTTCTTAATTTTGACATTAATTCTCATTTTTACACCAGACATATATATCGGTTCATAATATCGGTTATCAGTCTACTTGATCTGTAATCATCGGTATAGGCATCGGCCCTGAAAAACACATCGGTCGACCCCTGATTATAAAATGTATTATACTATAGATCGTAACTAATTCTCTCTGTCTCTCTTTACAGTGAAGCCATTCACAACCACCGTGAAGGAGATGCGCCTTCACAGAGAGGACTTCGAGATGCTCAAAGTGATCGGCAGGGGAGCCTTCGGAGAGGTGAGGAACCGAGTGAACCCTCGCTGCCTTTTTGGCATGTTTAAAAATGCAGGGAAATCACCTCTAAATCACTGCAGCCTTTGCCATATTATGTGGTTTGTTTTCGGTATTTCGAAGCTTTGTTTTCATGACCCGTTTTGTGTGTCCAACGAAAACCCCAAACTATCAGCGAAGTATTCATGTACCCCTCCAGCATCTTATCAGCAGCCACAAACCAAACCCCTTCCTCTCATCCGAGTTTCCCTGCTCTCCCCCCTGCCAATTCCCCGGGGATCTCGACCTGGCGTTGGACTGCTATTCTTGGGCCGGCACAAATCTAGGCATTTTAGACGGCTCGTTTGTTTTACAGGGGAATGTGCTACTCGTTCCTGCAGTAAAACACTTGGACTATTCACTACACGCACAGTGCACTTTTCTTTTTCGTAAGCAATCTGTCTTCTATCACTGCTACATTTTCCTTTTTTTGCTTTTCCTCTTCCTCCTGTGCACCACAATGGAATTAGATTGCTCTCAGTGGAAAAACCTGTCCCATGTTATGGAAAAAATAGAGTACTTATATAGTGTTCTTTTGGTTAGATCACTTTAATCAAGCTGACTTTGGTTCCAATGCTATCCCACATGTATTTGTGTCTGAACCACAGATTTGCATCGTTAGAAAGCATGTTTACATGCATGACTATAATTGAAGTACAGAGTGCAACAGTTCCTGTGTTGTTTTTAAATTGATAGGCATTCGCAATACTACATGGGGTTGTAGTACTTTGTCATTAAAGCCATTAAAGGGATAGTTCACCCAAAAATGAAAAATTCTGTCATTAATTACTCGCCCTCCTGTTGTTCCAAACCTGTAAGACCTTTGTTCATCTTTGGAGCACAAATTAACATATTTTTGATGAAATCCAAGAACTTTCTGACCCACACAACTGAAACATTCAAGGCCCAGAAAGGTAGTGAGGACATTGAAAAGTAGTCCGTGTGACATCAATGGTTCAACCTTAATTTTATGAAGCTATGGGAACACGTTTTGTGACATTTTTGTGAACTATACCTTTAAAATGACATTTTATAAAGATTATTTACTAATTTAGCCCAAAATTCACAGTAAAGTTGAACTGTCGTGTGGAGACGCAGATTATCAGATACATGTTATTTTACCAAAATAAGAGGGATCATACAAAATGCATGTTATTTTTCATTTAGTACTGACCTGAATAAGATATTTTACTTAAAAGAAACTTACATATAGTCCACAAGAGAAAATAATAGTTGAATTTATAAAAATGACCCCGTTCCAAATTTTGCATATGCTTGATTAATACTGTGTTGTTACCTGAATGATCCACAGCTGTTTTCTTTTTTCACTGTATGATTTTGAGATCCAGCTTTTCACACTGAGGGCATCTGAGGGTCTCATATGCAACTATTACAGAAGGTCCAAACGCTCACTAATGATGGGGTGAAAACTTTTGGAATTTGGAGATCGGGGTAAATTTAACTTATTTTGTCTTCTGGGAAACATGTAAGTATCTTCTGTAGCTTCTTAAGGGCAGTACTAAATAAAAAATATATATATTTAGGCGCAATAAAAAAAAAATGTACACATCTTCATTCTGTTCAGAAGTTTAATGCATTGTTTTTCCTTATGAAGCATTCAGTGAGTGTTTGAAGCTTCTGTAATAGTTGCATATGAGTCCCTCAGTTGTCCTCAGTGTGAAAAGATGGATCTCAAAATTAAACAGTCATTGTTGGAAAGGGTTCAAATACACAAAAATGCTTAAAAACCAAAGAATTTGTGGGACATGAAGGATTTTTCTGCGGACAGTTTAACTGTTCAAGACAAACAAGGGACTCATGAACAACTATTACTAAACAAAAAAAACACAGCTGTGGATCATTCAGGTAACACAGTATTAAGAATCAAGTGTATGTAAACTTTTGAACGGGGTCATTTTTATAAATTCAACTATTATTTTCTCTTGTGGACTATATGTAAACATCTTTTATGTGAAATTTCTTATTCGGGTCAGTACTAAATAAAAAATAACATGCATTTTGTATGAAAGCTTTTATTTTGGTCAACATTTTGCAGATTCTGCAAGGTGTATGTAAACTTCTGATTTCAACTGTATTTCTGAATTAGCAGAGGAACATTTTGCTGTGTCACACGTTTGTGTCGTTAGACCTACTTTATAAATGAATGTTATGTCTTTGACTCATTTCCTTGGGAAAATGTATCCAATTTAATACTTCTGCTGTTCCATCAGATGACCGGATGTTAACTCCGCTGAAACAAAAGAATATAGGATGTGTCGTTCAGAAACTGAATCAGGCTTTATCAGTTGGTTTTGTTTTGATTCCACTTAATGCGTACTGCCTCTTAGTTGATGACAAAAACAGGGAAGAGGACGTACATGTGAGCAGACGAAGCGCTCTTTACAAGCAAGTTCTGCTCCTTACCGTAGATTCCTGTCAGGAATGTCAGTTGTGGCACAGGAAGCAGGGCAGGACGGTGCAGCTTCCAGGAAAGGCTCAGGAAACCAGAACCGTCTCTAAGGAGTGACTTTCGTAAAAATAGTGTTTCACTCCGCATGTAATGTGCTGTTCATTGTCCCCTCCTCAGCCACCGAGACCTCAATAACCCTCGTTTCTCAGTCCCTAGGCTTTTTTTTGTAAGCATCACGTGGGTCTAATGATGACTCAGATCTTTGGGGGGTTTTGCAGTCTTTCTGTTATCATCAAGCCAGGCTGTTGTTAGTGTGTGCGGCAGCTTGTGTCCGTTTCTGAGCACTCAGACTCCTGTGTGAACATGGTGCTGCTGTTTTGTTCCCTCTCCCAGCCGTTTCCTGTGGCTCTAACGTTACAGGATGTACTTCCAGATAAATCTCTTGCATTTCCTGTTTATGATTGATGCCGTGGTCCCAGCTGAAGGCTTGGAATTTGGGACTGCTTAAAGGAACATTTCACTCAAAAAATGCAAATTACCACTTTTTATTTTCGTTCTAATGTCACTCAATGTTTGACTTTCTTACTTTTGGCAAATAGCAAAGCAGATGTTTAGTAGAGTGTTCAAGCTGCTCTTTTCCATACAGTAAAAATGAGAACGGTCGAGTTACAAAAACAACAAAAAGCGTCATTTTATGACCATAGACTGTAGTCAGAAAATGAACAGAAAATAATCAATTTTTACTAAGGTTGCAAAAGCACTTTAAAGGTACCTTTTAAAGTGATCCACACAGCTCCTGCACTATATTCCAAGTTTTCTGAAGCCATATACAACAGCTGTTGAGTAAGAGCTGAAAAAAGTCTGTCACTACTCCCGTTACATCATGACTTTTAGTCATCATACTATACTGATGATTTTTTTCCTCTGCTGCTGCTCTCAATTCTCATTTGTAGGGATGGATCTATATGAAAATTCTGCACAATTCGATTAGCCAATATTATTGCCATTTACCAACAAATCTCCATTTTTTTTTTTTTCTTTTTTACATTTTTGCCAAGCAAGTGAAACTATGGAAAACCAAAATTAGTTTTACTTTTTACTGCTATGAGTGAATTATGTTAAATAATAATAATAATTATATATTATAATAATATGTTTAAAATACTTTTTTTTTTTTTTTTTCTTTCTTTCTTTCTTCTTTCCTGTTTTAATTTTTTATCTTTATTCTGTTTTTTTGTTTTGATTTTTCTGGACTGTTTTAGTGGTTACATTTAAAAAATAATAATTAAAAGGCATGTCTGATTAATTGAAATAATGAAACGAACACAATTTAACAACAATTTATTACAATTTTAACACGAATTACATTTTTAAGACCCTATAAAATATATATATATATATATATATATATATATATATATATATATATATATATATATATATATATATATATATATATATATATATATATATATTTATTTATTTATTTATTTATTTATTTTTCTTCTCACATTCAGTTTTTAGTTCTTTGTTTTCCATTTAATTTTCTGTATTCCATTTAAATGGTTCTATTACATTTTAATAATCAAAAGCACCTCTAATTAATTGATGTAATAAATGATTATATTTTATTTTATTTTAGTAATACTGTGTTGTGTATTTACATTTTTCTGGTAAATAAATTCTAATAAATATTCCTTAAAAATGTACATTTTTAAGACCCTATGAAATAAGTTTTTTTTTTTTTTTTTTTTTTTTTTTTTTTTTTTTAAATTCAGTTATATTTTTGACCAAATCAAACATTTTTCTGGATTCCATTTAAATAGTTCCATTAAATTTTAATAATTAAAAGCACCTCTAATAAATTGATGTAATAAAAATTATTTTATTTTATTTTATTTTCCCCAGTAATACTGTGGTGTTTATTTACATTTTTTCTGGTAAATAAATTCTGATTTTAAATATTGCTTTAAAAATGTATAATAATTTTATTATTAAAAGTAGTTCTGTCATTAAATTAAGTGACACGCAGAACGTGCAGGATTCATATTTAAATTGTATTTTTGCGGCTTACCATTCGCACACACTAGTCTTTATTAGAGCTGAAGATCTTTGCGCGAACCTAATTCATATCATTTTACAAGGGCTCGGGCTTGCACTCCGGCTTGCGCGGTAAATGACCGATCATGTGATGCGTTTCGATTAGCGCGGGAAACATGCAAAAATGGATGCTGAGGAGGTGAAACTGAGGCTTGCCTCTGGTGATTTACGTTTTGGCAAAATTAACCAGATCAGTACTATGTATCCCGGCCTGTCGCAGCAGCAGTGAAAGGGTGTTCGGTGCTGCTGGATGCACCATCAGTGAGCGCAGGACCGTGCTGAAATTACAGTGGATTCAATCATTTTCCTCCACAAAAATATGTAGCCTAATCTTGGTGAGTAAAGGTTTTTTTTTTAAATTATAACTAAATACTAATTGAGTCTTAAATGCATAATATAGACAGAGTATATAGGCTAATGTTGGCATTATTCTCTTATTACTTTTCAGCTGCTATTCACTGTCGCGTTGAGGCCGGATGGTGGAGAGAAGTGGCGAAGCAAATCCCGCGGAGCCTTTATCTTAATTTCGTTATTGCCAAAACCCCGTCTTAATTTAGAACTTATCTTAATTTAATTTAAGAAAGAGTCATTTTTACTGGCGCGTTGGCCCATTTATAGGCTGAGTGTACGCCTATTTAGAGTGCTAAGATGTTACGATGTTACGGAGGACTTATTTTATTTCTTTGTTCCAACTTCCAAGTGGCCTATAGCCTACGTTAGTCATTAATAAATTATGTTAAAACCTGTATAAATTACTTATTCTTGACAAAAGGCAAAAGAGCTGTGGGCTTCCGCACATTTGAATAATGTCGCGCTGTAAACGGGTTCGGGCTTTTAAAAAGCTGTCAGTCAAAATATACTTGTCGGGCTCGGGCCCTGTCGGGCCTAACTTTTAAGGCCCGATTACAGCTCTAGTCTTTATCACTAAGTGTACTGTTCTACTTTTGATTTATTCATTCAAAATTTGGCAAATTCCGTGACATTCTGTGTTATACAGTAAATTCTGTTTTTGTTTTGTTCAGGTGTTCTGCAATGCGGAAAGCATAGGACCCTGCTGATGAGCTATACAAGGTTGATTTAGCTGAAGTGAATGAGATTTGAGACTGTATAATTTCAGGAGACTTTAAATAAAGGCTCTCAAGTCATATAGCTACTTTTGTCATTTTTGGAGCTTGGCAAGTCATCTGGGTTTGTACTGATATGATTGAGTGTATTTGACTGCATTTTTTTTTGACAGGATTGTCCCTTGAAAGACAAGCTTTTTGTGGTACAGTCTAGTAGTTGATGCATAGTTAAACGGCACTCCTTTTTGCCTCACCTGAGATTCTGAATAATTATTCTGTTGAATAGAACAAGAAAGAAAAACATGGAACAGGGAGGGGAATCAAGGAGAACTAGATTAAAGCAGGCATTTTTTACATAACGTCACAGTGAGTCACTACAGGCCAGACAAAACCGCCTGTAATGATGGCTACAGAGTGAGAGCTCTACGTGTTGAGGATGAGTGCTGATCTCTTTATCTGCTGTATTGAGTTAGTGCAGTGAATCACTCATGTAGAGAATCATTAGGTCAAAGTACACGCCAAGCCCTGTCCTACATGTTGATTCAGAGAAGACGCGGCTTCTGTTCTCTGCAGGTATACTGACACAATTAAGATTGTTTGTCAGCTACAGGCTGAAGACACATTCGCAGAATCTTGATTGTTGTTATTTGTCGTTGGCTTGTCCAGTATCAAATCCGGTACATGGCAAAAAGAGGGCTGTAATTTACGGGGCTATAGACTCATTCTACCAAACAAAAGATGGATTCAGTGATATTCTTAACTATAAAGCACAACAACAATAAAACAAAAGGCTACGATGACAAACTAGCTTACATAGGAAAAACTAAGACGAGGCATGGCATACACCACATGCTGTATTATACTAATAATTAATTACAGAACGTTTAGCAAACACTGAGAAATAAAAATAAATAAATGAATGAATGAATAAAAGAAAGCCTCCATAGCACAAGGTGAGGTGAACAGCAAAGATAACAAAGTTTTCGAAATGAAAGCAAAGAGAAAAGTAAAACTAAACTGGCAGTGCTAACATGTTTTTTCCCTCCACAAGAATACCAACATGTTCACCTTCTTTGGTTGAACCAACAGTCTTTTACTTTACTTTAGTTTGAAAACCAAATCCTCCATTCCTTCACTCGTGATTACGCAGCAAGTAGAAAACAGGTTCTACACCCAAAGTGCTCACACTGAACGCGCCTCTCTTCACGTGATCAGTGAAATCTGACTCCTGCTACAATGTGCCGCGACTCTGCAACACAGGTTGTATGGAGCAGACGCTTTTGTACATTCTCAAAAATTGTCGCAAATGCGTTTCCTACATTTATCTCAAACAGCCTAGTGATACTAATTTTGCAAGTTTTATTGGATTTATAAGATTTATATGCAACCACGTCAAATTTAAACTCGCACATTCTCAGAAAATTGTTGCTAATATGGCCATTTCAGTCTAGAGCCCTGATTGGTCTCAAACAGCCTAGTGATACCGATTTTGCAAGTTTTATTGGATTTATAGGGCCCTATGAAATCAGCACCCCCAAATTCCATTTTTTTTCCTTTTTAATTTTTTTTTTTTTTTTTTTTTTTTTTTTTTTTACTTTTTCAAGACTGTTTTAATGTTTAAATTAAAAAATATTAATCAGGAACCATATTTAATTATTTGAAATCATAACACTTACACAATTTAACAGCTATTTATTAAAAGGTCATCAAAAATAACATTTTTAAGGCCCTATGCAGTGTGTTTATTTTTTTTTAATTTATTTATTTTTTTTTACCAAATTCTGTTTTCTCCATTAATTTTCTGGATCCCATTTTAATGGTTTTATTCATTTTTAATAATAAAAAGCATGTCTAATTAATTGGTTTTTATAAAGAATAATTTATTATTTTATTATTTTAAAGACATTTTATTTATTTTATTTTTTTCAGTATTTACATTTTTTGGTAAATTTGATAATTCTGATAATTATTCCTTGAAATATGTTTTAATAATAATTTTTTTATTATTATTATTATTATTATTATTATTGTTGTTATTATTATTATTATTATTATTAATTAGTAGTAGTAGTAGTAGTAGTAGTAGTAGTAGTACTTTGTGTAATCTATTTCTGTTACAGTTTCTTCAAGTTAAACTGAGCTTTTTTGACAGGTTGCTGTGAAGACCTTTAAGTTTCTGTCTGCAGATGATATGATGATTATTCTCAAAAGAAACTGTAAAATGATGATTAAATGACTCTCAGAGCAGTTCTTGAAAATGTGAAAACATTGAGCATCACGTGTCGGTATGTGTGTAGTAAACGAAACTGCGCGTCTGCACCATTCATTCATGCAGAGAGACACAAAACATGCAGAGTTCATATTTAAAGTCTTTTTGTCACTTCACATTCATAGAAACTAGTCTATATCATGTTTTGATTCAGGTTTACTGTCCTACTTTTGATTTATTCATTCCAAATTCTGCAAATTCCGTGTCATTCCATGTTGTACAGTAAATTCCATATTTCTGACTGGATTCCGTGAATCCATCTGCATTTTCCACAGATGAAATCATAGGGCCCAAAATTATCAGGTAGAATAGGCTGAAAATTAGAAACCAATTTCAGTGATTTTCTGCACAAATTTTTTTTTTTTTAAGATGTATTTCTTGGCGTTCTGGGCATTTTGGGACAGTATAGAGCTGACAGGAAGTGAAGTGGGAGAGAGATCAGGGCGGAATCGGGTAGGGTCGTCGAACCGGCTTTCTAACTCGGGACACCCGTAGTGCAACGGTGCCGTATGTCGGTGCGCTGCCTACACAGCTATCGGTGCCAACACAAATTTGCAATTTTTTTAGCTCTGTAATCACACTCAGTGTTGCGCAATTAAGGCCCAAAGCCAGTTTGGAATTTTACATGGCATATTCAGAGTGAAGCAACCTTTTCCATGTCCTCAGGGTTGCACAGTTGCTTAGCACCTGCCTCGCTGTATAGATCTGTACGTTCAAATCACTGTGAACTCTGACCTTTGATCCCCTAGGACCTCACGGCTTATGCACATGATCTCTCCTTTGGACACGAGTGAGTGCGTTGGTGACAATCGCATTGCAGCGTCCACTTTGGTCACCCTCTCGCTCTCTCTTTCTCCATGTACCTCCCCTGCATTTTCAATCAGGTCAAGCCGACTGACTTTGTGGAAACGTGTGTCTAAAAAAGGAGAGAGGGAAAGAGGACAGGAGACACCAAGGGAGGAGGAATTGGGGGGTTTCTGAGCACTCAGGGTTCGGTTTGTTTTTGTAATGAGGTCAGTTATCTTCTGCGGTTTGGAGCCTTACAGATAAGAAGCATGTGTGTGATTAAGCCTCTGTTTGAGTTTGTCGTCAAAGTGGACCTTTCAAATACTTTGATTCATGCCCAAACACACTCCAGAGGACATCAAAGGGGGTCGGAAAGCGGAAAACAGCAGCAGGGCTCATAATTCGCCCTTAGTATGCAAAGTTAGCACCGTGTTCTTTGCTGAAGCAGCACATTGTGCAGGGGGCAGGTATGCGGGTGTGGGTCCACGTGAGGGGAGCGCTGTTCCTCCGCCGAGGGTAAACACGCATCATGTGATGTGTCCGAGGCAAAGTACAGGGAAATTCATGACTCCACTTAACATTAGCCGACTGGACGGTCACAAATAGCCAGTGGACAGAAGATAGCAGAATAACATTGGTCACGCACGGAGGTTTTGTGTTTGAAAGTCATAGGGGAAACAATGAAATCTCACAGAAATGTTTGTCGTAGGTTAATGAACAGCTCCTGCTCGGTTTAAAGGCGTGTTTTCCACAAAAATTAACTTATTTTTATGCTGTTCCAAACTCATGTGACTTTACGTTTTAAATGGAGATGTTTTGAGGAATGTTCACGCAGCTCTTTTCTATGTAGTGTCTGCCAGACTTCCTAAGGGGGGAACAATTATTATAAAAGTGGTCTATATGTACACTACTGTTCAAAAGTTTTTAACAGAAATAATACTATCTTTCAGCAAGGATGCTTTAAATTGATCAAAAGTCACAGTAAAGACATTTTAGAATGTTGTGGATTATTATTATTATTTCCGTTTCAGATAAATGGTGTTCTTTTAAACTTTCTATTCTATTCATACACATTTTTCACATTTTTGAAATTTTTCTATTCATGCAAATGATTCATACAAATCATTTTTCCTTAAAAGTTTAACGAAATTACTTTTTTAAGGCCCTATTAAATGTTTTCTTTTTTTTAAATGACAGTTAATTTTTGCATTATTATTTTTATTAATCTTTATATATTTATATATATATATATATATATATATATATATATATATATATATATATATATATAATTTTTTTGGCTTTTTTTATTACTTTTTAAAATGTATTAAAATGGAAAACAGGTATTAATTTTTATATTTTGTAATATTACTGTATGTACTGTATTTTTAATTTGAGCCTTGGTAAACAGAAATAAGGCCCTTTGAGATCTGTTTTTTTTTTTTTTTTTTTTTTTATTTTATTAATCAAAAAGCTTGTTAATTAATTGAAATCATGAAACATACAGAATTTAACAGCACTTTCTTAAATGTTTAACAAAAATTACATTTTAAGGCCCTATAAAGGTTTTTTTTTTTTTTTCTCCCTCAAATTGCATTTTTTTTTAACGAAATAACGAAATCCTGTTTTCTATTAATTTCTTGATATAATTTTAATAGTTTCATTAAATTTTCATAATCAAAAGCATTGAGAATTATTGATTTTGATTATTGCTTTTATTTAAAAAAAAAAAGTAATTTATTATTATTATTTTATTTAATTTATTTATTTTTAGAAATAGCTTACTGTGTATTTACATTTTTCTGTTAAATAAATTCTGGTAAATAATTTTTCTGCTAAATATTCTTTCAAAAAATAATTCTTCAATCATGATGATAGTAGTAGTAGTAGTAGTAGTAGTAGTAGTAAGTAGTAGTAGTTTTTCACAAAAGAAACTGTAAAATGCTCACAAAGTGACTCTGAGTGAACTGTTCCCTTAAATCAGGAGCCTACCACACACACACAAAACTATTTTAAGACTTTCACTATAAACATTATGAATTGTTCCTGTCTGTTTATAAACCTTTAGTTTTGGATCCTTGGTAACAAGTTAGTTGTTTACTTATGTCAGTCACCAATATCACAGTCCCTCGGTGCATTGTCACAGCATTCATGCGACTCCTCCCTGACTGGTGTGTCTTCCTTCAGGCAGGGTGTTTACTGTCCCCACCCCACATGAATAACATCCAACATGACACTCCTTTCCAACCTGTCCCTTTCCTAATATTGAGTCACTCCCCCTGCAGGGAAGACCTTAGTCACCCTTGACATTTTTTTGGTGCGCTGCAGTCTTATGGCTTACATTAGCCGGTTCTTGAGTGCCATCTCTCTTTTCAGGCAAAAAGTCAGCAGTCTTAAGTCTCAGCGTTTCCTTTTTCTGATTTTCGGAGGCGTCAGAGATCAAAAGCATCTCATTCAGAGAGTTTCTTTCCCCGTGGGGTTTCGGTCTAAGTGGGCCACAAGTGCATGCAATGAATGAATAAATGAGGAAAATAAAAACGGTCAAATTCCCCACAGTCGCTAAATTATGCTGAGTTTTAATTAGTTTTGTATGCATTTGCTAACTCCTCATCTCATCCGTCTAGGTTGCTGTGGTGAAGATGAAACACACCGAGCGTGTTTATGCCATGAAGATCCTCAACAAGTGGGAGATGCTGAAGAGGGCCGAGGTAAACAGATTTCTGTTCATGGCTCATCACTTGGTATTTTTTATTTATTTATTTTTTTTTTTTTTCAGGGTTTCAGCTGCAGCTGAAATTGAAAAGGTGTTGAAACTAAATCTAGCATTTTAAAAAGTAGTTGCCAGCAAAAATAAGAATTTTATAGACATTTGTATATGGTTTCACATAGTGTTGTCAGAATTACTGCGTTTATGCAGGCGATTTTAATTTTAGTTTAACGGCATTAAAATTATTTGAAAGTTAGAATTGATAGCACTCAATTATATTATAATCTAAATGGCTATAGACAATAGTTAAATATTAGGAAAAAAAGATAAATTTCCTGGAGACATCAGTAATATCAGTGATACTCGCCTTTAGTCATCAAAAATATTTAACAAATATATATTATAAATATACTGACTTTGTTGTTTCTACATTAATTTGAAGATTGAATGTGAAATTGTTGCAATATAAAAGTATATTTAAAAACTTCAATGTATCATTAATCATGATTCATTGTGATTAATTTCAGTAAAAAAATGTGTGATTAGGTTTTTTTTTGTCTTTGTTGTTTCTACATTAATTTGAAGATTGAATGTGAAATTGCAATATAAAAGTATATTAAAAACTAATGTTAGGTGCGATTAATTGGGATTAATAGTGATTCATTATGATTAATTTTAGAAAAATGTGCGATTTTAATTGTTTTTTTCCTGTCTTTATGTTGTTTCTACATTAATTTGAAGATTGAATGTGAAATTATTGCAATATAAAATTTTATTAAAAAACTTTAATGTTAGGTTTGATTAATTGCGATTCATTGTGATTAATTTCAGGAAAAATGTGCGATTAATTAGTTTTTTTTTTATCTGTCTTTGTTTGTTTTATTTGTCTACATTAATTTAAAGATTGAATGTGAAATTATTGCAATATAATAGTATACTTAAAAACTTTAATGTTATGTGCGAGGAATCGGGACTAATCGTGATTCATTGTGATTCATTTCAGAAAAAATGTGTGATATAATTAGGTTTTTTTCCTGTCTTTATGTTGTTTCTACATTAATTTAAAGATTGAATGTGAAATTATTGCAATATAGTAGTATATTTAAAAGCTTTAATGTTAGGTGGGATTAATTGGGATTCATTATAATTAATTTCAGGAAAAAATGTGTGGTTAACTCGTTTTTTTTTGTTTTTTTTTTTCTACATTAATTTGAAGATTAAATGTGAAATTATTGCAATATAAAAGTATATTAAAAAATGTTAGGTGTGATTAATCAGGATTCATTGTGATTTATTGTGATTAATTTCAGAAAAAAGTGTGGTTATTTTTTTTTCTGTCTTTGTTGTTTCTACATTAATTTAAAGATTGAATGTGAAATTATTGCAATATAAAAGTATATTTAAAAACTTTAATGTTAGGTGCGATTAATTGGGATTAATCATGATTAATCGTGACTAGTTACAGAAAAAAGTGCGCTTTATTTTTTTTAATCAGTTGACAGCACTTGTTTCATCAGATGAACACAAATATGACTAGTGTGTCAGCTATGATGTGAATCACAAACTATGATGAAATTATTCACAAGTCATACTTCAAGGGAGTAACACTTTGAATCAGCCGATCATTCAGTGAATATTTTAGATCATTACAGTATCCTTTAAATGAACTATGAGTTGTTGTGTGCACTTTAGGTATATCAGACTTAATATTAGTCTCATTAGTGACTAATTGTTCATCTGACAATGTGTAATTATTAAAACTAAGCTTCTTTTTTTAAAAAGCCAAAAAATCCAATTTTGAGCAATTCTGTAATTTGGCAACAAAAGCTGTGTTGTAAGAACCAGTTACTCCTGATTTGCTAGTCCTGGTTTTTCCATAAGATCTCTATAGCATATTCCCATTAGAGCTGCAAAACGATTAGTCGTGATTAATTGATTCAAAATAAAAGTTTGTTTACATACTGTATGTGTCTACTGTGTATATTTATTATGTGTATATATACATACGCACACATAAATGTATATATTTAAAAAAAAAATTTGTATGTAAACACTTGTATATAATTTATATCATATATAAATATACATATTTTACATATAAATCTAACTTGTATGTTTTTATTTATATATACATAATAAATACACACAGTACACACATAATATGTAAACATAAACTTTTATTTTGAATCGATTAATCGTGACTAATCATCTTGCAGCTCTAATGAGAATATATTTGGACCAAGTGGAAGTCAGTACCAAGCGTCTTCCTAATGGCCGCAATCTGACCCTGATCTCTGTAGGAGTACAAGTTCATTTTTCTTTCTGCTTCTGCTCTTTCTTGCCCCAGTTTCAACCCAATCAGTCCTGACAGTGCCCACGGGCCGCCCAGAGGCATGTCAGGAAAACTTTTGTCGCTTGGGTTTGTCAGTAATCCTCTTTGAGCTTCACTGGGCTCCTCTTATTCCTCCTCACATGTCCAGAGTCCCAATTCAAACACATATAAGATCTAAGACTAACATCTGAAATGGGAAAGCCGCGTACATCATCACGGCAGGTGGATGTAGTTCAATTTATTGAATGAGTTTTCCAGTCATTCTTGATCTCTAAATGCACAATTAATTGAAAATGAGGGACATGGTTTAAAAAAAAATAAAAAAAAATGAGAGACACAGAAGCTCAAAGTATTAAACCAAAATGGAAGAATACGCTTTCAAATTTAGGTATAGTATGAAAGGAACTGTGTTGTGTATCAGTTTCATTTTATAAGGTTGTCAAAGCATAGTGTAGGATATAAGATTTTTTTTTTTTTTTTTTTTTTAATGTTTTGATGTAATAAGTCTCCTTACGTCTTATGTAGACGGCGTGTTTCCGAGAAGAGAGGAATGTCCTGGTGAATGGAGACTGCCAGTGGATCACCACCCTGCATTACGCCTTCCAGGATGACAACTACCTGGTATGCATCTCTGTCCCAATATACCTTTTCTAATAGGTCATAACCTACACATCTCGTGATATAAACCAATCTAAATTATTAGCAGTAACGCAGTGTGCTATTCCAGTAGTTCCATTAGCTTAAACTGAGTCTTATTTTAATTTATCCACAAAAATGAAAAATTTTACTTAGTTTTTGATCTAATATTTATTTATTTATTTATTTATTTATTTATTTATTTATTTATTTTTTTTTTTTTAAGGTTTATTTGAATGTATGTGCTTTTGTCATGTATTACTTTATTATATTATCTTATATTATTACTTTTATTTAGCTTTCGTTTAATCTTATTTCAGTTTTAGCCATTTAAATATATTAAACAAAAAGGAGAAATTTTACTTAAAGCTTTTGATGTAATAAAATCTTTTTTAACTTTAATTTTAGTTTAGGTTAATAAGAATTTTTGTGCTTTTGTCATTTATTACTTAGCCTTTTACATCTTGTAAACAAGCATTTTTACTTAAAGTTTTTGATCTAATGTTTATATATTTTCATAAAATTTCACCTAAATTTTAGTTTATCTGAATCTACATGCTTTTGTCAATTTGTTATATTATATTATATTATATTATATTATATTATATTATATTATATTATATTATATTATATTATATTATATTATATTATATTATAGTAATTCTGTTTTGCTTTCTTTCAATTTTAGTTGAGTTTTATCCTTTTAATTTTTTTAACTAATATTAGAAATTTTACTTAAAGTTTTTGACCTAATTATATATTTTCATAAAATTTCAGTTGTCACTTTAATTTTAGTTTAGGTTTATGTGAATTTATGTGCTTTTGTCAGTTTTAGCCATTTAAATATAAAAAAAAAATAGATATTTTAAGTTTTTAATGTATAATTTATATATTTGCATCTTTTTTCAAAAGTAATTCAATTAACGCAAACTATAGTTATGGTTTTAGTTAACACTAAATGCATAAATAGCATCCATTCTGGGTGTATTTCGGGTAAGCTCTCTAATGTAATTAATATGTAATTATAAGATAATTAAATGATGACAATGCCATGTTTATCAGAGTGACTGATGATGATTATGAGTAGAGCCAGCTCTGATAACGCAACCCTCAAACGAACTATAATGCAGCATACTGTAGGATAAGGCACAGTGCGTTCTGTGTGGTTGCGTGATAAATATTTGTTAATCATACTGCTCTTTGATGTTGTTCAGTTGATATTATGAAGTGCTGACTCAGTGTTTGTGTAATTGAATGGTGTTGTGTGATAAGAGATAATAATGTCTCCTCCTGTAGTACTTGGTGATGGATTATTACGTGGGAGGCGACCTGCTGACTTTGCTAAGTAAATTTGAGGACCGACTCCCAGAGGACATGGCCAAATTCTATGTGGCAGAGATGGTGCTCGCTATCCACTCCATCCATCAGCAGCGCTATGTACACAGGTGACATGATTGTGTGTTTGTGTGTGTGTGAAGGGAGAATTAAAGAATGAGTGAGAATCAGACGCAACCTTCCCCTACCCTTCCTTCCTGTTTTTAGCCAGAGTAAGTTGCGATGTGGGCCAGACTTTATGCTGATAGTCAAGTTTTTTTTTTTTTTTTAAATGCAAGACTAGATTCAGACAAAACAACACGCCAAACAAGGTTTGCCCAATGTAGGATTCTGCCCAAGTGTTTGAACATGTACTCACAAGAAAGGCGAAGTGGTCACTGGCCCTGTGTGAGTAATGTGCACACTGGAGATCAACAGCACCTCACCCACATGTCCACTCCCACAAGAAGCGTTTAATGAAATGACCGCAGATGGCTGTGGTGTTCTGGGCTGCAGATCTGTTCAGGTTCAGGGGCCTCTTCCTGGCTGCTTGTCCTGGACTGCCATCCGGTCCAGCTGAGCCCCCTCTTCCTTCCTTCTGTGGAAGCTTCACCTCTGATACAGTAGCCATATTCAGAAAATGAACATTACTCACCCTCAACTTATTTACAACCCATAAAGAGATGTTTAACATGATAGCGCAATAGATAAGCTGACTCTATATTATCATGGTCACATGACGATTCAAACGATAGGTCTTCCGGGCAAAAAATGTTTTTAAAATATATTTAAACTTCTTATTCTAACAAAAAAGGTCTTTAAAGTGTTTTGGTCCATTATGCTTTGACACAGTATCTGTCAAACAAACTGAAAGCACAATATGGCTTAATCGCTTCAAGTCTGTTTTTGCTGCGCGTTTTAAAACGAAGCTCGTGATCCGGTGTTTCCGTGCCTCAGCACGGCTCCGTTCACAGTGAAGAAATGCAGTGAACACATTTACTGCATGTGCTGTGTGTTTAGCATGCATTTGAGAATGCAACGGTCACCAGTTATGCTTTATTTTCGTGGCAGATGAATGCAGCATTTCGCTACATTTGTAGTGAGACATGTTTTTGTAAGCCTGTTTTCACTGAAGCTGGAGTTTTTCTTTAAAATAAAAGCTCTACCGACATTTCCGTCAAAAATAAAAGCTTAAAAGTGCAGTATGAATTACTGACAGTGAGCGGTTTAAATGGGTTACTGCAGTGCAAATTATTATTATATTCTAATTTGTGGCTTCCCAAAACACCAGTGTAAATGTAATTTAGGCTGAGACAGTGTATCACCAATAAAAAGAGGGTTGAGTCCACTTTAAAGTTCAGGTACAAGTCAATTCTTTTTTCTGACTTTAGTTTTCTTGGCTAAAAACATGGGTTGGAGCTTTTAATTTTGAACTCTCAAAGTACATTAGATAGAAGAATTTAACTTTAAAATGTAAAAAATTTACAAAAGAACATTTTTTTTTTTTTTTTTTTTATAAATATTGTATTGTGGACTTCATGTCGGAATATTATCGTATTGTGAGATTTTGATATTGTTACATCCCTAGTGATTTATCAAATTGCAAAAGCACTGCTGCACAAAAGCAGCTCACGATCCTTTGATTTCAGTGTCTCAAAGCATTTTGGGAGAGTTTGGGTTGCTTATGTGCATTTGGAAATGGTACATATGCCAATAAAAGCTTTCATGTTTGAAAATTAAGGAAATTAAGGTAGCAATAAATATAGCATCGTTCTAGTTTTATTATAAGATTTTTCTTCAAAATGAGAGAAGAGATAGATATATGTATTTATTTATTTATTTTTTACAGAGGAATATTGCAGTAGGAATGTTTCTTTTTGTTTAATCGTTTTGCTTAATGTTTTTCTTTAGTCATGTTTATGTCATCACAAAATTTGACCAAATTTCCTCAAACCTGGAGCTTTTGCAATTGCAGTTTCTATCAGAAAAATTGCAATTAGACTTTTCCTCAAATTGTGCGACCCTAGTCACAAAATATTAATGATGCCCTTTTCCCTACAATGGATATGCTGTCAAACAATATTTTTAGCAAACAACATCTTAGATTTCAGTTTCTTTCTCATGCAAAATTATCATGTTGCATCAGAGGACTTGGATTAAAGTGCACCGATTATTTAAAGGGATAGTTCACCCAAAAATAAAAATTACCCTGTGATTTCCTCACTATCAAGCCATTCTAGGTGTATATGACTTTCTTCTTTCAGACGAATACAATCAGAGCTAAATTAAAAAATGTCCTGGCTCTTCCAAGCTTTATAATGGCAGTGAATGGCTGTTGGGATTTTAAAGTCCAATAAAGTGCTTCTATTCATTAATAAAGGCCTTCTATAGTGAATCAATGCATTTTTATAATAAAAACTCTCTTCAGAAGGCCTTTATTAACTCCCGGAGACGTGTGGAGCACTTTTTATAATGGATGGATGCACTTTATTGGACTTCAAAATATCAACACCCATTCACTGCCATTATAAAGCTTGGAAGAGCCAGGACGTTTTCTCTAATGTAACTCCAAATGTATTAGTCTGAAAGAAGAAAGTCATATACACCTAGGATGGCTTGAGGGTGAGTAACTCGAGGGGTAATTTTTATTTTTGGGTGAACTATCCCTTTAAACTACTTTTATGATGTTCCTATGGTGCTTTTTTGTCCTTTTTTTGGGCTTCAACATCAGCTGCCTTCAGCTTTCATTTTATGGAAAAGGGCAGCGTTAACTTTCTTCAAACGTCTTTTTTTGTGTCGAAAGTAAAGCATAGAGGTTTGTATTGAAGTGAGGGTGAATTAATGAAGACGCATTTTATTTTGAGATGAGCTATCCCTTTAACTCTATTTCCACAACCAGTCCAGTCATTCTCACCTGTCAGGCCAAAGCAGCTGACTGAAGTCATGCTAGTGCTCGTAAACTCACGCGTGTCCACGGGTACAGCCCTTCGTGCTTATACTGACACCCAGTGAGGTTGTGAATGGTGTGGTGTCTGTGTGATGAGTTTTGACACCATGTTTACTCTGTACCCGCTGTGCTCGCCATGGTGCCAGGGCTGTGAATCAGAGGGCACTGTGTGTGTGGCCCAGTCGTCGAGAGACAGAGACTGAGTGTGTGTGAAGGGGGGAGGGTAAACAAAGGCAGGCTGTTTACATGGAGAGCAGGGCATGGCTGGGCATGGAGAAACAGCCACCCTGGAGAGCAGCCGCAGGGTGAATTGCCCACTGGAGTAATAACACCTCACATCATAGGGCAGCGTCAGCTGTGTGATGAATGGCGCTGAGTGCCATGGTTTTTCACGTCTCTCAGAGCCATCTTTATAGAGGTGCTTCTGGTGGGTCGTGACCTAAAAATAAGCCACAGTTCTGTGCTGAATGCTAAATGCGAATAATATGCGACCTCATGGAAATGCATGCATTAGATAACTAATGATATCTACACTACCAGTCAAAAGTTTGGGGTCAGCGAGGTTTTTTTTTTTTTTTTTTTTCAGAGAAATTAATATTTTTTGCAAGGATGCAGTAAAAGAGACAGTAAAGATATGTACACTACCAGTCAAAAGTTATTGAACAGTAAGATATTTAATGTTTTTTTAAGTCTCTTCTGCTTACCAAGCCAGGATTTATTTGATCTAAAGAACAGCAAAAAGTCAAATTTTGAAATATTTTTGCTATTTAAAATAGTTTTCTATTTGAATATATTTTAAAATGAAATATATTCTTGTGATCAAAGCTAATTTTTCATTGGTTTGGATCAAATAAATGCATGCTTGCTGAGCAGAAGAGACTTTAAAAAAAAACATTAAAAATCTTACTGTTCAAAAACATTTGACTGGTAGTGTATAATGTAAAAAAAAATCTATATCACAGTTTTCACAAATATATTAAGCAACATAACACTGATTAAAAATAAGAAATTTTTCTTGAGCACAAATCAGCATATTAGAATGATTTCTGAATGACCATGAAAAGTTGGCTTTGCCATCACAGGAATAAATGACAAATGATGAATTATTTTAAAATACATTAAAATAGAATTTTTTCACTGTGTTTTCCAGTGTTTTTGTGTATTTGAATCCTTTCCAACAATGACTGTATGAGTTTGAGATCCATTTTTTCACACTGAGGGACTCATATGCAACTATTACAGAAGATTCAAATGTTCACTGTTGCTTCAGAAGGGAAAAAAAAAACATGCATTAAGTCCCAGGGGTGAAAACTTTTGAACAAAATGGAGACGTGTACATTTTTCTTATTTTGCCTAAATATCATATTTTTTTTCATTTAGTACTGCCCTTCAGAGGCAACAGAAGATGGCTACATGTTTCCCAGAAGACAAAATGAGTTAAATTTACCCTGATCTCCAAATTCCAAAAATTTTTACCCCCAGCTTTTAATGCATCATGTTTCCTTCTGGAGCATCAGTGAGCATTTGAACCTTCTGTAATAGTTGCATATGAGTCCCTCAGTGTGAAAAGATGGATCTCAAACTCACACAGTCAAAGGGTTCAAATACACAAAAATGTTGAAAAACCAAAGAATTTGTGGAACCTGAGGGGTTTTTCTGAAGAACAGTGGGCAGTTTAACCGGACAAACAAGGGACTCATAAACAGCTATCACTAAAAAACCAGCTGTGGATCATTCAGGTAACAACACAGTATTAAGAACCAAGTGTATGTAAACTTTTGAACAGGGTCATTTTTATAATTCAACTATTATTTTCTCTAATGGACTAGATGTAAACATCTTTTATGTGAAATGTCTTAATCAGGTCAGTACTAATAAGATGCATTTTGTATGATCCCTCTTATTCTGATAAAATTAACATTTAGCAGATTCTGAAAGGGGGATGTAAACTTTTGACCGCAACTCTATTACTCTGTTATTTATAGTTAACAATGAAGAATTGTATTTTATTTGTTCACAGCATGTTAAATTAATGTTAACACAATTTTTAATTATTTTTAAATGTATTACTTGAAATTGCAAACCAATGTGAACAAACGAAACCTTATTGTAAAGTGATGCCAATTATTCTGGAGCAGATTCATCAGCCATCTAGCCAACTAAGGCGGATGCCAACCTGGACAGGTTGCGTGATATACCCTCATTCTCAAAAACCAAAGCTACAGATGGTTTGGAAGAAAAATGATACAACCTAGACTTCATTAAATACAAGTTAACATGCAATGAGTATAAACATGGTTTCCGCTGACCACATTGTGTTTATGTAACTACTGAGAGCATGAAACCACCGAAATATGAGAGACATTTAGAAACCAGACTTGTCGATTTTCCTGGTCATTCTAAGTGAGGTTGGTGATTTTACATATTGTTGGGCCCGTGCAGTTCATTTTAATACTAATAGTTAGCAATCATTCATTTTTAATGACATTTTTATGTGTTAAACAGTTTAGATTTGAGTCATCACTTGATGTCCTAAAGCAAAACCGGTTAAGAACCATTGCTTTTTAATGCTCCTCATGAGTTATTTCATGCTTAAATGCTGTTTCATGTTCCCACAGGGACATCAAACCAGACAATGTGCTACTGGACATGAATGGTCACATCCGTCTCGCTGACTTCGGCTCCTGCCTGAAGATGATGCAAGATGGCACGGTGAGTGTGTGATGAAGGGCTCAACTTTGAACTCAGGTGTCAATCTAAAACCACAGTCAGTTTGTCATCCTTGCAGGGTGGTCTCCATCTGTTTGGTGAAAGCACTGCCCCTGCCCTCTCCTCTCTCTCTCTCTCTCTCTCTGTGCTCCTGACATTAATAGAGCTACTTTTGGCCCTGCTGCCTTAGAAGGGGAGGGCTAATTAGAAAGGCCCATCACTGCCCACCCCTCTGGCTCACAGACTGATGATTCACCATAGCGCACTGATAACGAGACCAAGGCCAAAACCGCTTTTATCTACTGCACTGTATGTGTGTGTGTGAGTCCTCTGCACCAGCAGCATGTAGAAGGGTTGCACATGTGCCGTTTTCCACACCAACTTAACAGGTCCCTGCATATTTGTAGATGTTACTCCTACATTAGATGCTGAGTAAAGGAGATCTTTGTGCGATTATTCAAAACAAAAGCAAAATCGTGATCAGTTCATAGTCAATACTGCTCCACACAAACTCATTTCTGCATATGCTGTGAGTTTGAGGTGCTTATGTGTTTGAAAATGCAACATGCACCAACCATCTTGCCAAACTTGTAATGAAACAGCTGTTGTCAGCATAAGAGAAGCTTTAAAGGCTCCCAGCGGTTTTTAGCAAGAAATAAAATCTTGATGGTTTAACATTAAAATTAAGAAACTGAAAATGTAATAAATATTAGCATTGCTATTATATTAGTTATTGTTTTTTTTTATATTACAGTGAAATATTACAATGGTAATATTTCTTATTTTGTTTGTTGATCTTCTAAAAAAAAAACTATTTAATATAAATAAAAAATATATCAATTTAAATGATAAAATTATTATGAAATTAGAAATTGATAATGGTAATTATTAGTAGTAGTAACATTGATAAATATTTTTGGTTACATTCTGCAGCCCTAGAAATAAGCACAGCACACCTAAAGCTTTAAAAAATAAATAAATAAATAAATAAAGATTTATCCTGAAATCATTCAGCCATATGAGATTAAATAAAAGTGTTTTTTTTTTACCTTTTCTTTTCTTTTTTTTTCTTTTCTTTTCTTTTAGCATTTACTAGTCTTTTTTAATGTTAATTAAATACAATTGTTCATTCTTTGTTTACAGCATATTAACACGTATTAGCAGAATTAGGCATTTATTCTTTAATGCATTTGTTGAAATTAATTAAAAACCTAAATTTAATATAAATAAAAAAAAATAACATTAATTTATAAAATTATTATGATGAAATTAGACATTATTAATAGTAATTATTATTAGTAGTGACATTGGCATGCATTTTTGGTTATATTGTGTAGCCCTAGAAATAAGCACAGCACATCTGGATCTTTAAAAACAAAGAAAATCACAATTTGTCTATCAGAAAAATCACATTCGGATCCCCAAATTTATATATAAATTTAATTGAATACAAATTTAAAAACTATAAAGATTAAATTATATAATTATTATTAAGAAATTAGAAATTATTAATAGTAATTATTATTAGTTGTAAGTAGCATTAGTATATTTTTGTTCACAATGTGCAGCCCTACAAATAAGCTTTAAAAAATAAATATATCACAATTTGGTTATCAGAAAATTTGCATTTGGACTGTGGTCATTATGTAAACACATTCTCTTAAGGTCATTGTACTGAACAAGTTATCAATGTTTTGCTGCTTCTTTTTTTTTTTTTTTTTTTTTAAAGAAAACTCTACAGTTTAAACGTGTGCTTGCTAAAAGTAAATGTTGTCTTTGTTTGTCTATGTTTAAAGTCACTCTTACATATAGATGAGTTTTTGCAAACATTAAAGTAAAAGCCACAAATGTTTATTTGTGGTCATGGTGTCTGTAATGTTGCTTGAAGGCATCTTTATACGTTTCTCGACATCTTTCAGTGTTATCTTCAGCAGACAGTCTTCACGTCTTCTCTGCAATTTAACTTTGTACAAAAATAACCAGAAGTCTAAACATGTTTTGAGTGCTTTTGTATGGTGCATGTTTTATGGGTGAGATTGAGCAAGACCTGGCATGGTGAATGTTATGTATCTAGAGGTCTGTAAAAGTCAAGCAGTAATATTGTGAAATAACTATTTTCTGTTAAAATAACTTTTCTAGTTTATTTTACATTTCAAAATGTAATTTATTCCTGTAATGCAAAGCTGAATTTTCAGCATTATTACTTCAATGTCACATGATCCCTCAGAAATCAGTCTAATATGCTGGTTTGCTGTTCAAAAATATTACTCACTATTATGAATGTTGAAAACAGTTATGCTGCTTAATATTTGTGTGTGTGGGGAGAAAAAAAAAAAATATATATATATATGTAGACAGAGAGAGAGAGAGAGAGAGAAAGAGAGATATATTTTATTTTATTTTATTTTTTTTAATTGAATTGAAAGCATTTATTTGAAATCTTATAACATTCTAGAAATCTTTCCTATCGCTTTTGATGAATATAATGCATCATTGCTGAAAAAAGTATTGATTTTAAACTTTTAATTGCAAACGAAGACCTATTCAGCCTTGTTTGTGACCTCACTTCCTGTGATTCCCTGTACAGGTCCAGTCATCAGTGGCTGTGGGCACCCCAGACTACATCTCCCCTGAGATCCTGCAGGCCATGGAGGACGGCATGGGGAAATACGGGCCGGAGTGTGACTGGTGGTCTCTAGGCGTCTGCATGTACGAGATGCTCTACGGCGAGACGCCCTTCTATGCTGAATCCTTGGTTGAGACCTACGGGAAGATCATGAACCATGAGGTGAAATGCTCTTTCATTGTGTTTTTTGGTATTTGTCAAGTTGGCATGTTCCCAACAACTGAAAAACAAACAGCCATATATACAATCACACATTTGCATGCAGGAATTTGAAATTTCTTGTGAGACAAAAAGCATGAACTAGAGTAAATCCATTTCAAATGTTTATTTATAGCCAGTGAAAATAAAGCTTAAGCTAATTATCATGACAAATAACATCCCGGCTGTAACTCCGTTGGGACGCGTGGTTCATAAAATCAGGCCTGCCCTAATTTTGTCTCTCTTGTGTAGTGGTTTAGGGGTGGAAAATCTGGAAATGTTGATGTTTAAAGTAAACTGGTCTAATTTGCACTATTTAGGAGCGTTTCCAGTTCCCCTCACACATTACGGATGTGTCCGAAGAGGCTAAAGACCTGATCCAGCGGCTCATCTGCAGCAGAGAGCGTCGGTTGGGTCAGCACGGCATCGAGGAGTTCAAGAAGCACCCATTCTTCTCCGGCATCGACTGGGAGAACATTCGCAACACAGAAGCACCGTACATCCCTGACGTCAGCTCTCCCTCAGACACCTCCAACTTTGATGTAGACGATGATGTGCTGAAAAACCCGGTCGGTTTAACTCTAAAATGCAACATAACAAGCCTGAAATCTTGATTATACTAGAATGTCCACTTGTTTGTATTTGACTTTTGACTACTTCTGTTTGCTCTGCAGGACATCGCTCCCCCAGTATCTCACACGGGTTTCACCGGGCAGCACTTGCCTTTCGTGGGCTTCACCTACACCACAGACAGCTGTTTCTCAGACCGGGGCAGCGTGAGGAGGGTGGCGCTGGCGGATGGAGGCGCCGGGGAGGATCTCCAGGATGGGGGTCTGCAGGTGGAAGCCTTTGAGAAGAGGATTCGCTGTCTGGAGCAAGAGAAACAGGAGCTCAACCGCAAGCTGCAGGGTAATAAACATAAAGTGGAGATCAAAAGTTTGCATTCCCCTTTCAGAATCATTGAAAATATTAATTATTTTACCAAAATAAAAAGAATCATACAAAATGCATGTTATTGTTTATTTAGTACTGACCTGAATAAGATATTTCACATACAAGATGTTTACATATAGTTCATAATAGCTGAATTTATAAAAATGGCCTGCTTCAAAAGTTTACATCCCCTTGTCTTTTAATACTGTGTTGTTACCTGAATGATCCACAGCAGTTTTTTGTTTAGTGATAGTTGTTCATGATTCCCGTGTTTGTCCTGAACAGTTAAACTGTCCAGTGTTCTTCTGAAAAACCCTTTAGGATGCAAATATTCTTTGGTTTTTCCAGCATTTTTGTGTATTTGAACCCTTTCCAACAACGACTGTATGATTTTGAGATCCATCTTTTCACACTGAGGACAACTGAGGGACTCATATGCAACTATTACAGAAGGTTCAAACACTCACTGATGCTTCAGAAGGAAAAATTGTGCATTAAGAGCCAGGGGGTGAAAACTTTTTGAATTTGGAGATCAGGGTAAATTTTACTTATTTTGCCTTCTGGGAAATATGTACTATCTTCTGTAGCCTCTGAAGGGCAGTACTAAATAAAGATAATTTAAAATAAGAAAAATGTAGACATTTCCATTCTTTTCAAAAGTTTTCACCCTGGCCTTTAATGCATGTTTTTTTCTTTCTGAAGCATCAGTGAGTATTTGAGCCTCCTTTAACTGTTCAGGACAATGGACTCATGAACAACTATCACTAAACACACACACACACACACACACACACACACACACACACAAAAAAAAACACCACAGCTGTTGATCATTCAGGTAAAAACACAGTATTAAGAATCAAGGGGATGTAAACTTTTGAACGGGGTCATTTTTGTATAAATTCAATTATTATTTTCTCTTGTGGATTATATGTAAACATCTTTTATGTGAAATATCTTATTCAGCTCAGTACTAAATAAACAATAATATGCATTTTGTATGATCTTTTTTTTTAACATGCTTTCAGATGTTTATTCATGTTTATTTTTATACTGAAACTGGTATTTAAGCAGAGGAGACAATCAGTTCATGTGCTGCTTCACTTGAACTGAGGTGCCTCTGCAAACTGTCACTCCACATTATACAGTGCCAAAACGGTATTTATTGTTTGAATACTGTAATAAAATGGACAGAATTTTCACTTTCACTTTACTTTCAGAATTTGAAATCTGAGACTGTTTCATATCAAAAGTAACAAAGCACAAAGCTTATTGTGATTTATTGAATGGGATGCATGCTGAAATGTTCTATTTATTAACTGAAAACAAGCTAGACTAATCAATTCTTGGAATTTAAGTTATTATTGTTTTGAAAAAATGAGAATAGATTCAAATTGCGAAATCAATATATTTTTTTTTGTACCCAGCCTTATCACTCAAAAATGAAAATTGTCATCAATTATTCACCCTCATGTCATTCCAAACCCAGAAGAGTTTTGTTCATTTTTGAAACACATATGAAGATGTTTTTGATGACACCTTTCTACCCCTCCATTGTAAGTCCATTACACCAAAACTTCAAAAAATTCATAAAGGCAATAAAAACGTATTCCATTTGAATTAAGCATATGTGAATAAAAACCTAAATTATTCTGTTCTCTTTATGATGTTTTGAATCAAGAACGTTTTGGTAAAATGGAGCAACAGACATCTTTCAAGTTTCATAAAAATATCTTAATTTGTCTTTAAAAAATGAACGAAAGTCTTATGGAGTGACATGAGGGTGAGTAAATGATGGCAGAATTTTCATTTTTGGGTGAATTATCACTTTAAGCCATTGTTACATAATCGATTTAGTTTTGTTTCATTTTCTAAATCCATCAGTGAAATGTATTCTGTATATAAACACTGATTGTTTGTTCTGCATGTGATTTCCCAGAATCCACTCAGGCTGTTCAGTCCCTCCACGGCTCTGGGCGTGGAGCCGGCACTCTTGGTCGTGATAAAGAGATTAAAAAACTGAATGAGGAAATCGATCGGCTCAAAAAGAAACTGGCAGGTAATGTGTCTCACAATCCTTGTCAATGGATAAATGATATGAAAGCCTGTTATGAGTTATGTCAAAGCACTACGCACACACCTGTTTTATAGATTAACTGTGATCGCACGTTCAAAGAAAAGTGCCACGATAAGTCTTTGTGCCAAGATTGCGAGTCAGCGCCACTTCCTCTTATCACATTTTCTTAATTTGATTATTTGGCTGTACGTTTGTGTGAGCTAATCAGTCACATCCAAGATAACTCTGAGTGACTTGTTCCTCACCAGACTCCGATAGGCTGGAGCACCAGCTTGAGGAGGCAGTGACTCTCCGACAGGACTTTGAAAGCTCCTCCACCAAACTAAAGGCCCTGGACAAGCAAGTCAAAGCTCTCAAGCAGGAAAAGGAGGATATCCATAAGGTATGAGTGACTGGAGAGTTGAAATTCCAGCCATTCCTGTATGCAAGAATTTCTTTCTTATAGTACAAAAAAAAAACTCCTACAAATTCAGCCCCCTAAATGTTTCCGTCCTGGATGGGAATTAAGTCATTTCTGGTTCTTCTTTAGAATTTTAATTCCTTAAGAGTTCCATTAATGACAATTTTTGTATGTTGAAGAACAAATATTTGAAAAAATAAATTTTCATTTAATTTCATTTAATCTTGGTAAAGTCATTTATCACCAGTGATTTTATTATGTTATTAAATAAACAACCAGTCTCTAACTACACTGATTTAACAATATGTGACCTTGGACCACAAAACCAGTCATAAGGGTCAATTTTTTTTAAATTTAGATTAGCTTAAAGCTTAGTAAATAACTTTCTATTGATGTATGTTAGGTTTGTTAGGACAATATTTGACCAAGATGCAAGTATTTGAAAATCTGTAATCTAAATGTGCAAAAAAAAAAAAATTAAAATACTGAGAAAATCGCCTTTAAAGTTGTCCAAATGAAGTTCTTAGCAATGCATATTACTAATCAAAAATTAAGTTTTAATACATTTACAGTAGGCAATTTACAAAATATCTTCATGGTACATGATCTTTACTTAATATCCTAATGATTTTTGGCATAAAATTTTGACCCATATAATGTATTGTTGGCTATTGCTACAAATATACCTGTGCTACTTAACACTGGTTTTGTGGTCCAGGGTCACATATATCCAACAATTTAAAGTAAATTTAAGTGAAATAAAAATTCACCTTTTTCACATTTTTAATAACATCTAATTTTGAATTATACATTTGTGTGTAGGTTTCATTTTTATTTATTTTTGCTATTTTATAATTTTTCAAAATTTAAAATCCAGTCAGTAACTGTTGGATGTACACTGCTGTTTTTTGGGAAACTTTCAATGTTTTAAAGAAGTCTCTTATTCTCATCAAGGCTGCGTTCATTTGATCAAAAATACAGAAAAAAACAGTAATATTGCAAAATGTTATTACAATATAAAATAATGTTTTTGTTTTTAATATACTTTTAAAATATAATTTATTCCTGTGATACAAGGCTGAATTTTCATCAGCCAGTACTCCAGTCTTAAGTGTCTCATGATCCTTCAGAAATCATTCTAATATGCTGATTTATTAGAATTCTCTGTATTAACAACAGTTGTGCTGCCAAATATTTTTTGGAACCTTTGATGGTTTTTTCAAGATTCTTTGATGAATAAAACGGTAAAAAGAACAGCATTTATTGAAAATATAAATAGTTTCTAACAATAGTCTTTGCTGTCACTTATTTTATTTTTTATTTTTTTAGCAATTTAACACATCCTTGCTGAAAAAAAGTATTAATTTCTTTCAAAAAAAGAAAGAATAAAAATGTACTGACCCCAATAGATTTAAATTTTAAATAAATGCTGTTTTTAACTCCTTTAAAAGTAAAAAAAAAATACTGATCACAGGTTCAAGTATCACAGGTTTCAAAAAAATTGAAACAGCACAACTGTTTCCAGCACTGATAAGTCATCAGCATATTATGTTTTCTGAAGAATCATGTGACACTGAAGACTGGAGTAATGATGCTAAAAATTCAGCTTTGCATCACCGAAATAAATAATATTTTAAAAGTAGAAAAATCTTATATTACATTGTAATAATATTTCACAATATTGCATATCATATCTGTTGCAACTTGCATTTCATTGTAACTTTAAACAGCTCAGGACAGTCAATTGTAAGGTTTGTTTTCATTTCACAAAAAAGATCATGTTGTATGATACTAATTCTGTGAAATAAATTTTTTCAAAAAAACAAATTATGAACATTAAGAACAGATTCTCAGTTCTCAACTCTGCTGTAAAGAGATACCGAGGTGTAAAAATCCCTTAAACACCTTCAGAATAAATGTCGTCATATGCTGTGCATAAAACAGATTACGTGACTGCAGACATAATTGTCAGAGAACCGTTCTCCTGTCCTCGTGCTGAAGATTACATGTCCTTTTCAGCTTTATTCAATCAGGAAGCTCATAAGCACTGGCCCGCTTCATCAAGATTAATGTCATCACCCTCTCACACACGGCAGGTCAAGATTCTCACCACGTATCGCATTTTTAGCTAATCGAATTTGTCGGTCCGTTCCACTTGACTGTTGACCCCTTGGCTCGTACCCGCCGAAACTCTTTACGGCTGATATACGAGAACCAATCCAGCCTGCTTTCTGTCAAAAATACTTCCTCCGTGTTAATTCCACATGTGCCGGTTGATATCGTCCTTACGAGCGAGTGTCCCGTTCTTTTAGCGCACAACTCCCAATTCTCCTGACGATTTCTATTTCTCACTCAGCCTCTTTTCAGTCCTGTCTCTCCAGGCGCGGCTGCTCTTTCCTTTTTCTCTCCTTCCACTGCTCCTCTCGCACACTCTTTCAGCATTAGCGTTTTCACATCTTCTCGTGTACTTGATCTCACCCCTCTATTTCATTTAATCTGTTTCTCTTACTTTCCAGCAACTGGTGGAGTCTCTGGATCGCCTGAAGTCGCAGACCAAGGAGCTGAAGGACGCCCACCAGCAGAGGAAGCTGGCCATGCAGGAGTTCTCGGAAGTGAACGAGCGCATGGCCGAGCTGCGTTCGCAGAAGCAGCGTCTGTCGAGGCAGCTGCGGGACAAGGAGGAGGAGATGGAGGTGGTGATGCAGAAGATCGACGCCATGCGCCAGGACATCCGCAAAACCGAGAAGGCCCGCAAAGAGGTGAGCGGCATGATTGAAAGGGGTCACGCGGCCCCTCTTGTAATGTTATGACTGTTTTGGATCTGTTTTTTAGTAAATGGAGATGAATTGTCAGGGGCTTTCAATCAGGAAGACGTATTCACGCTGCATGTGTCATCCTGGTATTCCGATCCGATGCCGTGCAGTGTTTATTACTCGGCGTCATCATGTTAACACCCCCCCGGGGCTGACGGAGGGCACAGTCAGATGAAAACAAGGCCTAGGAATGCGCCACATTTTTGAAGTTCATCAGTTACGCTCCAAAGAGAGACGGGATCAACAGCTCCGAATCTCCCTAGACGACAGAAGGAATGTCTTCACACCCCTTCCCGCCCCCTCCCGTCCCTGCAGACCAGCCACACGGACCCCATGACCCCCTCTGGACCTCAGTGACTAACTCGAGCCAGATGGACGACACTGACCACAGTGCTGACTGCAGCTGGATTGAGCCCCTCCCCCATTTATATGTGCTTTACTTTTTTGTTTCTTTTCTTTCTCTCCCATGCGCAAGGCGGAAGTGTCGTGGGGGAATTGAAATTGTTGTGCTTGATGTCAGGATCTTTTTAGTGCTCAAAGATGTTGCGTCTCATGGGGTGTGTGCAGTTATAATTGGGTCAAGTTTGAAGGGTTTATGAGAATGCCTATACGAATCCTAGTTTTTTTGTTTGTTTTTTTCGCCGTATTGATTGTTTTTCTTCTGTGTGTGTGTGTGTGTGTGTGTGTGTGTAATAGCTGGAGTCTCAGCTGGAAGATGCGCGTGCCGAAGCCTCTAAGGAGCGTAAGCTCCGAGAGCACAGTGAAGTCTACTCTAAACAACTGGAGAGTGAGCTGGAGACGCTCAAGGTCAGAGGTCACTCATTCATGCACTGCCTCTCTACTGACTCTTTGCTGACTTGTGAATCTTTCATGGGTGGGGGGTCATATTTCACCACAAAATCACAACAAAAAATGAACAGTACAAAATTGTACAAGTAAAATAATTTAGTTATTTATTTACTGTAGTAACTATTATTAAATTCTAAAATGGTTTTATATATATATATATATATATATATATATATATATATATATATATATATACATATATATATATATATATATATACATATATATATGGAAGCCTGTTTCCAACCTTGTAAAAAAAATAAATAAATAATAATAATTGCGTCTTTTTATCTCGAAATTGACTTTTTTTTTCTCAGAATTGCATGATATAAATTTGAAATTCTGACTTTTTTCCCTGAGGATTGTGTGATATAAACTTGTAATGTGAGGTGAAAAAACTCAGATTAGCAAGATATAACCTAGCAATTAAAATTTTGCAATATTAAATTTCACCTTCAGAAAAAAATCCTATTTTCATACTGTGAATTATAATGATGTACTGCCTAAATTGCCCATTGAATAAAGAATACAAAAAAAAAAAATTGCGACTTTATCTCACAATTCTGACTTTTGTCTTGCAATTGCAAGTTTACATCTCACAATTCTGACTTTTTTTCTCAGAATTGCATGATATAAATGTGCAACTGAGTTTTTTTCCTCAGGATTGTGTGATATAAACTTGCAGTTGTGAGGGGAGAAAACTCAGATTAGTAAGATATGACCTAGCAATTAAAAAAAAAAAAGTTAAAAACATTTGCAATATTAAATTTAACATTTAGAAAAAAAATATTTTTTATACTGTGAATTATAATGATGTAATGCCTAAACTCACTTGTAGTATTTAATGTGTTTTTTTTTTTTCTCTTCTCAAATAAAAAAAAACATAATTGTTAGTTTCTCACAATTCTGACTTTTTTTTTTTCAATTGCAAGTTTACATCTCACAATTCAGACTTTTTTGTAATTGCAATTCTGAGAAAATGTAATTATTTATTTATTTATTTTTTTCTCCTCTGAATTGGACATGTTGCGCATTTCTGAGAAAAAAAAGTTAAACTGCGAGATATAAAATCACAATTCTGTTATTTTTCTCATAACTGCGAGTTTGTATCTCACAATTCTGAGGAAAAATGGCTTTTATATATACCTGTGTATATATATAAAAGTGAATTTAGGCAGCGCATCATTATAATTTACAGTATAAAACTGGATGTTAATTTTTCTGTTTGCTTAAGGTTATATTTAATAGTGTTATTAAGGTATTAGTGTTTTTAAATATTTGTCTTAAGTGAGTGTTGAATGACAACAAAAGTAAACTAAATTTAAAAATAAAGGAAATAAATATGATATCGACTGATATTAATAAAAAATGTGTAATATTACCCAAATAACCTATACGGTACAGATATATTGTGCATGTCTAATTTCAAGCAGAATAAGATTTCTTCAAATTTTTGGATAAAATATGGCATGTTTTTAACAGCTACTCAGAGATTCACTGTTTTCCTCTTCAATTCATCTATTTTTTGCCTTTCTCAGGGGTTTCTTCTGCCTCTCTAGTGCCTTCCACCTTGTTAACCTCATACGTCACCTTGCTTTCTCTCCCGTCTTTCTTGTTCTTCCTGCCTTGCGTAGGATATCCTGTGGGGTTATTTTTAGCAGGATGTTCCTCCTTTGTTTTATGTTTTTTTCCATCTGCTTGAAAGTCAAGAAGACACTCTCTCCTTTGCCTCTTTGTCCACTCCTCTTCCTGTGCTCTCCGTTATGTGTCTGTTTGTACTGTATATAGTAGTAGGGTTGCCTGTTGATTAAAATAACTCATCATTTTTATTACAATAATTGTTAAATTAAGGTGTTAATAGCTCAAATATATGTATAATGTCTCACTCAGATTGTTTCTTTCTCAGGTCAAGCAGGGAACAGGTCGTGCCTCGGGTCCCAGTTCAGAGACTCAGCAGGAGCTCACCAAGTTGAAGTCTGAGCTGGATAAAAAGGTGCTGTTCTATGAGGAGGAGCTAGTGAGACGTGATGCCAGCCACACTACAGAGCTGAAGAACCTGAGGAAGGAGCTCCATGACTCTGAGGGTCAACAGTTGTCACTGAATAAAGAGCTGCTGGTGCTCAAAGACAAACTGGAAAAGGCCAAGAGAGAGAGGTACGCTGTGCTGTCACCCGTCGAGGTTGTGGGTTGACACCAAAAAGTTTAACTCCAGCTATTGATAGAAAATATGTTGGCCAGGTTGACTTTTACATATTGCCTACTGAAGTGAACCATGTACAAAAACACTCGGTGTGAAATTTTACAGACAATTTTAAGCAACCCCAACCATTCACTTTGAAATGAATGTTTGTAATTAAACCAAAACTTTAATATCACAATGTAGATTTAAATGCTGTATCCAGCCATTAAAAAAAAAAGTTATCGACCACTAATTCCAGACCCATTTCTATACCCACAGGCAAACTGAGATGGATGAGGCTATGGGTGCTCTGAAGGACAAGTATGAACGTGAACGCAACCTTCTGAGTGATGAAAACCGGAAACTCACTGCAGAAACAGACAGGGTAGGACCCAAATTTCACATTGCAATAGGCCACATTTGAGTATCAGTTTTTGGAGTAATATTCAGTCCTTGACACCGGGGGTGTGCAATGTCACGACTTTTTATTGTGGACTATTAAAATGTCTCCACAGTTGCAAATATCGCAGTATCATGCTACAGCGCATGTTCAGTCAGTTGCAGTTCTGGCGCCTCTGTCTCAGTATACTCTACAACGCGACATACATTCACATCAAATGTTAACTCAGCGGTAGAGTTACACACACGGGACACTGCGCTTATTCGCAATCGCAAAAGTACATTGTTTGCATGTGCTTTAAAGCATTGCCAGTTAAACATTTCTTTCGCGTACTGTTCTGACAGGCAAGCAAGCGCATACAACTGAAGCACGCACACTAAAAAGTAGGGCCGTCCTCGACTAAAGAGTTTTCTGGTCGACTAGTAGTCGTTTTAGCTATTAGTCAACTAATCGCACATTTATTAATAAACCATTTAAATCATAATAATGAGCCTTTAATTGCCTACATTGCCTAATAAGCCCTCAAGCACACGCATAAAGCTTGCCACAGCATACCGGCAGAAGTAATGATTATGAATGTGTCAGGGAAAAACAGTAAGGAGTCTGCATTAACATTTTTATAATGTATTGATAAACTTGTGCTTTCTTTTTTTTCGGTTTAAGAGATGAAGTCGCGACACCGACTCATCATCTGGATATTAGTTTTCTATTTGAATTGGTTCATTTGAAAGTAGACATTTCGCTCTCTATAGATATGCTTTCATATATGTAAGAAAAGTATGCACAGAGTTTTACGCCCAAGTTCGCAGAGACCGAGACGGCAGAAAGCGCATCCTCTTTGCTTTTATTATTTTACAAAAGCACAATGTTTTGTGTTATTGTGAGTGGACACACATAAACGTAGAGTCTTTACAGATTCGAAAGATGTATTACTCTATCTGTATGACCAAAAATCACGGAGTATTTTAAGAGCAAGTAGGCGCTTTCTATTCAGCTTCCACAGTCCACACAGGCACCTGAATAGCACACATTTTTCTAGGTAAACATTAGATTGAGCGGCCATTTAAAGTTGCTAATACTTACATATTTCAGATGAAAAGCCATATTTGAGATTGATGACAGTCGAGCATTTGGATGTCTTTCCCGAATACTGTATTACCACATAAACCAGCTGTTAACAATCTGACCATCACAGACTGCGTGACTTTTTTTTTTTTTTTGCGACTAATAAAATTTTGGTCGAGCAAGCCTCTTCTGGTCGTCTAACACTTAGTCGACTATTAGGGGGCAGGTGTACTAAAAAGCCTGTCAAATAGCGCCTGATTACTGGACTAAGTTATCTTTCACGTCTGATAATACTGTCAAAAACACACAAGGTTTGCGTATAAATACAGTTGGTTATCTCTGAAGTGAAAGTACAAAATGGATCCATGCCTGTCTTAAAGTGACAGCAGACTATTACTAAACATGCTGCCGCTTGTCATTAAAGGGATAGTTCACTCAAAAATTAAAATTCTGTCATAATTTACTCACTCTCTTGTTGTCCCAAACCTGTATTAATTTTCAAAATAGGATATTTTGAAAATTGTGCGTAACCAAACAGTTGTTGTTCCCTGTTGCCTTTAATAGTAAAAATAAAACTGTTCTATTACCAACATGCTTCAAAATAACCTTAACCTCAGAATGAAAAACTCATTCAGGTTTAAAACAACTTAGAGTGTGTAAATGATGACGGAATTTTCATTTTTGGGTGAACTATCCCTTTAATGTTAAAGAAGTCCACTTCCAAAACAAAGAATCAATGTACTCACCCCCTTGTCATCCAAGATGTTCATGTCTTTCTTTCTTTCTTCAGTCGTAAAGAAATGATGTTTTTTGAGGAAAACATTTCTGCATTTTTCTCCATTAAAATGGACTGATATGGTGCCCCGATTTTGAACTTGCAAAATGCAGTTTAAATGTAGCTTCAAACAATCCCAAATGCGGTTGTAAACGATCCCAGGTGAGAAAGAAGGGGCTTATCTAATGAAACGATTGGTTATTTTCATTAAAAAAATACAATTTAAATGCTTTTTAATGTCAAACGCTCATCTTGTCTTGATCTCCCTGAACTCTGTGTATTCTGGCTCAAGACAGTTAGGGTATGTTGGAAAAACTCCAATCATATTTTCTCCCTCAACTTCAAAAATCCTTTCAAAATCATCCTACATCACTGCAGAAGTACCGACCCAGTCTTTGCAAAGTGAACATGCAAAGATCATCAAACACCCTTAACAAAAAAGGTAAAACAGCGATACAGGACGATTTTGAAGTTGAGGGAGAACATGAGAGGACTGTCATGAACCGGAACAAAAACAGTCTAGGCTGAGCTAGACAAGATGAGTGTTTGGCATTAAAAAGTATATAAATGGTATTATTTTTATTAAAATAACCGATCGTTACGCTAGATAAGCCCCTTCTTTCTTGGCTGAGATTGTTTACAACCGCATTTGGGATCGTCTGAAGCCCCATTTAAACTGCATTTTGGAAGTTCAAAATTGGGGCACCATATCAGTCCATTATATGAAGAAAAAAACATATTTTCTTTATGACTGAAGAAAGAAAGACATGAACATCTTGGATGACAAGGGGGTGAGTACATTATATGTGAATCTTTGTTTTGGAAGTGGACTTCTCCTTTAATAAAACTAAACACAAAGAAAAATCACTCACTGCTCTTGACCGAACAACTTTAATACAGTTGCTTTAATAAGAATCAATGTATAATTTATACAGCGAAGTGTATATAATGTTTTATTTTTAGATTTATTCATTCAGTTTTTTGAATGCTACTGCTAAATACACCTACTGTACCTGAAAAATAAAGCATGGTTTGTTTTATTTGTATATTATGTGTATTTGTAATGTGTATCTTTGTACTTATTTTTAATAACAATGATAAAATAATGACAAAGATTTTTATCTTCACCACTTTGGCCTAAATATCTGCCACTTTTTTTTTTTTTATTTTATATTTTGTTACCTTACAAAGCTATTTTTAAAAATGAGTTTACCTGTACTGCTCAGACAACTTGCAAAATAGTAAAACCAGCATGACAAAGATTAATGATAAAATAATGAATCGTGATTTTCCTGAAAAAATAAATTGTGATGTGACGTTTTTGCCATATTGCCAGCCCCTAACTGATCCTGAAATCTCCTCCCCTGCAGCTCTGCAACTTTGTGGACAAGCTGACGGCTCAGAACAGGCAGCTGGAGGACGAGCTCCAGGATCTGGCGTCCAAGAAAGAGAGTGTAGCGCACTGGGAAGCACAGATTGCTGAGATTATCCAATGGTGAGAGAGACCTCCCTTTATTTATTTGTATGTGGCTTCTTTATAGCCAACAAAAATACTTTAAAGGAATAATTCACCAAACATAGAAGATCTTGTGTTTCTTTAGTGGTACACAAAAGATTTTGGATGAATTATTTATTTATTTGCAATAGAATACATATCTTGGTTTAATGACATTGTGGTCAAATGGCGAATTTATGACTCTGTATGTTTTGTAGGGTGAGCGACGAGAAAGATGCACGTGGCTACCTTCAGGCTTTGGCCTCCAAGATGACGGAAGAGTTGGAGTCTCTGCGTAGCTCTAGTCTGGGATCCAGAACACTGGTAAACATCACTAACTTTGATGAAATCGAGTGATCGATTTAAAGAATTTGATTTATTCCCAGCTGTATTTCCCAGAGCTGCATAATCAAGCTTTCACCACTGAACTCCCAGTTAAACAGCTGATCTGCTGTGCTCCACTTTTAGTTTATAGAGATTTATAGGGCATCTGTTATGATAGAGTGAGACTTCTAATTTTGTCAGCGAGTGGAAAGCGCTCACTCTCGCGTTCTAACTCCTTTGAGTCGTAGCACAGTAACGTTAGATTTGCTATAAATAGCAAATCTAATGGAAATTGATTGAAAGGAAGGTGTAGGAGGTCACATTTGATTTAATATCCTCTTTCTAAGAAGGTTAAAGACAGACTAGGAGATTGGCATTAGTGTTTTTCCCTCTTAAAAGTGCTGTTTGTTATTGCCATAGTGGGATCTGCTGATGAGAACTATTGATTCACAGCCCCGAAGGTTTGGGTTGAAGCCACCGTCCAAAGATGTGGTCAACGTTGCTTATTCTCAAATTGAACTAATTGGCTTAATTGCAGGGTTGCTACGGGATATGGTACAAATAGAAGTCAATAGACTTTGGCTATTGGAGAAGCTTGCCCTAAACTTCCTGTGTTTGGGTCATGGAGTTAAAACATTACAGACTGAATTCATTAAAATGCCATGTTGTGGTTTTGTTGATTTTAAAGCTAATTTCTATAAACAAAATTCAGATATTTCATGTCGGAATATGACTTAACAGTACTTCCTACTTCCTTAGATGTGTCTTAAGGAATTAAATTAATAGGCCATTTAATCTTAGTACACAACAGTTCAAAAGTTTGGGGTCAGTAAGATTTTATTTTGGGAAAGAAAAAAAAAATTAAATAGAGACATTTTATATTTTTTTATATATATATTTTAACAACATTTAGAATGTTTGAAATAGAAATATTTTTTAACAAATGCTGTTCTATCTGTCAATTTATCAAAAGTCAAAACTTCTAAGTTTCCACAAAAAACCTAAAATTTTCAAAAAAATATTAAAGCAACTGTTTTCAACATTAATGATAATAAGAAATGTTTCTTGAGCATATTAAAAAAGAGGGGAAATGTAGAATTGTAGTAATATTTGACAATATTGCTGTACAGCATTATATTATTTACAGTATTTACTGTATTTAGGATCAAACAAATACAGCTGTGCTGAGCTTAAGAAACCTTCTTAAACAAAAAAAACGTACTGTTCCCAAACTTTGGTAGTGTGTATATATTTAAATGTTTGCGTAAATGTACATAATTATCAATATTTATTATAACATTTTATATAGAGATTAAAAATATATATATTAATATACTTTTGTGTAAACTTTAATTACTATATCAGCAAGGCCCTGGAGTAAGCATGCCAACCCAGAGGTCAGTGGTGGCACCTCGGGCCACCAAGCGGGTGAGTGTATCCGTCAAACCTCCAATCAGTGTGGAGCAATTCCAAAAAGAAGGCGGAGCAAAAGATTGGCCAATCAATCTGTCCTTCATCTGTCCAGGTTACTTAAAAGTAAATATAAGGGTTAGCAGATTTTTTTCCAGCTACAATTTCAAAGGACAGATGAATGAAAATGCTGCATCAGCTCTCTTCATTGTTGATCATAATTCATATAACATGGAAAAATTTCGGATAAGCTCGCTTCCATTGTTCTTACGAGGTCAAGTGTGTATACCCTTAACTTTCCGCTTGCACGCTTTTGGTTGAAATCAAATCAGTCACGCTGAGAAGTCATTAACTCGATAAGCTCGAACAATAGAGTGAGTGCTGCAGTATTAGGTCTGATTGTGAGAGCCGCACTGGAAAATATCCGCGGCTCAAATGTAAAGCTGATGAGTTCTGCCAGTAACACTCCCATGAACGCCCTTCACCGCCTCTCACTTCCCATCAGCTGTGGGAGTGCAGTCACTTCATGTGTTTAATCAATGAAATGGATGTAATCCTCTTCTTTCATTTCACAATATTCAGCTGTCCTTCAGCCATTCACCGTCTCTTTTTTGCAAATTAATGTCTCGTCGCCACATAGTTCACGGAGACAAATGTTGTCTTGTAGCCACACGTGTAAATAGTGGAGCCTTGGTGACAGCTGAGATCAATAGCTATTAAACTGTTGAAGATCTAAGATAAGCCCTTACGAGCCATTGGATTTATGGGAAATGCATCTTAAGGGATTTTCATTCATGCGTTAGAGAGGATTTACGGTATCTATGTTATGCGAGCGTGCATTTTTTCCATGCATGCTGCTTTCTCTGTGCTTTTGAAGAGTATCTTGTGTATGATTGTCACGAAACATATGGAATAAGTACATCATTGCACTGCTTGACATTATAGATGATGGATTTTATGGTCCACAAAAGTCCTTACATACTAACATAATATGATCTATTCTTTAAAAAATAACAGCTTCAAATTAAAATGGAGCTAAATGATTGATCGCAAAAGTTTAAGGTCTTCTGCATTGTAATTCAGTATGCAAAGTGTCCATTTTCTGGCTTCTTTTCAAAACATCCATCTCCTTTCATTGCCAGGATCCTTTGTGGAAGGTGCGCCGCAGTCAAAAGTTGGACATGTCTGCCCGTCTGGAGCTGCAGTCGGCCTTGGAAGCTGAAATCCGTGCCAAGCAACTGGTTCAGGATGAGCTGCGCAAGATCAAAGCTGCCAACATCTCTTTTGAGAGGTCAGTATTTGATTCTGCTATAGTAAGCAACCTATTTATTTATTTAGATTGTTGTTCTTAGACTGCTTCTGTTTAAAGGAGACCTATTATGCCCTTTTTTAACAAATGTTGTAATATAGGTGTCCCCAGAATGTGTCTGGGAAGTTTCAGCTCAAAATACTCCACAGATAATTTGTTATATCATTTTTGAAAATGACTGTTTTGAGTGGAAGCAGCAGCACGTTGTTTTCGTGCATGTCTCTTTTCTAGAATAGGGCTGTGCCTTTACATCTTGTACATCAGATAATCTGCCTGTGGCGGGACGAGCAAACGACAGACACAGTGGGCATGTCGTCAGGCCTCGGAGAGGCTTTTATTAAACAATAAAATAAACAAAAGTGTCCAAAGGGGGAAAATAAAGTGTCCAAAATAAATATGGGATCTGGTGTCCTCGTCGTGCTGGGTCCGTGAAGGAGGAGCAGTGTTCAGAACGGAAGGGTCCAGGTAAGGGGCGGAGTCCGGCAGCCGCACTCGCTCCCTGCCGAGGTCCGCGGTGCGAGGGGCGGCGGCTTCTGCTAGCGGCTTCGTCCACCTTGGCCACGGTGCTTCCTGCGGATTAGACGGCCCGGCGTCCTGGCCCGAAGCAATCACACAGGTGCGGTTCACATCCCTCGACGCACACTTCCTGGACCCACGAGGACACCAGCGTGCATGCACGGGGAAGAGACCGGTCTCCAGAGGAGAGGTGCACTTGGCATTTCAACAGCGGCGGTGATGAGGCTTCATTCACAGGTCAGGTGTGCCTCATCACATGCCGCCAGACCTGGCTGTTTCGGCGTCCCTCCTCTCTCGCACGCCCACTCCCGTCGGGAGCCTGGTGATGGGCGGCGATTACCGGACGGGATGATGATGATTAGGGGGGAGGCAGCCGACTCGTCACACTGCCAGAAAACATCTGTCTGATTTTGATTAATATGTCTATCATGCTTAAATCGTGCGTTTTGAAGTTTCAAATGATTTCATGTACTCTTTCATGTCTTATTGCGCTTAAACCATCACATACACAAAAGTTTAGGTTATGTATGTGAAGAAGAAAACACATTTATATTAGATCTGTGTGGCAGCAGTGTAATATACAGTAAATAAATCAATAAATCCACTGCTCTCTTGTCTCCTCTCTGAGGCTGGGACTCTAAATAGTGTTCTGTGTTCGTCTGTTCCGCAGTTAGCGTGTTTTACTCTAACTTTTGGCATGGCGTTAGAACTGGTACACCGTTGTCGCTTGCGGAAAACAAAATGACGCCACCGTAGGTGGAAACGTGCAGATTAAGGGGTGGTAATATTATAATAAGATCCTCTTTGTACGTCACAATCTGACGACCCGTGTTTTTCACATGCTTGCAGAGAAAGGCTTACCAAAACAAATTACTGGGTTGTCCTTTTTCACGTTTTCTGGGTTGGTAGATGCACCAGGGACCCGATTATAGCACCTAAACATGGAAAAAGTCAGATTTTCATGATATGCCATCTTTAAATAAACTGAGCAAGTACTTTTGGGCAATAGAATATATCCTAATACTCGCTGTTGCATGAGACTGGTTCAGTCTTAGTGCACATTGCAAAAGGACACGTTATCAGTTAAATGATCTAGCTTTTTGTGGTAGTCTTACTTTATGGACTCTCTCACCTACAGCAAACTGAAGGATACAGAGGCCAAGAACAAAGAGCTGGAGGAACAGCTGGAGAATATGAAGAAGGAGATGGAGGAGAACCGCTCACGATCAGACAAAGGTGAACATGATGATGCATGTTATGACTTTGCCCTTTAAATGCCAATAGACTTACTGAGTGTCCATACAGCATGAGATTGCATACTATTGCATCTTTTTAAGGAACTTCTTAAGGGAATCTTATGTAAATGCTGCTGTTTTTCTATAATTCCGTATTACTCCTGACATTTTTTTTTTCACTCAACTGTAGGCCTGAAACTGCCAGACTTCCAGGACTCCATCTTTGAGTACTTCAATACCTCTCCCCTCGCCCATGACCTGACATTCAGAGTGAGTGTTTATGATAGTATCTGGCCATCTGCTACTGCGTTACATGCATTAACAAGCCTCTCTCCATTAATTTCATCATCCTAATATCATCCAGCCTCAGAAAATCAGAGACCTTAAAGATTTTATCGTTTATCAAAACGAAGAGGTGACATTAGCAGTAACCAGATTGAAACACTGGAGTATATACGTTTATGAAAGTCTAGCAGATAGTAGATACTGGTTCTGATGTCCCTGATCTACTCAGCTGCCTCAGGCATCAGTTAATTTTTTTTTTTTTTTTTTTTTTTTTTTTTGCAGTAACGTGCCAAATTAACTTTTTTTTTACTGCATCTTAAAAAAAAATTCAGCACAATTTCTAATGTTTTTTTAAGTCTCTTCTGCTCACCAAGCCTGCATTTATTTGATCTAAAATACAACAAAAACAAAAAATAAAAAAAATATTTTTACTATTTAAAATAACTGCTTTCTGTTATAATATATTTTAAAATGTAATTTATTCCTGTGATCAAAGCTAAATTTTCAGCATCAGTACTCCAGTCTTCAGTATCACATGATTGCTCAGAAATCATTTTAATATGCTGATTTGCTGTTTAAGAAACATTTTATTACTTTTATTATTAGTAGTAGTAGTATTATCAATATTTAAAACAGTTCAGTACTTTTTTTTCAATATTCTTTGATGAATAGAAAGATCCAAAGATCAGCGTTTATCTGAAATAAAATGCTTTTGTAATATTATACACTATACCATTTAAAAGCTTGGAGTCAGTATTTTTTTGGGAAAGAAATTATAGAAATGAATACTTTTATTTAGCAAGGATTCTTTAAAGTACAAAAATTTTCTGAAATGTTTTTCTTGAGAAGCAAATCGGAATATTAGAATGATTTCTGAGCAATCATGTGACTGAAGGATCAAATAAATGCAGGCCTGGCAAACAGAAGAGACTTCTTTAAAAAAAAAAAAATAATTTAACTGCTCTGATGTTGAAATGGGCCATTCATCTGTGCAAATCATAGTTTGTTTGTTTTTTTTGTAATTTTTTTTTGTTCGAAAATTAGTATTTTCATTCAGCCCGTCAGCCACTTTTGTTCAAACCAATGCAGAAAATAAATATGATTAATTTAGTGTATAATAATCCACAATTTTGACTTTTCTTAAATTGTAGTCATTTTATGGTTTAAGATGTTACCGAAGACTTTGGAATTGTGCCAAAACCATGTTGCTACCTAAACGTGTTTCTTTTCTAATTTCAGAATTTTCTTAAACTATTTCTGCTGCTGATTACACAATTTTTTTTTTAGGTGATTTTAAAAATAATTGTTGGTTGTTATTAGATTCCAAATTACTAAAACAAGTAATTAGCACCTTTTTTTTTTTTTTTTACCAGTCTGGAGTTTCCAGGGTCAATTTCAGATGCTAAAACATATTTAAAAAAAAATAATAAAAAAAATAAGTTCCTGCTGCATTCTCGCTCAAGAGCAAGTCCTGTGTTGACTTGACCGGGGCCCCCATTTGCTTGCTAGTGGAGATGTGTGATATGAGGCTTCCTGCCCTGCCTCATCCTGAAATCACTGACTCCCAACAGTTATTATGTAGCTTTCAGTCACAGTTTACATTGGAACAGTAGCTGATGACTAGGACTTGAGCAATGGATTTACTACAGTCACTGAGTCAGTTCAGTTCATGGCCAAATGGCCCATCATGCTTTGATTGCCTCATCAGAGACAATTTTGCAAGTCTGATGCCCATCTTTCAGTTTAATGAAACTGCTTCCTTATTGCAGTGCTTTAAAGTAAGAGATCAGGTTGACAGATATAGCCAGGGCTGTATTTTTAAGACTCATGGGAAAGACCTAACGTGAAAGGAAGTTCATAAGGACAAAAGCTGTGTTACCTGTCATCTTATTTTTGTCCCCCTCAAAAAAAGGACTCTGTCTCCTCCTCATCCGCATCATCTCTGCTTGCATTTTGGGATGAAGTAAGTTTGCTGAACAAGCTCCTCCCTCTGTGAACTTAAACCTCGGCAGGAGTGATCTGTCAGCAGACAAAAGTTTCCAAGTCATACTGTAGTTCATCTTGTGCTTTGTTTGCCTAAATAAAACAGCGCTCACATTACTTACCGTATGTTAATCATTCCTACCATTTAAGCTCAGACATTATTGACCATACAACTTATATTCAGCCTAACCAGCATGCCCTCCAGTTTGTTACATCTTCTGTATTTTGTCTGCTGACCGTGTTCCTCTGCCATATTGCAACCAGACCCTAGATCCAATTCAGTCTAATTGTAGGTGCTACAGGTTAGAGACTCACGATTAGCATCCAGCAGTTAGTATTAACCACCTCCCCACTGCCTTCTAACCTCTTAAATGGCTAATGTGAATAACGTCACTCTCCATTTGTCTAGCCTGCAAATGCACTAAGCTGTTAGTTAACACTTAGTGCCTGCTAGGACCATAAACATCCATAATTTAGATTGAATGACTAAGGCAACCAGCCGTAAAATGAATCGAATGAAATAAAAGAAATGAGAGATGATTAAATTGTGGGGGGTGTTTTGTGAATATTTAGGTGACGATGGGTAAGTATGTGCTTGTAAGCTAATTGAACATGAAGGTAATTCTCTGTGGGGAAAAGTGATGTCATTTTAATTTCATAATGATTTTAATTATCTGCCAGTCTTTGTGCATCTTAAAGGGATAGTTTACCCAGAAATGAAAATTCTGTCATTAATTGCTCACCCTCATGTTGTTCCAAACCCATAAGACCTTTGTTAATCTTCAGAACACAAATTAAGATATTTTTGATGAAATTCGGCTGAAACTGATGTAATCTGACTGAAATTAGATGAATTCTTAAAGTTGTATTTTTGTTTTCTTTGTGCACGAAAAGTATTCTCGTGGCTTCATAAACATTACTGTTGAACCACTGATGTCACATGGACCGTTTTAGCGATGTCCTTACTACCTTTTTGGCCCTTGAACGTGTCAGTTGTGTTGCTGACTATGCAGGGTCAGAAAGTTCTTGGATTTCATCCAAAATATCTTCCTTTGTGTTCTGAAGATGAACAAAGGTCTTACGGGTTTGGAATGAAATGAGGGTGATTAATGACAGACTTTTCATTTTTGGGTGAACTGTCTCTTTAAATTTAAGTATCGTCGTTAATTGACAACGATGTGGCATAGATATACAATTAGACCATATCAGTATGTTTTGTTTAACAGTATTGTATTGTGCTTGGTAAGTATTATTTGTGCATAATTTTGGGGCTTAATTGCAGATAATGTTAGCCAAGGATGGTCCATTAGTGTCTGCAAATGCATCCTAAGATGAATTATATTCATAAAATTCATTAGTGTTAGTGTTAAATGTGCTATATATATATATATATATATATATATGCATACCCACTACCAGTCAAAAGTTTTTGAACAGTAAGATTTTAAATGTTTTTTAAAAGTCTCTTCTGCTCACCAAGCTTGCCTTTATTTGATCTAAAGTACAGCAAAAACAGTAAAATTGTGAAATGTTTTTACTATTTAAAATAACCGCTTTCTATTTGATTTATATTTTAAAATGTAATTTATTCCAGTGATCAAAGCAAAATTTTCAGCATCATTACTCCAGTCTTCAGTGTCAAATGATCCTTCAGAAATCTTCTAATATGCTGATTTGTTGTTCAAGAAACGTTTTGTTTTTTTATTTTCAATATTTCAAACAGTTGGAAGGATCATATGACTGGAGTAATGATGCTAAAAATTCAGCTCTGAAATCACAGGAATAAATTACATTTTAAAATGCATTCAAATAGAAAAACACTGTTTTAACTAGTAAAAATAGTTCAGAATTTTTTTGTTTTTGCTGTACTTTGGATCTATATATACTATTTTAGATTTTTATATTAATTCCAAAAAATCCTGAAAAAAATGTCATGTTTTCACAATAATATTAAGCAGCACTGTTTTCATCATCAATAATAAGAAATATTTCTTGAGAACCAAATTCATCCTTACCATGTTAGTTAATTAAGTTTATTAATACGTATAAACCTTGTGCTTGTGACTTTCATGAATGAGCACATGACTTCTGAATTCCTATTGGTTATGATGTAACACATTTCACAAATGTCATCTTAGTCACGTCGCCACAATGTTTGCGTGACTTCAATGTGTAAGTGTGGCTTTTTGAGGAAATTAAAGGATGTTTTTAAAGCTTTAGACCACATCTGCTGCCCATAAATAGCCCTCAGCAAATGATGCATACACATTTTGAGTTTCCCAACTGTGATCTTTTTTTTTTTTTTTTTTTCCTCAGACAAGCTCCGTCGGTGATGTGGACACCACACCCCAGAAGACGGACATCCCCACTTCCTCCCCATCAGTGGCTTCAGAACAGGATGTGAGTGTCCACCTAACACTTCCCATTACATTCTGCTGCTGTCAGACTTCCTGTCTAATAGATTGGCTATTGATTTAGTCATTTCCTGAATAGTAATGGATAGGACGGAGCTTTAAAAAAATAAAACATGGCGTAAGGTGTTTTTTGAAGCTCAGAAATATGTAGTCAAATATTCTTGTTTGGTATTACACATTCTGTACTGTGCGTGTGTGTGTGTTTTTTTTTTTTTATTATTATTTGGTAGAAATTTATAGATTTTTTTTTTTTTTTATTCATGGAACTGTTGTATTAATCTTTTAGGAGGCAGTCAAGCCTCAAGCAACAACCCCTGCTGCCCCTTCTCCAATCTATCAGCCCACGCTCACCGCGCCAAAGGTAAACCCACCATATGATGTGTCTGACTCATGATTAGCCTGTTTCCCTTAGGTCCTTTAAGTCTGTCAGCATACTATTATTGGCTTTTCCACACCAGCATGCGTTCATTGCTCTGACTCTTAAGTTTTGTTTGTCAACAGCCTAAAGCTCATCAGCTAAGCATCAAGACTTTCTCCAGCCCGACCCAGTGCACTCACTGTACCTCCCTGATGGTGGGCCAGATCCGACAGGGTTATGCCTGCGAGGGTGAGCTGAGCATTAATGATAAATAAGATCAGAAAAACGGTGGCTTGGGGAAATGCTAAGGAGCTTTTGATCTGAGATGAAATATTTATATGCTAGTTTCACTTGTCACGTTTGTGAATGTTTGGTAATTCTCTCCCCCTCGCTGAATCTCTTTTAGTATGCTCTTTCATCTGCCACGTGTCCTGTAAAGACCACGCGCCCCAGGTTTGCCCCATTCCTCCAGAGCAGGCCAAGAGGCCTCTGGGTATTGATGTGCAGAGGGGCATTGGCACGGCGTACAAAGGTTTTGTCAGGGTGAGTATGAGAATGAAAATTTTTTGTATTTCCTACTAAATGTTTTACTAAATATACATTAAATTGCATCATGGGTTTGCTCCTCTTTCAGATCCCGAAGCCCACAGGAGTAAAGAAGGGCTGGCAGAGAGCATATGCTGTAGTGTGTGACTGTAAGCTCTTCCTCTATGAGGTGCCAGAAGGGAAGTCCACTCAGCCTGGTGTGATGGCCAGTCAAGTCCTCGACTTGAGGTCAGGATTAGTCACATTCTCATACTTAGTCAACGATTCATGTAATAATCTGCTGCAGTACCGTTCAAAAGTTCTGCGTTTGTATAACTATTGTTTTTTTTTTTCTGTTCCTCACAGAGATGAAGATTTCTCTGTAAGCTCTGTGTTGTCATCTGACGTGATCCATGCCAATCGTAAAGACGTTCCCTGCATATTCAGGGTATGCTTCAAAACGTGTCCTGTTCCTCAAATGATTAATTTGCCTAATCGTGCATCCTGATTAATAACAATATTCACCCTGAACGGCACAGGTAACCTCATCCGCTACGAATTCTCCAATCCGGCCGGTGCCTCTGTTGGTGTTAGCTGAGAGCGAGGCGGAGAAGAGGAAGTGGGTGGGCATCCTAGAGGGCCTGCAAAGTATCCTGGCCAAGAACCGCCTGAAGAACCGCGTGGTGCATGCCCTGCACGAGGCCTATGACAGCAGCCTGCCTGCCATCAAATCCACACTCTCTGCTGCCATCGTAGGTGAGTACAGATTTAGTGAGCCTGGGATCTTATTCTTTGTGATTGCTACTAAGCAATTAGTCAGTTGAATCTGTATAATGTTTCACTTTCTTCCATTTTCAAGAGAGCAACAAGCATTTCTTCAGACTATTTGCATTCATTTATGTAATCAGTGTACCTTACAAAAATACTGCTTTTCTAGTGATTTTGGTCAACATTTTTTTTTTTATATCTATTTTATTTAGTTTAGTTGAACTATTTTTATAAGGCATTTCTAATTCTTGTTTAATTATCCCTAGTAAAAAAAGTTATGTATTTAAAATGCATTTATTTCATGCTAAATATAGTTCAAATCTATTAACATATTTACTCACGTATCGCCGAAGACTTACTGATAAAAAAAAAAAAATAATAATAATTAAACTTTATTTAGAGTACTACTTGTGCACAATTCATATTTTTTAATATTAAGCCTAAAATGTGTTTTAATGTCACTGTTGATGAGGATTGTATGATCTTTGAATAATATTGTTCTTTAAATGCAAGATATTTAAAGTGTACCTGAAATATACTTGCAACAGTTCCACTTTAGCACAATCAAATATACTTCAGTATATCTTTAGTTGGACCTCAGCACTACTTTGGTACAATTAAAGTACAAAATAAGTTGTTCCAATTTAGCAGACTTTAAATCTGCCAGTTTAGTATACTACAATTACAGGGTATTTTTATCAAGTACATAAATATGTAAATGTATTTGTAATGTACTTAGCATGAAACAAATGTATTTTAATTTATTTATTTTAGTGTATTTATTTTTCACTAGGTCTGTTGTTCATTGAGAAGCTGCATGGAATATTAGTACTTTATAATTCATTTGTCACACCAAAGGGCAATTTAGAGAATTTAAAGAAACTAGCTAAGCTCAAATAGAAATTAAAAATAGTGAAAAGTGTCTTTTTTACTGTAAACATTTTTCAGTAAATATTTCACATAGGGTTTTAACATAAGTTTCATTATTGATTGATTTTTTTTTTTTTTTTTTTTTTTTTTTTTTTTTGGTCACATTTGTTTTCATTTCCTCTAATGATATATCTGCCATTACATTTGTGCATTATTGTTTTGTCTGAGTATTAATATTTAATAATAATATCTAGTTTTTAGGGCTGCCCCAATAGTCAGCTAACCACTAGTCGATGAGAAGAGGCTTGGTCTGCCAAAATTTGTTTAGTCATCATTTTTGGTCATACAGAAAAAGTAATACATCTTTCGAATCTGTAAAGACGTTTATTAACCAATTAACCAATTCAAATAGAAAACAAATATTCATCTCTTCAGCTGAAAACAAAGAAAGCGCTAGTTTATCAATAAATTATTAAAACGTTAATGCAAGTTTTTCCCTGACACATTCATAATTATTATATCTGTTGGTGTGCTGTCGCAAGCTTTTTTTGGCATTTTTTTTTTTTAGGCTATGTAGGCTATGATTTATATGGTTTATTTATAAACGTGCAACTAATAATCGACTAATGCTTAAAATGAACTGCTAGTCAGCCCTACTAGTTTTAATATTTTCAGTCAAATAAGAGAGCCCATTTTACCTGGGAGTAGCTTTATGAACTTTATGAACAAAGTTCTGGTGGAAAGGTCATCAGTTGGTTTTGGAACAACCATGAATGAAAGTCTTATTAGTTTGGAACAATATGATTTTTGGGTGAACTATCACTTTAAGGGGTGACACATTTTCGCAAATATTCCATTCACATATCATAACTGTCCTACTTATGTCTCTACAGATCGAGAACGAATTGCATTGGGGACAGAAGACGGCCTGTTTGTAGTTGAGCTCACCAGAGATGGTATGAGTACTCTGTATAGCACAGGTTTAGTTCTTCTGCATTATTTTCACTAATTAATTTCCCACGCTCTTTTTTTTCAGTCATTGTTCGTGCTGCTGACTGTAAAAGAGTCTGCCAGATTGAGCTCATGCCCAAAGAGAAGATGGTGGCCCTGCTTTCTGGCCGTAACCGCCATGTCCATTTATTCCCCTGGGCAGCACTGGAGGGTGCGGATGTTAATTTCGATGCCAAGCTGACAGAGACAAAAGGCTGCCAGGCAATGACCATAGGTGCCCTACGGCCCGGTGGCCCAGCGTGTCTCCTAGCTGGTGTGAAGCGACAGGTCTTCTGCTACGAAATCACCCGTGTGAAGCCCCATCACCGCAAGCTGTGGGAAGTGCAGGCGCCTGGTATCGCCCAGTGGCTGGGTATTATTCGTGATCGGCTGTGCGTGGGTTATCCGTCAGGCTTCGCTCTGCTGGCCATGCAGGGAGAGTCGTCACCGGTGAGTCTGGTGAGCCCGGGAGACCCCTCACTAGCATTTTTGGCCCAGCAGCCCCTGGACGCGCTGCATGCTATGGAAGTGGGGGCCAATGAACTGCTGCTGTGCTTCAGTCAGCTGGGAGTGTACGTGGACGCGACGGGACGACGCTCTCGAACGCAGGAGCTGATGTGGCCCGCCACACCGCTCGCCTGCAGTAAGTATCTCTAAGGAGCTTGTGTTTTAATCCTCCTGAAATTCCAGTGTTTTTCATGTGGAGACTTTGAGGAAGGGAGGAGTAGGAAAGACTAGAGGAGAGACAGCAAAGAAAGGAGGAGGTAGAGAAGACAAAGATGAGAACTAGAGGTCTAAAAATGTATGTCAAAAAAAAAAAAAAAAACATTTTTAGAATAAATTTCAATACATTTTTGGTAATTTTTCAAGTGTAGTTCTTAAAAAGAAATATTGATAGGTGGAAATCCAATGATTCTAGTCAATACTGATAAGACAGTAACTGTGGTCTGATCTCCTTAAAACTTTGCATGCTTGTTTAGAATCACCTGTCGCATGTGCTCGGCAGGCTGCGTGAAGTTTTGAGTTTCCTTTAGACTTTATAGGATTTTGGGTAAATTTGTACAGGCCCCTTTTTTGAACGACCCCGTTATGGCTTCCCAAAGGGTAAATTTAAAATAAATTTTTAAATAAAAAAAAATTTTTTATTAATTATTGGCCTAGAGAGTCTAGAGAATTGTACTGCAGTGTTTTTTACAGAATTGAGCGAAAAACATAGGATTCGCAAAAGTAGGTTTTTTACATGTTCTCAATCATTTAACAAACGATTTGATTGACAGCAGTGGTTCTAGAGGCAAAGTTGTCTGGAATAAGTGTTCTATTATATGACAGGAATATCTTGCGACGTACAATTGTTTACACCCTTGAAAAATGCTGTATTGCCCCCCAGTGGCTTTCAAATTTCTGTCAGACCCTTGGGGCCGTGAGTCGAACAGGCCCACCGAGTTTCGTTCTGATCGTCCTCCGTTAACCTTGTCAAACTTAGTCAACCAATGGCAGCCATGTTTTTTGTTTTTTGAGCAAATCTCCTTATAGACACTTGTGACTCTTCAGACCAAGACTGTGCACATCGATTTTCATGTTGAAAGGACAAATGGTTCTGCAGTTATAGCCATTATGTTTTTTCTTTCTTATAGCATCACCAAGTCGCCAAGCTCCGCAATTTTTTTCCCCGTGACTTCAGGTTGAGCTCTTACATAAGTGTTCTGAGTTTGGTGGATATATCTCATTCAGTTTAGGAGTTATAGGCATTTTACTAAAAGCCCCTTTCAAATGTTTTGGCGTCCCTTTGCAACGGTGAGTAGAAAGTTCAACTTGTTTTGATAATTATTGATATTCACTCTCCAGAGAATCTTTCTGCACTGGTTTGCTTCCTATCGGGCGAAAAACCTAGGACTAGTTCGCAAAAAAAGGTTTTTTAAAAAATGCAAAATACCCGAAAATTTGGCCAGGCTCACAAATGATCGTCATGAGCAAATTCGTACTTTTAGGGAAATTGGTGCAAGGAAGAAAGTTCTTTTAAAAGAGGCTTGATATCAAACCGGAAAGTAAAAGGCGGCCATGGGAATGCTGTGGCCAACTCCATTAGGGATGTGAGTGGAAAAAATGGGCGGCAGTAAACAAACATTAGCAGAAAGGTCAAGGGAGCAGATAAGGACAGTATTGTAGAATGCAGCTATTATGATGTAATGATGTAATGCTTAATATGTAAAACAATTCAATCAATATATTAAACATCTTGAAATTTAGGACAAGCGTGAGGCTATCCTACCTTTAAGAAGTTATTTTCAACTTTTTCCTTTTCTTTTCAGGAGTTTAAATTCTTAAGTAACGGTGTTATTGAAAAATAATTCAATTATTCTTAAAGGGATTGTTCACCCAAAAATGCAAATTCTGTCATTAATTACCCACCCTCATTTCGTTTCAAACCCGTAAAATGTTTGTTAATCTTCAGAACACAAATTAAAATATTTTTGATGAAATCCAAGAGCTTTCTGACCCTGCATAGATGACAACACAACTAACACGTTTAAGGTCCAGAAAGGTAGTAAGGACGTCGTTAAAATAGCCAATGTGACATCAGTGGTTCAACCTTCATTTTATGAAGCTACAATAATTCTTTTTCTGTGCAAAGAAAACAAAAATAACGTCTTTATTCAACAATTTCTTGTCTTCCGTGTCAGTCTCCGATGCGCATTTGCGAGAATACTGCGACACACGTCCTTCCTGCCTTCGTGGGTCTTAAAGGAGAAGTCCACTTCCAAAACAAAGATTCACATATAATGTACTCACCCCCTTGTCATCCAAGATGTTCATGTCTTTCTTTCTTCAGTCGTAAAGAAATTGTTTTTTGAGGAAAACATTTCTGAATTTCTCTCCATATTATAGACTGATATGATGCTTCCAAAATGCAATTTAAAATGCAGATTGAGCGAAAAACCTCGGACTAATTCGCAAAAGTAGGTTTTTTACATCTTCTCAATCATTAAACAAACAATTTGATTGACAGCAGTGGTTCTAGAGTTAGGGTATGTCAAAAGATCTCATGTTCTCCCTCAACTTCAAAATCATCCTATATCGCTGTTTTACCTTTTTTTTTTTTTTTTTTTTTTTTGTTAGGGGTATTTGATGATCTTTGCATGTTCACTTTGCAAAGACTGGGTCGGTACTTCTGCAGCAATGTAGGATGATTTTGAAAGGATTTTTGAAGTTGAGGGAGAAAATACGATTAGAGTTTTTTGACATACCCTAACTGTCTTCAGCTAGAATACACAGTGTTCAGGGAGAGCAAGACAAGACGAGCGTTTAATATTAAAAAGCATTTAAACTTTTTTTTTTTTTTTATGAAAATAACTGATCGCTTCGCTAGATAAGACCCTTCTTCCTCGGCTGGGATCGTTTACAACCCCATTTGGGATCGTTTGAAGCCGCATTTAAACTGCATTTTGGAAGTACAAACTTGGGGCACCATATCAGTCCATTATATGAAGAAAAATATTTTCCTCAAAAAAAAAAAAAAAAAACTATTTCTTTACAACTGAAGAAAGAAAGACATGAACATCTTGGATGACAATGGGGTGAGTACATTATATGTGAATCTTTGTTTTGGAAGTGGACTTCTCCTTTAAACTTAGTAGTTGCATTGCTGCCTGCAGTATCAGAAAGCTCTCAGATTTCATCAAAAATATCTTAATATGTGTTCTGAAGATAAACGAACATCTTACATGTTTGGAACAACATGAGGTGGCGTAATTAATAACAGAATTTGCATTTTTGGGTGAACTGCTCCTTTAAATCTTTTCAATAGTACTTAATATTATTTCACTTTTTTTCTTCAGTTAGACCATAAGAAAATGGTACTTTAGAAGTATTTTATTCTTAGCACTATTTTGGGAATCAGGCCTCAGATGTTTCAGTCAGAATAGCGAGCAACTATCCAGCCTCCGACCCAGTTTCAAGGCACGTCAGACTGTCTTTTGAGAACAGTATCTTGAATGATTTGCCTAGTGCATTCTTCTGATCATGAGCATGAGATCTCAAACCCATGTTCATTTTATTGTCAGGCTCAAACTCGAACTACCTGACGGTGTACAGTGATTATGGAGTAGATGTGTTTGATGTCCACACCACAGAGTGGGTCCAGACCATTTCATTAAGAGGAGTGAGTGAAGAAGTTAAAGCCATTTCAATTTTAACTGTTTGTATTTATGATTTAAAGCTGATCTGACTTTAAACTGCGTGTGTAGATTCGGCCCCTGAATGTGGAAGGCAGTCTGAACCTGTTTGGCTCTGAGCAGCCCCGCCTCATCTACTTCAGCAACAACTCTTCAGGTCTGATCCCACCCCACACACACTTCACCATGTCAACACACACATCTCCCACACACTGAACCTTGCGTCTGCTTCACTGTTTATTTCTTCACTCGGTGTAGCTAGAGTTTCTGATTACAATAGTCCACCTGTGAAGAAATGTGTCCTCCACAAAGTGATGTCAATCACTCCCACCTACAGAGACACTGACGCATGCATGTTTATATATACTCACAAGCCCACGCATGCTTAGAGCTCAGTACTGGTGGAGATTTTGTTTCATCTCAGTCACTTGTATTTTTTAAATTTGATTCATTCAGTAGCCCTTACTGCCCATTGCATCATTATGCCAGTAGATGTTATGAATGTCATGACTCATTAAATTAGTGTTATGAGTCACTGAATTATTCACTCAACCAATTTGTTAAAAACACCAAGCCTCTTGTGTTGGAGTTGGGACTGAATAATACGATTTTTTGAGTTAGACGTCTTAAGTGCTGTTCTTATTCAGACTCGAAGCTGAGCAAGTGGTCGTATCTGTTCAGTACGTTCTGTCATTTAAATGCTTCTTGACAGCGCGTTCTTGAATGCACTTTGCTCTTTCTAAAGTCATGTTTTGATATCTCTGCTCTGTGAAGCACATGATCTGTTTCCTGCCTTCAGTGATAGTTTATTACTTGCAAGATTTTTTTCAAAAACACTGAATGAGTCAGTTTAGAAAAAATTAGAATTTGTTTGGAAACACTAAATATAAGTCAGTAGAGAGAAATGAATGAGGACTGATTATTTACAAGGTTTATTCAAAAACACTGAATGAATCAGTGCATAGAAGTGACATTGTACACTTACAAGATTGGTTCATAAACACCGAATGAATCAGAATGATTTGTTCATTTATAAAAATTAATTTAAAAACACTAAACACTAAATATAAGTCAGTTGTTCACTTACAAGATAAAAAATTGACTAATTGTTCATTTACAAGATTTGTTCAAAAACATTGAATGAATCAGTACATAGAATGATTTGTTCATTTACAAGATTTGTTCAAAAACATTGAATGAATCAGAATGATTTGTTAATTTGTAAGATTTAAAAACACTAAATAGTCAGTAGATAGAAATGAAAGACTAATTGTTCACTTACAAGATTTGTTCAAAAACATTGAATGAATCAGTACATAGAATTTGATCATTTACAAGATTTGTTCAAAAACACTGAATGAATCAGTACATAGAATTTGTTCATTTACAAGATTTGTTCAAAAACACTGAATGAATCAGTACATAGAATGAATTGTTCATTTACAAGATTTTTTTTTCAAAAACGCTGAATGAATCAGTACACGGAATGAATCAGTACATAGAACAATTGGTCCATTTGGTCCATCAAGATTTGTTCAAAAACACTGAATGCATCAGTACATAGAATTTGATCATATACAAGATTTGTTCAAACACACTGAATGAGTCAGTACATAGAATTTGTTCATTTAAAAGATTTGTTTAAAAACACTGAATGAATCAGTACATGGAATGAGTCAGTACATAGAATGATTTGTTCATTTACAAGATTTGTTCAAAAGCACTGAATGAATCAGTACATAGAATTTGATCATTTACAAGATATGTTCAAAAACACTGAATGAATCAGTACATAGAATGATTTGTTCATTTAAAAGATTTGTTTAAAAACACTGAATGAATCAGTACATAGAATGATTTGTTCATTTAAAAGATTTGTTTAAAAACACTGAATGAATCAGTACATGGAATGAATCAGTACATAGAATGATTTGTTCATTTATAAGAATTGTTCAAAAACACTGAATGAATCAGTACATAGAATGATTTGTTCATTTAAAAGATTTGTTTAAAAACACTGAATGAATCAGTACATGGAATGAATCAGTACATAGAATGAATTTTTCATTTATAAGAACTGTTTAAAAGCACCAAATATGAGTCAGTAGATAAAAATGAAAGACTAATTGTTCACTTACAAGATAGAAATGAATGACTATGAGTAGTTTACTTAAGATTTGTTTAAAAACACTGAATGAATCAGTACATAGAATGATTTGTTCATTTACAAAATTTGTTCAGAAGCACTGATTCTTTCACAATCAAAACACCACTAGGTCTCTCCATTAGATCAGCTCAGGTAATGAAATGTACGGCTCCACCCTTTGTGGTCCATTTAAAATTCACTTCCTGCCCACACTGGCAGATTGCCCCCTTGATAAAGATGCTTTTGTTTGGTAAACTGGAAATGACCTCATTTGTCACACCTCCTCTAGGCTCGCTGCCAAAAAGTTCCACAGTACATTCAGATACAGCGGCTCTGAGCTCAAAAAGCTGTAGTTTGGGCCGCAACAATCTTTCTCAACCTCATTCACACTCCACAGATGGCTGTGATCTGGCCATCCCTGAGACCTCGGACAACAGCAAGAAGCTGATGGTGAGGACACGCAGCAAGAGGAAGTTCCTTTTCAAAGTACCAGAGGAGGAGCGGCTGCAGCAGAGAAGGTCAGGTGGCTTCAGAAGTAAATCTCTCACGATGCCACACTCCTGCGCTGTTTCTAATCCATATGACTTGTTTCCGTTGTGTTCAATAGGGAGATGCTGAGGGATCCTGAAATGAGATCCAAGCTGATCTCCAACCCCACCAACTTCAACCACGTTGCTCACATGGGCCCAGGCGACGGCATGCAAGTCCTCATGGACCTGCCTCTGGTAATGTCTTAAAGCTGGACATCGGGAGACCGGCTTCGGCTATTTTGAGTTTATTTAAATGTTTAAACACTTGATGCAAAAAGCAAAAGGCCCTTACTTGGTAACGTACAGCTGCTTCTTTTAAAAATCTGGATGGGACGACCCATCAGCTGAAGATTTTTTTTGAAATCCCCATCCTTCCAATACCAGTGTCACCATAGTGCCCTTGAGCCCAGGTTTCTATAAGGCGGTGTTTCTGAACTCTGCTGGCTGAGTTCCCTCCACCCTCGCACATTGTCTCACTAATCTCACACTTTCAGTTCAGGTCACAAAGCCGCTACTAATAAGCCAGATACTTGAAGTGGCTGTATTTGCTAAAAGACATAAATGTGCGGTGTTAGGGAATCCCCAGGAGCAAATTTGAGAAACACTGTTCGAATTACAACAGGGATCCGAGAACCACTTTATATTCAGACCATCTTCATTTTTATTCATACCATGGAACAGAACATCATTTTACTTTGCTAATATTCAACAGTGCCATAACATCACTAATGAATACGTAATACAAAACATACAGCACAGCCATTATAGTCTCATTCTGAACAAAGGAGTCTAAAGCCTGGTTTATACTCGCCGCGTCCTCATGAGCGCAGGTGTTTTAATTTAATTGTTTAAAAATAGATTTTATTTAGGCAGAATTTAACACTGTTTGCTTAGCCAAAAGCGGAAGATTTTTCATTGTCTACCATTCATCAGTGTTTTCACAAATATGCACGATTAGAATAAACTGATGTGGCGGACAGTGATTTAACCTTATTCTAATTAACCTTGTTTAACCTCATAAAGATACATTTGCATAGATATTCGAACATAATCGATTAATTTAGTAAATGTGGCCAATTACATTTGCATTAAAGGTATAGTTCACCCAAAAATGAAAATTAGCTCATAAATTAGCTCAGACTTTCTTCAGTCAGACGAATACAATCAGAGTTACGTTAAAAAATGTCTTGGCTCTTATAAGCTTTATGATGGCAGTGAATGGGGTTTAAGATAAAGTTGGATGGAAGAAGTCTGATAAAAGTGCATAAATCCATCATTTAAAAAAAAGTTCTCCACACTGCTCTGGGGGTGAATAAAGGCCTTCCTGAGGTGAATCCATGCGTTTTTGAAAGAAAAATATTCCATATTTAAACTTCATAAACTGTAATCTCTAACTTCTGCTAACTTTTGTACACGTTCACGACAGAGTGGCGTTCCAGTGGGTGACATAGGATCTAGGCGTAGCATAAACTATCCCTTTGAGCACCCAGTTTGTGCTTGTCTGTAATTTCAATTAATAGCTTATGGTTGTGCGCACCGGAGAGTAAAAGAGAATAAAATCATAGTGTAATGCTCTCCTCCGTTTTCTGATACAACCAGATTTGTTAATCATGCAGATTTTCTGGTGGAGTTGAAATTTTTCAAGTTGCGTGGAAGGATTGATTGAGATGTAAATTATGTGTCCACATTGCCCAATTTGCGCCGCCTGCCACAAATTTACATCTGTTTCTTATCTTTGCTTTGACTTTGTTTGTAATCTACTTGCGCTAATAATTACTTTTGCGCAACAAGTATAAACGCCTTGTCCATTTGGGGCTTGCGATGTGGTGCCAGGCAAAAGTATAAACAAGACTTTACGAGTCAGTTCTTGTTAGTAAATTATAAACGTATAGTGTGAGCAGCTTAATTAATCAATTCCCAAGCAAAATATGAGTCAGTTCTCTTTAATGCATCACAGTCATTATGTTGAGGCTTGAATCAGTGTTATTACTGTTTATCTATCTATCTATCTATCTATCTATCTATCAAGAGTAATATAATTCAGTAGTTATATCATTGTTATATTATTAATGAAGGCACCTCTAAGAGCTTAATTCAAAATAGCCTCTGCGCACAGTTTCCAGGAAGACTGATTATGCTTTGATGCACTGTAAGTGTTTTTAAAAAGGGCCTCCTTAATGGGAAAACCAGGTGAACTAGTTTGATTTAGATTTAGTCCTTCAGCTTTCTGCAAAAGATGCTAAATGAGCAGTTTAAATCCTGAATCTGAGAACTCAGAGCTATTTTCAGATAATTTACTCACCCCCTTGTCTTTCTTTCTTCAGTCAGTGAGAAATTATGTTTCTTGAGGAAAACATTTCAGGAATTATCTTCATATAGTGGACTTGTATGGTTTGAACTTCCAAAATGCAGTTTGAAGGGCTCTAAATGATCCCAGCCGAGGAAGAAAGGTCTTATCTAGCAAAACGTTCAGTCATTTTCAAAACAAATTGACAGTTTATATACTTTTTAACCTTAAATGCTTGGGTTGAAGGCCCAGATTGCAGTTTCAGTGCAGCTTCAAATGGCTCTACATGATCCCAGCTGAGGAATTAGTGTTATCTAGCGAAATGATTGGTCATTTTTTTTTACAAAAAAAAAAAAATTATATACTTTTTAACCACAAATGCTTGTCTTGCACTAGCTCTGGTCTGTCACTTAATTTAATATTTTGTTAAAATGAATATGTTTTTAAAAGACTTAAAGGTGAACTCCACTTCCAGAACAACAATTCAAAAACAATTTACTCACCCCCTTGTTATCCAAGATGCTCATGTCTTTCTGTCTTCAGTCGTGAAGAAATTCATAAGACTTCATTGGTGCCCCAATTTTGAACTTTCAAAATGTAGTTTAAATGCAGCTTCAAAGGGCTCTAGACGATCCCGGCCTAGGGTCTTATCTAGCGAAACAACCTGTAATTTTTTTTGGAAAATAAAAGTTTGTTTACTTTTTAAGCACAAGCTTGTGTAGCACAGGCTCTGGGATGCACGTTCGTGACGACACGTAGTATTGAATCATGTCGAAAGGTCATGCAGAATGTAGGCGAAACTACAGATGCAGTGTTTACAAAGCGAACGTGCAAAGACTAAGAAAGTGCAAGTAAGTCAAACACTGTTTACAAACAAAAAGGTACAATGATGTCGGACGATTCTGAAGTTGTAGGAGAAAATAAGATGGAGTTTTTCGACACTCTACCTTTTCGACATACTCTAAACAGATGATGAACTTAGACGTGATTCGTAGTAGTGATGGGATGTTCGGATGGTTTTACCGACTCTGACCTTTGAGTCTCTTTCAGCAAAATGAATGAATCTCTTTTTCGAGTCATTTCGTTCATTTTGTTCATTTTAGCAAAATCAGCATCACGTGACAGCCCCATAAGATGAACAAACGACCCGATAACCCGGAAGACTAAAAACAGGTGAACTAATTCCAGTACAGAAGCTAATCACTCCCTGAGACGACTCGTTCTTCCTGAGTCACATTAAAGATTTGTTCAAAATGAACGAATCATTCAAGAACGCACATCCCAGAGCCTGTGCTACACAAGCTTTTGTGCTTAAAAAGTATACAAATTTTTATTTTTCAAAATAAATGACAGATCGTTTCACTAGATAAAACCCTTCTTCCTCGGCTGGGATCATTAAGAGCCCTTTGAAGCCACATTTAAACTGCATTTTGGAAGTTCAAAATTGGGGCACCAATGAAGTCCATTACATATCTAGAAAAATCTTCTTTACGACTGAAGACAGAAAGACATGAACATCTTGGATGACAAGGGGGTTAGTAAATTATTTGTAAATTGCTGTTCTGGAAGAGGATAGTAAATTACGTTATTTTGTTTAGTTCTCTAATCTTTTTTTCTCCAGAATCGTGAGAGAATCATGGTCTCCAACTGGGATTCTCAATTTATCCAAAATTGTGAATCTCGTTTGAATGTTGTTTATTACTGCATATAATTCATTAAAATGGAAGTTTAATTCATTAAGTTCAATATGCACCTACATTTTTTTGCATTTTGTCTTTTTCAGTTGAATAAGACTATTTTTCCAGTATATTTCATCATTGAGGAAGTTTAAAAATCTCATCTCGTCTCATTCTCGTGAACCCAGTCTCATGAGATAAGCGTCTCATCACACCCCTAGTCGGTACCCTTAAAAGTACAGAGTTCAGTACCTAACCCGAGTTAATCACATTGGAAAGATCACACACGGTTAGTTCTTTGTGTGTACTTCAGTTCAAAAAGGTAGGGCAGGGCATAAAACTTTCTCCTCAAAATAGTCTGACATTGTTGTTTTACCTTTATATAAAGGGCGTTTGACTTTCTTTGCACGTTTGCTTTGTAAAAACTGGGTCGGTGCTTCCGCCTACGTCACACGCATGTGATTACATGATGCGTAAAGTCGAGCTAGTGCAAGATGAGCATTTGTGGGAAATTTTATTCATTTTTTATTTTTTAGAAGACGACTGATCGTTTCGCTAGATAAGAGCCTTATTCCTCGGCTGGAATCGTGTAGAGCCATTTGAAACTGCGTTGAAACTGCAATTTCGACCTTCAACCTGTTGATCCCCATCCACTATATGGAGAAAAATCCTGGATTGTTTTCCTCAAAAACCTTAATTTCTTTCCGACTGAAGACAGACACTTCTGTGGTGTAGTTTCGAACAGCTGGGTTTGTGACAGTTTCTAGAAGTGCTGTTTGATTGACTCCCAGGGCTTTATTACTCATCCTAACATCCTTTTCTTTCATTTTACTGCACAGCGCCAAAGTCTTTCCCTTCTCTCTGCATGTTTCTTCTTCTTCAAAGCCAGCCAGCTCCACTCTTCCACCCTCACAGCCTTTTCTCTGTCTCTTTTTCCTCTTCACGTCGCTCCTTGTGTTTTCGCTCTGGTCGTGGATTCGCTCTCTGTCCTCTGGTTGCGGTGGCAGCAGCAGAGCGAGACTCCCTCCCCCTCATCCTCTCGCCACCATGCCCTGATCTCCCCTCCGACCAACTTTGAGCACGTCTATCACATGAGTCCCGTCTCTGCCGGGCTCTATCTGCAGAAAGAGCCTTCTTCCCAGCAGAGCCTCCTTCAGTTCTCCTCTTCCTCCTCCTCTCCTTCCACATCCTCCCTGGGAAGGGTAGGCTAGCAACACCCCTCCCCACCCCGCTTCCTCTTCCTCCCCGTTCCCCATCCCTCCCCCACCACACCCTCCAGGCCCTCGACTTCCTTTCCTCCCTGTGTTATACCATCCCTGTCCTGATGAACTCTTTGTTCATGCTTGAGTGTAGTGACTTTGGTTTTGCTTTTCGGGTGAAGACGTTTTAAATGAGTGGTTTTTAGGCGAGTTCACCCAAAAATTAAAATGGTGTCATCGTTTAGCGGTAGCCATTGACTTTTAAATACTGTGGGCGTCAGTGAGGACCAGCAACTGTTTGGTTACCAAAAATTCTTTAAAACACCTCTTTTGTGTTCAACATAAGACAGAAACTCATACAGGTTTGGAACAACATGAGTGTGAGTAAATGATGACACAGTTTTCATTTTTGGGTGAGCTATCCGTTTTAAAAAAATGCAATCAAATTAAAAAATGCAAAGTTTAAGGTAAAAAAAAACAAAAGTAAAATCATCAGTTTTTACTATGTTTGTGTGTGATTTGAATTTTGTGCTTGTTAGTGTTGTACTGTTAGCTTATCAACATGCTAATGTCAAACTTTAAGTCAACTAGCAGTTACAGTAATGCTCTTACCATGAAAGTGGGGCATGATAATGAACATTAAAATACACACAGGTTTGAAAAGATTGCCACTAAACGTAAACTTCATACTTCAGCATGAGACACAAGTGTGATACAATTGCTCAGTGCGAAATAGTTTCTGGATTAGGGCTGTCACAATATAACATTTTCACTAAACTTTTGCATAAAAGAATTTAAAGTAAGCATATTTCTATGATATCTGTTGAAATTTTTGAGGGGGAAAAAAAAAAAAGTTTATCAGTCAAATTCATTTCAAACTTTTGCTTTTCTTTTCTCTTCTCTTCTTCTTTTATTTTTTTTTTTTTTTTTTTTTTTTGGCAGATAAAAAAAAAAATGAGATAAGGGAGAGCCATAACTGTAAAAAGAAAAAGAAAAGGGCTTTTTTTTTTTTTTTTTCTTTTTAACGAATCCAAAAAGCTCCCACATTGTTGTACAGTGCTGTTCCAGTATTGTTAATATGCTATCATATTTATCCATATTTTTAAAGTAGTGCTTATTTTTATTGCGTTAATTTTAATTTTAGTTTAGGTTTTGGTAATTCTTTTGTGCTATTACTATTTATTTTTTCATTTTTTCTATATATTATATTATATTAACATTAATATGTATTATATATTTTAATATATATGAATATATATTAAAAAAAAAAAAAAAAAAAAAAAAAAAATATATATATATATATATATATATATATATATATATAAATTTAGTTTGAAATTATCATTTTATTTCAGTTATTTTTTAATCTAATATTTAATGTTTTAATATTTAATAATGTTTCAATTAATACATTAAATATTTTGCGTGTGTGTCAGTGTTTCTTTTTATACTTTTAATTTTAAATTTAATTTTAATTTTTAAATATAATTTTAGTTTAGGTTTTAGTAATTTCGTGTGCTATTACCATTTTTAAATATTAATTCATATTTTTTTTTATATATTTAGTTTTAATTTATATTTGTTTCAGTTTTAAAGAGTAAATTTAATATTTGAATATTCATAATGTTTTGTTTTAATTTATATTTCAGTTTTATTTCCATTTTATATAGTAATTTTGGCATTTCATCTCAAACAAATTTATTTCAGTTACTTTTTTTTATCTAATGTTATTTTATTTCAGCTTTATTTTAATTAATACATGATTTTGATATTTTTGCATCATTGTCTTTTCTTATTTATTTATTTTTTTATGTGTGTGTTGGAGTGGCTTCTAGCTGTATTATTTACAAATTGTATTTTTAACATATCAATATTTAATTTTAAATATCACGGTTATAGTCTATTTGTTTTTATACTTTTAATTTAAAATTTAATTAATTTTTATTTTATTTCATTTTAATTTTAGTCATTTTGTGTGTTATTCGCATTGATTAATTTTTTATATTAATATTAATTCATATTTTTATTTTTATCGTCAGTGTTTATTTTTATACTTTTAATTCTCATTTAAAATTTAGTTTAGTTTTTAGTCATTTTATGTGCTTTTACCATTTATTTGTTTTTTACATCTGTTTAGTTTTCATTCAAATTTAACTTATTTAATCTAATATTTTTATTTTATTTAAAATTGTTTATTTTAATGAATACATGATTTTAATATTTTGGTTAACTATAACACTGCATTTTTTTTTTTTTTTTTTTTTTTTTTTTTTGCGTGTGTTGGAGTGGCAAGTAGCTGCATTATCTGTGCAGTTCTAACATAAATATTTAATTTTAAATATCATGGTTATCATCAATACAAATATATATACTAGTATATTGTGACACCTCTATCCCAAATAATGCTCAAAAATGCTGTTGACTGAGGTTAACATATAATTAAACCAAAACTTTCCTTAAAGTCTGTGTTGTTTTCTCAGGTTTGTAGCAAAAAAATAATACAAATAATTATAATGATAATTTGTGCATGAAACATACTGCCCAAACCAAATGTTTGTGCTAACAATAGTGGTCTTGTTTAAAAGAAAGCCAAAAAGAGTGTTTACATACGTCTTATTACACAAGTACATGACTGGAATACTCTATATGTGTGTGTGACGACTTGTACCTCTGCTGCAGAGTGTGATGCCCTCTTCTCAGGACGACCTATCTAAAGACAAGCCACGGCCTCTGTCCAGCATCTCGCGGCAACAGAGGAGTAAGACCCACATCACCCGCACTGCCTCAGGTGGGCGCCGTTCCTTAAACACACACACAGACGAGCTGATACACACTTAACATTGTGAAAGCGCCTATCTAAACGCCCGAAATGTATACCTTATTTAAAGGAGGAGGAGATTTTGGAGGAGCAGGGTCGTCTCGCAGTATTTCTGATCAAGATCAAGACTTTGAGAGAGAGGTAAGAACATCTATCATCTACCTTAATGACCTCCCCCGGGATGTCAAATATGCTTTTATTTCATTTGCCCCACATTTTGAAAGCTTCTTGAGATGCATGATGGATGCTTAGAGGAGCTTTGAGGTGCTTTTGGCCGCTCTCTGAGTTTTCTTGTGTCCTGATTTTGTGGTCTGTAATAACTGCCCCAGTTCTCACAGTAAAACCTTGCTGCAGCTGTAAACTAGTGCTATTTTAGTTGTATAAATTGATTTAGTACTACATGACATTTATGCAATTATATCATATTTTAGTATAAGATTTAGTACTTTGTTTATTGTTTTTTTTTTTTTTTTTTTTTTTTTTTTAACCTGTTTAACTTTAATTCATTAGTATTTAATATTTTGTATTAGCTTTTATTTTTTATATTTTTAGTTTATTTGAATTTTAGTACTTTTGTTGTTGTTTATTTATTTATTTATTTATTTTAATATATAAATAATATTTTAAGTTAGTTTTTCTTTGTGCATTTTCAGTATTTTAATATTAGTGTAAGATAGGAAAACATTTATCTTTCCCCCAATATTAAAAGTGAACTTTCTTTTTATTTATTTATTTTAGTTTTAGTAATCTTAATATCTTTGTTTAGCTTTAATTAATTTTTATTTTAGTATTATTTATATACTATTGTAGCATTGATTAATATTTTGAATTAGCTTGTATTTTTCTGTTTAGCTTTAATTTCTTTATTTATATAATATAGTATTTACTAATATATTGAATTAGCTTTTCTTTCTGGATTTTCAGTATTCATTTTAATGTGTAAGATAAGAATACATTTTTTTTCCCCAATATTTAAATGTAACTTTTTTTTTTTTTTTTTTTTTAATTTCAGTTTTAGTAATCTTAATACTTTGTTAAACTTTTATTTATTTTTATTTTAGTATTATTTATATACTATTATAGTATTTATTATTTTGAATTGCCTTTTATATTTTTTTATTTTTTTTTTTTTTAAAAGCTTTCACTGTTTATATATATATATATATATATATATATATATATATATATATATATATATGTGTGTGTGTATATGTGTGTGTATGTTATAGTATTTATTAATATTTTTAATTAGCTTTTCTTTCTGTATTTTCAGTATTCATTTTCATTTGCAGTGTAAGATAGAAATAATATTTCCCCCCTAATATTTAAATGTAACTTTTTTTCCCATTTCAGTTTTAGTCATCTTAATACTTTGTGTAACTTGAATTCATTTTTATTTTAGTATTATTATATACTATTATAGTATTTATTAATATTTTGAATGAGCTTTTATTTCTATATTTTTAGTTTTCATTTGAATTTTAGCTGGTAATTTTATGTGTTTGTTTTTCTGGTTAGCTTTTATTTTTTATTTATATATTATAGTATTTACTAATATTTTGAATGAGATGTTCTTTCTGTATTTTCAGTATTAATTTCAGTGTAAGATAGGAATAAATATATTTTTACTCCCAGTATTTAAATTTAACTTTTTTTATTGCAGTTTAGTTATCTTTATATACTATTATAGTATTTATTAATATTTTGAATGAGCTTTTATTTCTATATTTTTAGTTTTCATTTTATTCAGTTTTAGCTGGTAATTTTATGTGTTTGTTTTTCTGGTTAGCTTTTATTTTTTATTTATATATTATAGTATTTATTAATATTTTGAATGAGATGTTCTTTCTGTGTTTTCAGTATTAATTTCAGTGTAAGATAGGAATAAATATATTTTTCTCCCAGTATTTAAATGTAACTTTTTTTTTTTTATTTTTTTTTTTTATTATTTTTAGTTTAGGATTTAGTAATTTTAATGTACTTTTCTCCTTTTTGTAAGATGAATTAATTTTCTCTTTCCCCCCCCCCCCCCCCCCCAATATTTAAATTTACCTTATTTTGTTTCAGTTTAATGATCTTTATACTGCAACTTAATTTTAATTTAAGATTTAGTAATTTTATGTTCTTTTCTCATTTTATTTATTTATTTATTTATTTATTTATTGTAAGAAAAATATTTCATTTCCCAGTATTTAAATTGTTTTATTTATTTATTTATTTTTTAATTTCAGTTTTAGTAATCTTAATACTTAAACTTAATTTTAGTTTAGGATTTAGTCATTTAATGTAATTTTCTAATTTTGGTAGTTTTTCTTTTCTTTCCTTTTTTTTTTTTTTTTTTTTTTTGTAAGATGAATTAATTTATCCTCCCCCAATATTTAAATGTACCTTTATTTTATTTCAGTTTAGTGATCTTTATACTGCAACTTAATTTTATTTTAAGATTCAGTAATTTTGTGTGCTTTTCTCATTTTCTTTGTTTTGCCCCCAATATTCAACTTTACTATTTAACTTTTAAACAACTGTTTTTATTTCAGTTTTATATATCTAATCCTAAGACTTTTTAAAAAGTTTTAAAGAATTAATCAATGTAATACTTTAACCTCAACTTATTTCAGTTGTTCAGTACTATTCACAGTGTTTACATTTTAATCTTGTTTTCTCTATCCTTGCAGCCCGACTCTGACTCGACCAAACATTCCACCCCCTCCAACAGCTCCAACCCCAGCAGCCCCCCGAGCCCCAACTCTCCCCACCGCAGTCAGCTCACTCTGGACAGCCTGGATCAATCCCTGGATGGCTGAAAATAGACAACTCCTTTTTTTTTTTTTTTTTTTTTTTTCCTCTCTCCCCCCACCCTGCACACACCCTCCCGTATCCATCCGCTCTGCTAGGACTCACTAAGAAGTGCCAAGACTCTTACAAAAAGTCACCTGCTCGTCCACCACAAGGGCCAAAGGTTTACCCCAAATCCTGCTGCTGGGTAAACGCCTCAATCGCCACAAGAGCAGCGAGCCGGGTGTGTGCTGACAGGCATAGGCAAGGCAAAAAATATAAAAGCCTGTCCCCTGGTGGAAATGTCGTGGTATTACACTAACGGGGTCAGATTAGCAGTATGATGGACTTTTATTTTATTTTAAATCTTAATTTCATGCCATGCTCCTGCAAGTTTTTTTTTTTTTTTAATTATTATTATTTACTTTAGTAAATGAACCATGCATTACATCTGCTGTGTCAGAATTGCTTCTGGATTCTTAGCTTCCCATCAAAGTACCGGATTGTTGGGAAAGAGACTCTTATGCTGTTTTTAAATGTATATTATGAGGAACACTCATCAAGAAAGAAGAAAGAAACCGAGGATGATCTAAGACTGTGACATTCTTGTATAAACCAATTGGACCAGTAAAACGATTCGTCACGGAGCGGTGAAAACGTCTCTCATGAGCAATAGATCGGTGACGGACTTTGGGGGTTTAAAGCCAAAACAGAGGGGACTTTTATTGTTATATAATTTCTCTTTCTCTCTCCAGTTCTGCATTTAAACCAGCCTTTATAATATTCATGTTTTAACTTAGATGTTTCCCACAAAGATATCTAGTTCAGCTTATCACCTGGAGAAAAAAAAAAAAGGAAGACTTTACATATAGGTAAGTGTTTTAATAAAAATACAAAGGAGAACGGCACACGGCTACAACTATTCATAGGATTTCAGTAGTTCCTCTTAAGCTGCTACTGCTGCTTTGTGTGCTCTATTTAAAAATGAAAGTAAAAAAAATATATATGTGATAAGGTTATCTCACCATAGCCATGCTCTGATTCTGGTTTATGATGTTTGACACATGCGAGCAGCCATGTGGGACCGTCACTGTTGAAGACTCCTCCTTTAGGACGCTGATAGGAGTTTGTTTGTTGACATGCTTTAGATCCGCAGGCATGGCCGGCATATCCATTATCACTCGAGTGTGCCTTCAGTGCCAACTTTCGTTTCCGTAATCAGCTGTTCGCTAAAGCATTTCAGTGGTTTTGATGAGGCTGACGGTAATGTATTATGTTTTTTTCCCCCCCGCCCTTCTGAAACACTGTAAGACACTTGCACACATTTTTAGTCTAAGGAAATGGTTTTGTGTGAATGGTTTTTCCTGTACCTCCTGTTTTTTTTCCCCCCAATACTTCACTTCTCCGTTTCATCAGATGGAAGTTTATCCTCAGAACACTACTGCTTTTACTTTAAAGAAAAAAAAAAAGAATCACAGGTTGAAATCTTTGTAATTATTGACTTGTTAGCCACATAAATTGGAACAAACAATAAAAGAGTACCTGTTGTGCTTTTTTTGCTGAATTTGTTTGTTTTGGGAAAATGCTGCTCTTAATCATTTGTATCTACATGAGGAAAAAAAAAAAAAAAAAAAAAAAAAAAAAAAAAAAAAATATATATATATATATATATATATATATATATATATATATATATATATATATATATATAAAACTAAATAAATAAATGTGTGTGTGTGTGTGTGTGTATATATATATATATATATATATATATCTCAAAATAACCCAACTGCAGTATGATTGAGATTAATTGGAATCCACAATGAAAAACACGTTATTTTTTTGCATTATTTTTGCATTATTTTTACATTAAAAAAAAAAAAATCTCTTACCTGTTTTTGCAAATAAACATAGTTCATATAGTTAACTATATTTGTTAATACTATATACAGTATATTATACTAATAATATAATATTATACTATAATTTATAATATACTATAGATTTTTTTGAATCAAAGTTTACTGTGTACACTTATGTGAATAACTATTAAAAATACTGACACTTAAGGGTACATACCAGTGTTTTTAAAAATGACATCGTTTCGGCAGTCTTTTATTTTTTTTTTATTATATTTTAATTTAATTTTATTTATATTTTGAGTTTTTAAATTAATTGAATTTTTATTCAATTTATTTTTATTTAATTTTATTTGTATTTCATTTAATTTATTTTAATTTTAATTTTATTTTTATTCAGTTATTTGGGTAAATACCAGTGTTTTAAAAATTACATTGTTTTGGCTGTCTTTTATTTTTATTTATTATATATTAATTGAATTTAATTTTCATTCATTTTTATTTTATTTTAATTTATTTCATTTTACTCAGTTTTATTTTATTTTGATTTTATTTTTAATTAATTGTATTTTAATTTCATTTGTATTTTATTTATTTTTAATTTATTTAATTGAATTTTAATATAATTTAATTTAACTTTATTATTATTGGTATTTTCACTTTTATTTTGATAGGACAGTAGAGTAATGACAGGAAGCAAGGCAGAATAGAGAGGTGGATGGGATTGGGAAAGGTCCACAAGCCAGGACTCAAACTCGGGACACCCAGAGCGCAAAAGCGCTGTATATCAGTGCTCTGCCTACACAGCTGCTGGTGCCGACAATTTTTTATCATTTTTATTTAATTTTATTTTATGGTCTGAACTGTATTGACTACACAAGAACTTTATAAACCTTCAATTACATTTTTGTTCAGTTTCTATTTTAAATATAAGTAATTTGTGTAAGTCACTGATGAATGCACATGGGGTGCTTTTTTCTTTTTCTTTCTTTCTTTTTTTTTTTTTTAAACAAAACGCTGTATTTGGCATGACGCTGTATTTAACTAGTTAATTATCAAAACATAATACAATACAGTGCTTTATTAAACTCCAAGGGCCAATTTAGATTTGATTATCAAAATAAAATAAAGACAGATATAAACAGTGGTGCATAGCATAACTTGTAAAGCACTACATCTTTATTTTAAAAAAATTATGTATGTAAATATCAAATTAAAAAAATTAAGTATCCACATTTTTCTTCCCGTAAAAGTGGACGCGACCATTGGTAAATTTGGGTTCAGGTCTCATCCTCGTACAGCTATTTTTAGCTGTACAAAACAACTCATTTAGCTGCTTAATACTGCAAACTAGTGTCTTACCATATTATTTTTAATGTATTATATTTATTATGAACACACTGGCTTGTAGTGCAGTTTTACCGTTTGTTATTCTTCTCGTTATTTTCCTATTAGCGGATAATGAACTGGAACTCTCACCCATAGGTTTACGACTGCGTTAAAGAAAAAGGTGGATAACGATTTAATTTAAAAGTAAGAGCATTAATTTCTGAGAGAAAATAGCCAACAATAATACCTGAATACAATTGTGTAATGTAACGTGCAAGAAGTAAATAATAGTATTTGTTCAAACAGTTGCGTTTTTACTTTAGGTTATTTATTTATTATTATTTTTTATTATTATAATATATTTTTTTAAATGTAGATATTGACGAATTTGAAATACATGCTATATAATTAATATCTAAAATACAGCAGTTAAAAAGGCGTTTTTCGGACTCTTATTTTGGCGACATGTTAAAACCAGGAAGTAGCAGGAAAGAAATCTGACGTTTCATGTGTCGGTTTCCACCGTAATATTTCGAAGGTAAGTCTGCTAGATCGTTATTATAAACTCATATTGCTATTTTTGTTAGTCGTGCTCCAAGCAGAAGAATAATATCGATGCATATGAAATGCATACTTCCTATAAATTACAATCTTAGCGAATCTCGAAATGCCATAGTGGCAGTTTAAGATGATAGCAGCATATTGACAACATAAAGAATCAGCTGAATGGAGTGACATGTTTACTGGGATGTGTCATGTAGCTGATAGCTTCTGCGAACTGACAGATCAGATGAACCACAAGTGTTGATGCAGTACGGGACCTGCAGCCCACTGCTGCGAGTCTAAATTGTGTATGTATTTCAGATGTCACGGGCCAAACCAGAGGATGATGAGTACTGGAACAGCTCAAAATTTAAAGCTTTCACATTTGATGATGATGACGATGAGTTTTCACGGGTAAGTTCATTGTGTTTCCATTGAGCTCCGTGGAGTCCAACGGCCGTTTGCCAGAGCAATATGACAAAGGAGAATAACTAGACCTTATGGCCTTTTCAGCCCCATAACCATATTATACGGAATAAATATTATGAAGACGACGTGCTCTTTCCGAAATTAAATAGTTAGCTTTTTGTTAGCTATTGGACAGACGTCAAAGCAAAAAAACTGAAAACTTACGCGGAAAATATTTGCCTTAATTAATTAACAATGTAATATACTGTACACTTCCAGTCAGAAGTTTTTGAACAGTAAGATTTATAATGTTTTTAAAGAAGTCTCTTCTGCTCACCAAGCCTGCATTTATTTACAGCAAAAGCAGTAATATTGTGAAATATTTTTACTATTTAAAATAACTGTTTTCTATTTGAATATATTTTAAAATGTAATTTATTCCTGTGATCAAAGCTGAATTTTTAGCATCATTACTCCAGTCTTCAGTGTCACGTGATCCTTCAGAAATCATTGTAATATGCTGATTTGCTGATCAAAAAACATTTATTATTATTATTATTATCAATATTTAAAACAGTTGAGTAGATTTTTTTCAGGATTCTTTGATGAATAGAGGGGGGAGGGGTGCCGAAATTATAGAAATGAATACCTTTATTTATCAAAGATGCTTTAATTTTTATTTTTTTTTTAAAAAAAGAGGTGACAAAGACATTTATAATGTTACAAAAATTCTATTTTCTATAAATGCTGTTCTTCTAAACTTTCTATTCATCAAAGTAACCTAAAAAAAATTACTCAGCTGTTTTCAGCGTAATAATAATAATGATAATAATAAATGATTTTTTTTAGCAGCAAATCAGCATATTAGAATGATTTCTGAAGGATCATGTGACTAGAGTAATGGTGCTAGAAATTCAGCTTTGAAATCACAGGAATAAATTGCATTTTAATATATATTCAAATAGAAAACATTTTAAATAGTCAAAATATTTCAGAATTTTACTGTTTTTGCTGTACATCGGATCAAATAAATGCAGGCTTGGTGAGAGCAGAAAAGACTTCTTTAAAAAAACATTACAAACATTACATTTCACTCCAATTAATTTTTTAAGGGGCTTTACAGAAAACAGTAAATAAAAAAGTGGATAAATTAGAGGAATTAATTTAAACAAGATGACATCAGTGAGAAAAAAAAATCACCAAACTTTTATTAACTGTTCTTAAAGTTAATATGTGACCCTAATCCATATAAACAGTCATAAGGGTCATTTTTAAAAAATTAAGATTTATGCATCATCTAAATAAATAAGCTTTTCATTGATGTATGGTTTGTTAGGACAGGACAATATTTAACCGAAATACAACTATTTGAAAATCTGGAATCTGAGGGTGCAAAAAAAAAAATCTAAATATTGAGAAAATCGCTTATCCAAATGATGTTTTGCTAATCAGAAATTAAGTTTTGATATATTTACGGTAGGAAATTTAAAAAAATATCTTCATGGAACATGATCTTTACTTAACATCCTAATGATTTTTGGCATAAAAGAAAAATGTCATCATTTTGACCCATACAATGTATTGTTGGCTATTGCTACAAATATACCCGTGCTACTTAAGACTGGTTTTGTGGTCACATTTGTATCTTGTACAATAATTGTATTTTTCCTCTCACATTTTCTCTGGCACTGCTTTGTGGCCCACATTTTAAAAAGCCCTAATTCAGACTACATTGTATTGTTATTTTCCAGCTGAAAGAGTCCAAACAGGCCGTGAACAGCATCCTGGTGGATGATGACGACGATGAGGATGATGTTGAGAGAGTCAGCTGGAGTGGGGAACCTGTGGGAAGTATGCAGTCCTTTTCTTGCTCTCTCTTACTGTGTTTACTGTCCATCCTTCATCTATATGCTCATCAGTTTTTGTTTGTGTGTAGGCATCTCTTGGTCGGTAAAGGAAACTGCCTCCAGTATTCGCTCAGGCAGCGAGCAGAGCTTTCCCAAAATAGACACCACTCCGTCACTGTCCAAACAGGGCTCTGGGTACTCTCTGAGCTCCCTGTTTAAAGGTAATCTATAGAGAAGAGTTCTTTAATGTTTTAGTTTAATCGTTATAGAGTCACCAACCTGATTTTGTTTATATTCCTTTAGGAAAGAGCAAACCTGGTGCTTTCCAGTCCTTCTCTGAGTGTAAGTTCAAGTCATTGAAGCATTTAGAATGATTCAGACCTGTATTCTCAAGCGTATTTGTTCACTATTTTCTAGCTTTTAGCGAAACATCTGTTAGAACATACGCACCAGAGCTGAGGAAACCCAAGTCAGATGGAAAGGTAATGCATATGTTTATGTCACCGTTCAAACATTTGAGGTCGGTAAGATTTGTAATGCTTTTGTTCATCAAGTCTACATTTATTTGTTCAAAAGTACATTAAAATAGTAATATTGTGAAGTATTATTACAATTTAAAATGACTGATTTGTATTTGAATATGTTTAAAAATGTAATTTATCTCTGTGATGCAAAGCTGAATTTTCACCATCATTACTCCAGTCTTCAGTGTCACATGATCCTTCAGAAATCAATTTAATATGCTGATTTACTGCTTAAGAAATATTTCTTATTATTAATTTTAAAAACAGTTGTGGCACATAATATATTTGTGGAAACTCTCCACTTTTTTATGATACTTTGAAATTCTTCAGTGTTACATTGATCAGTTTAATGCATCCCTGCTGAATGAAAGTATTATTTTCTTTCAAAATATAAACTTACTGACCCCAGTTTTGAATGCTAGTGTAAGCTTGTTCAAAAATTCCCACTGTGTAATTTAAGTTATTTTTCTAGAAGTTTTTAACATGATTTGTTTTCTAAATTGTCATAGGATTTTGTCAGTGACCTGAGCCCTGAGGAAACTGTGAGGAGAATGCAGAAAGGACGGGTAGGGGGCAGCAAAGAGCTGTATATAAAAAGTATATTTACTGATAAATACTAAAAAAAAAAAAGTATTATCAGTACTGCAGTCAGTACTGCAAAAAAGATATACTGCACTAGAAAGTTAGTTTAACCCTTTAACGGTCACTCCTATTTTTGAACACAGACATAAAATGCACTATCCAGACTTAAATTTTTATAATTCATGAATGAAAACATTTTGATGTACATTTTCCGTGGTAATGCAATGTCTGATTTTAAAATGCCTTTCAAAGGATGAATTTTGAGATTTTAAGTTTTGAACTGATATATAATTTCTTATGATTTCTAAAGCGTGAAAGGGAAAAAGGAAACGAAGAAAGTCTTTTGTGACAAAGGTCAGAACTCATGTTATGATGTAGATTTTTTAAGTTGCACTCTTGACATTTATTAATCTATTACGTTTCCTACATAATTTGTAAAATATCTATTTAGGAGTTTTAGACCTTTCCAATGATGTATAGTTTGTCATGATTAGATTAGGATTTATTTATAATATGGTGAAGTAAACAGAGTGGACAGTGACAGTTAAAGGTTAAAGGGTTAAAGGTCAAGTCAGAAGGTCTGCTATAACATGATAAAGCCATTTGTTTATTTCTTATTCCAGCTAATAAGTAAGTGCAGGCCTATTTATTTCTGTTTCACATTTTTCATGTCATGTATGTACAGTGGAGATCAAAATTAGAGAAGAACCTACAGTTTCCTAAATTTCAAGGACACTGCTTAAGGGGATTTTGTAAGCACATTTCAAAACTTAATTGTACTCTGAAGCACAGTATAAAAAACTTAAACGAGATATCTGAAAAAGAACTCTGATCACAATTAGAGAACATTTATGGATCCCTCCAAGTTATTGGTGTTAATCTGGCACCTGGTGCTAATTTCCTTAATTATATGATAAACCCTATTTAAAGGAGAAGTTCACTTCCAGAACAAAAATTTACAGTTAATGTACTTACCCCCTTGTCATCCAAGATTGGGGCTGGGCGGAAATTCGATAACGATAATTATTGCGATATAATTTCCTTGATAAAACGATAGGAAGAGTTCAAAAAATGTTCGATATAATTTTTATGTGCCAAAAGCGGAACGAAACAGCGCTACTCATTTGAATCGCGCCACACGGACCGTTTATCCGCTCGGACCAAAGTTCAAACTGCCGCAGCTGATGAGGCGCGTACACTTGAAATAACGAACATGAGCGCACAAAAGACGCGATATGTGAACGGCTCCGTCACGCGAGCACTAAACAGCGCTGTGAGATCCAGTGTGAAACACTTGAATTCAGCGGTGAACACAAATGACTCTGTGATTCAAACTAGGGCTGTTCGATTCCGAAAAATTTTGCAATCGAGTCCGATTCCGATTCCTGGTTCTGGAACCGATAAGAATCGATTCCAGGAATCGATTCCTCACTGTTGTTTTCTATTCTTTTTCGATTCTTGTTTTTTTTTTTTAGATTGGAGGAACCTAATTTCGCCATGACTGTAGGATATACATGTCTTAGAAAATAGCCTTATCATAATATAAAGCTTTATTTAAAAAAAAAAAAAAAATAATACATTTTTGCATTTAAATTGTAATTTTGTTGCATTGCCCATGAAATTAGTCACAGCCCACAGCGCAGCAGTGGACATGCGTTTATTGCATGAAGCGTGCACAGTTATCTGTCAATCATGCGCTCTCGGCCACTGTGCGCTCTATGTTTTCTTTCAGAATTATCATTTGCTGATAGAAAAGTTAAGAAATAGCATTTTTTAAAAGATGGAAATAGGATCAATACCCTCCAATACATCATGATCTATTCTGTGGTGCAGCGCTCAAAATTGGGAACAATGTAAGCCAGTTCCACCATAAATAACTTCTGAATCGTTTTTGAACTGGTTCATTAAAACGATCTATCCGAAAGAATCTTTTTGTGAAAAATGAATCAGACTTTTAATCACTATTAGGGAGCAAGAGGCAAATTAATGGATGCTTAACGTAAGGCTGCATTCTCGAACTCAGACAAGCTCAGTACTGACTCTTTTCATTAAGTTTATTTACATGAATCAACATTCAGCGACATTTGATAACAGCAGCCGAGACATGCAGGCTTCGTATGATGCAGTGTTTTGTTTGAGAGGCGCACATAGATGAGCTTTGCTGAACTGAAAACGGCTCTGAATGGGGAGTCGATTCCCCTTGATGGGATCGATTCCAACCTTTGGAATCGACTCTCGATTCCCAACGCCTCGGAAACGAGGAATCGATTCCCAGCCCTAATTCAAACTAGTTTAAAACTGTGTGCAACGAGACAGTCAGAAGGCTTTTCAATCTACACATCGCAATCATTTACCATGGATTTACTGTAGTAACACTCACTGCACCATGGTATTGTGGCAACAATGTGATTCACATTGAATCTTATTACAGGAGTAATGGTATATAATTATAGTATGTATGTATTTGTGATTAAGCTATAGCATGTGTGCATTTATACTGAATGTTTTTAGACTACCGTTTTTCTTACAAATATGCTACCTATAAAACCATGTAGTTACATTTTTACCATGGTATTGAGGTACCATTATGTGTGGTTTTAACTGTGTTTATCTTGATTTATAATGTATGCTTGCTACTATGGGAGACTAATGCTTAATTAAAAAAAAAAAAAAACTAGCTCAGAATAAATTTAACCATATAAAACTGAGGTTGCTACAATTTTTACAGATGTTACTGATTGATAATGAACAAAAATTTACCTCTGCATCCTCAAGCTACTATCAAATGTGCCTTTCTAAGAGACAAAAGGTGATATTATTATTATCATTATCATTATCAGACAACCCAAACCTGTTTCTTGATTAGAACATGCAGAAATTAATTTTTGTATTTAGATATTTATTTTGTTAAGGAAAATTAATGGTCTGGTTTCTATAACTAGCACTTAGGAGCAAAAATCTGAATTTAAACTTGAAAGAAATAAAGATTTGCCATTTATCGTGACAATTATCGATATCGACCGATATGAAAAAAATTATTGTGATAATTTTTCTGCCCATATCGCCCAGCCTTGTCCAAGATGTTCATGTCTTTTTTTTGTTCAGTCGTAAAGAAATTGTTTTTTGAGGAAATGGATTTTTCTCCGTATAGTAGACTTCAATGGTGTCCTCGATTTTGAACGTCCGAAATGCAATTTAAATGCAGCTTCAAAAGGCTCTAAACAATCCCAGCTGAGGAAGAAGGGTCTTATCCAGCGAAACAATTGGTGATTTTCTAAAAAAAAACCTCAAACGCTCATCTCGTCTCGTCTTCCTGAACTCTGTTTTTTTGTTTTTGTGGTTCAAGACAGTTTGGGTATGTTGAAAAATGTTGATAAAAATTTTCTCCTTCTACATCGCCATTTTATCTTTTTTTGTTAAGGGTGTTTGATCTTCTTAGCATGCTCGCTTTGTAAACACTGGGTGTGTGCTTCTGCAGCAATGTAGGACGATTTGCATGTTTACGAGAAGTTAGACTGAAGGCACGCTTTGCAGTGACCAAGCTTCTCATCAGCAGAAAGAATCAAATGGCTAAGCTCAAGTTTGCTGGGGAGCATGTTGTGTGGAGAGAGGAGAACTAGTCCAAGGTTTAGTGATGAGAACAAGTTTAATTCATTTGGTTCTCATGAGAAACATTGAAGTCCAACTGTGTAAAGAAGTCGGTGAAAGGTGGAGGAGGAAGTGTCATGGTTTGGGGGATGTTTTCTGCAGCAGAAGTTAAGCCTCTTATACAGGTGCATGACAGAGAGAATGCAGATGTTTATCAGAACCTCCTTCAGCAACATCAGCTTGCAAATTTAATTCAAGACAGTGCTCCCTGTCACACTGCAAAATGAGAAAAGCAGACCGAAGAACACTGAAATAATGAAAAAGTTTAATTGAAAATTCTTGGTGGAAAAGTTATGGCTAAGAAACCCACTACAGTTACCAAACTATGGAAGAGAAGTCAAATTTTAAACGGCAAAGATTAACAATACTTAAAAAAAAAAAAAAATTACATTTTTATAGATTGTTCTCTAATTTTAATATCCACTGAACATGTTGCCTGCCAACAAGCAAAAAGTATTTCTTTAAAATATCAGAAGATATAATATATACTTTTGAATGGCTATACATAGAAAAATATTGCTTTTCTCATCTAATAAAAATGTTTCTTTTACAGCCATATTCCCTAGAAAAGTTCCGCTCTCTACAGGACAAACTTCTGCTCCTGGATGAAGCAGTTGCTGTTTATGATGGAAACGTCATCACTGCTGTGAGTCACGCATCTCTCACACTTATATGGAAGCACTGCCATGGCTTTAAAATGACTCATATTAACAATTTTTTTTTACTGTGCTTACTTGACTGATCGTTTACATTTTCCTACTGCAGGTGTTGATATTTTTAAAAAAGTCATTAAGTAAAGGTGAGGTGTTTTGTCATCTGTTATTGCTCACCAGTTCCTTCTCTTTTTTTACAATAAGTGAAATATTTTCTTCTATCTTTTGTCATCATTGCAGAAATCCTCTTTCGAGAGTTAATGGCGAGAGATGTGGCTTTGCGTCATTACGTTCACTATTTAAAAGAGATGGGAGAACAAAAGCTTTTGGTTGAGCTACTAAAGTAAGTTTGCTTAAAACAAGTAAGTTAAACATTAAAAATAACTGTGTCTTCAGTGTTTTTGTGTGAGGGTGGTTGGCATCTCTGCGTATATTTGCATTGGTTATTTGAATTGAAGAATTATGTTGTACATGTTTGCTTTTAATTTAAATAACTGTCCTTATCACGTTGGTCACATGACTGTGTTTTAGGGCTCTTGGCAGGACAGAAGATATGGCGGTGCGTACTAACTGCATTTACATACTCAACTGTCATTATACTCATAGCTTATACACATGAGCATATATATTTAACCCTCCAAGTCATATGACAAAATTTTCCTTGCACTTACAAAATACACCTCCCAATTCATGTGGGGAGAGCCCATTATTAACTAATGGAAATGCAAACACTTCCTCTTTCATGTGTACACATGTACTCCAGTACTGTGCTTTCCCTTGTGAAAAGTAAACCTGTAACCGAACAGTTCCAAACTTTTTTCTGTTTTTTTTTTTTTTTCTTCTTCTTCTTTTTTATGTTTGGGCATACCAAACATATTAGGAGCATATTCACTACATTTAAAAAAAATAAAATAAAATAAAAGTTGAAATATGAATTTGTGAGAAAGAGAGTTAAAATTATATAACATATACAGTCTGGTATTCCCTGTGTTTCTGCTGATTTATTTTTCTGCGGTGGTACAGTGTTGTCTGAAAGCAACAAGTAACTATAAAACTAAAATAATTTTATTTCCATTATGGTTACCTGAGATGAGATTAAGAATATTTGAAAAAATGTTGACTATATTGAAGTTTCCAATTTAAGTAGAAAATAAGAAACTACTTACTTTTTACTTTTTTTTGTGTTTACTTTTACCACATGCTACATAATAGAATGTTGACATCAGCTGACATTAGTTTATAACTTATTCTAGTATTCTAGAAGTGAAAAGAGGAAGAAAATGGCCTTTACAAAATTTAATTTCTGCTTTTACATCATTTACATTATTGGTCCTGAATAAAAGTGACAAGAAAGGAAGTTTGGCATTCTAATAAAATTTTTGGTAACACTTTACAGTAAGTAGATATACAATAAATAGATTTGTTACAGTATTTATTCATCTTAATTAACGTTAGTTATCAAACAACAAATACAATGTTTTAATACAACAAATAAAATGTTTCTAATATTTCTTTAGTAGTTTGCAGTGATGTTTCTGTTTGATCACACACACATTAAGCTGGCTTCCTTTGTATTTGAAACAGTTGATTCAATACAAAGAACACTTAAATATTAAAGATGAAGGCCGAAGAAGAGACTTCCTCAAAAATTGCCTCAGGTAAAGATCTTTCAGAGGAATTCAGTAGAGTTCAGAATGATCTCCTTCTTACTTTTAATGATCTGCATGATCTCTCTGTTTGTTCTCAGCCTTCCTTTCTCTCAAGACGATGCCACTCACGTTCAAGACCACTATACACTCCTCGAGAGGCAAATAATCATAGAGGTGAGAGAATAAGTCCAACCACTTATTGGGCCTCATTCATGAAACACGAGCCTAACACATTTTCTTTCGTATTCATTAAAAAATGTTAGTATTTTTACAGTGTTAGTTGGTACGAAAGAAATGTATGCCTACTCCCTACCACTTGTAAGTGGTGCGTTAAACATACTGTGATCTTTTTGGCCTATCAGTCTTTTTTGCTAATTTATGCAATATACTGGATTCAAACCTGAGAAGGGAGTCCAGAATATTCCACAGCATTCCTGAACACGTAAGCTTTCTTTTGATAGTTTCTTAGGATAGGACAATATTGGCTGAGATACAGCTATTTAAATATCTGGAATCTGAGCGTGCAAAAAAAATCAAAATGTTGGAAAAATCGCCTTTAAAGTTGTCTAAATGAAGTTCTTAGCGATGCATATTACTAATCAGAAATTAGGTTTTGATATATGTACAGTAGGATATTTACAAAATGTCTTCATGGAACATGATCTTTACTTAATATCCTAATGATTTTTGCCATAAAAGAAACATTGATAATTTTGACTCATACAATGTATTGTTGCCTATTGCTACAAATATATCCATGCTACTTATGACTGGTTTTGTGGTCCAGGGTCACATTTACGTAGCTGTAATTTATATGCGAATTATGCTAATTGTGAATGAGCGTGCACGCACGCCCTGCTTACAAATGATTAGAATTATTTAACATATACATGTTAAATTGTATAGGTCAAAATGATAAATTTTTCTTTTATGCCAAAAATCATTGGGATATTAAGTAAAGATCATGTTTCAAGAAGATATTTTTTAAATTTCCTACCATAAATATATATAAACGTAATTTTTGCTTAGTGATGTGCATTGCTAAGAACTTCATTTGGACAACTTTAAAAGTGTTTTTTTTTTTTTTTTTTTAAAGGATGATTTTTTTGGATCTTCAGATTCCAGATTTTCAAATAGTTGCATCTCAACCAAATATTGTCCTATCCTAACAAACCATACATCAGTGGAAAGCTTATTTATTCTGTGTGTAAATCTCAATTGGTTTTGTGGTCCACGGTCATATATAGGCAGAATTTATAATTGACTTTAGAACTAATTTCAATTATGTAAGCATAGAAACATTTTAAAAGTGTCCTAAACCTATAACTGTAAATGTAAGTATATAAATAACTGAAACGGTTTACTGGTTAATGTAATACTGCAATATACTACAATTACATATGTAATAACTATGTAATATAATGTAGTACAGTAATATCGTAAATTGTAAAAATATAAAGATAAAGAATTGTAAAAATAATTTCAGACCCCATCCCAATTGTCACTCTAAGCAAAAAAGACACCATGACTTCTTGTCTCAAAGATACAAGTGTTTCATTGTAAAAAAAAAAAAAAAAAAAAATGACAGAAAGGCTTTCCGTGTTTCTTATCTTAAAGAAATATTTCCTCTTCACCTCCTCACTCTTCCTCTTTCTTGAGGGTGGTGTGGTAGGTAATGGGTGTCTCTGTACAGAGGGAAGCAAGAGGGATGGGTTTCTCTAAAACTGGGTTACATGGCAGCTGTTTCCTTAGATTATGAAACAAGTGAAAATTGTGCTTACTTTGTTCTAATGGCATGATAGCAAGCATGAGTTTGCATCTGTCAGTCGAATGTAGTCTTGTTAGGTATCGACAAAAACGTCTTTGTCATGCAGGGTTTTGACTCTTGACGTATTTTCTGTTTCACACATCCTCTGTCAGCTACTCACTATGGCACAGCGCAGAAAATAATGTGATTTTTTTTTTTTTTTTTTTTTTTTTTTTTTTTTTTTTCTTTTTTCTTTTTTTAGGTTACTGTGTTGAATGTTTCTTTTAATAACATGGTAGATGATAAAATGTACAGATTTACTGAATAGTAACAATGGCATATTAGTTACCACTGCAAATTGTTTTTTCCGCTGCTGACAAAATTAGCGCATTAACGCGGGCGTTTAATTATTTCAGTTTACCGACGTTAAAAATATTTAGCGCGGTTAACGCAGAGACGGGCTAGGGTTGGCCACCCCACTCGCAACTGTCGCTTCTGTCTCGTATTTTCTCGTCAAGAAGTGCGTTTATTTACGACCACATCAAATGGGAGACTTTTCAGACGCGTGCTCCAACTTCACCTCAGCGCCAAGTGCTATTTAAACAATTGCGAAAATGGTACAGGTAACAAGGAGCTTCAGTAGAACAACAGTGAACTGCGGTCAGACGAGATGTTGTCAGGCCATGAGCATGCTCTACAATTGCACGCACAAAAACAGTGGCACGCTGTGGTCTTTATTAATTTATATTAAAGCGCAAATGAAACTATGAGCAGCGGCAGCTCTTAAAGTAGTAGCAGCCGAATAACCTAATAACCCAGCTGCTGTGACGTCTGTTAATTAAAGAACAAAAGAAGAAAAGCAATACATTTTTTAGCTGTATGGATTCATCTGTATTTAATTTAGAATTTAGTGTTTGATAATTTTATTGAATTTCTGTACATTTCCTACCTGCTGAAGGGTGCAGGTAAATAATGGGTTTATGTGAAGATTGTTTTAAGTTCATGTAAATTAGAAGTTGTTGTTGTTTTTTTTAAGTCTAATAAATTATCAAATTGATAGCTCTCAATTATACTGTAATGATGAATGGCTATAGTCAATGGTTAAATTTTAGGAAAAAAATTTCTTAGAGACATCAGTAGTATTGGTATCACTGATGCTCACCTTCAGGCATAAAAAAGATGCAATTAAACAAACGTTAAAAATATACTGTCTTTATGGTGTTTTAACATTAATTTGAAGTTCTTTTTGTTTTTTTGTTTTTAATTAATTGACAGCACTAGTTTTTTGAATACAGACTGTATTACACAAGATTTTGTTGATAAAACAGTTTGTAATGCATTTTCGACCTTTGTTTTCTGTTACGTTCATAGTATTGGCAAATAGGCTGAACTTGACTGTCATTGTTGCATATATATGTGGATGACAGTGCATTGCTTCTCACACTTGCAATGTGAGTTTCAAAATCTGTTAATATGAGCACTGAAATAAACATGTGCCACAACCGCAGGATGTGTGAAGCATAAATAGTTGTCAGATGTGAGAAAATGACTCCAAGAAGAGAATATCCTAATTTTAATAGTGTATCAGTTCATTTAATTTGTGTTCACTGTATTTTTTTGTTTTTAAATGCAGGCTAGTGACAAGAAGGCAGATGCAGAAATCTTTAAGAAGTTCCCTAGAAAAGCATCCATCCTTAATATGCCGATCATCACCACCTTGTACTACTCCTGCTTTTACCATTACGGAGAGTCAGAGGTACAAGTTCATGCTTTACTCCTGCACTATATTGAAAAATATTATGTAGACGAACTGAATATATTATAATATATGTAATCTAGAAATGTAATATCATCAAGTATTACAATATACAGTAGCATTCTAAAGGTTTTGGTTTTAAAAGAAGTGCCATTACGGCAAGAATAAAAAAAATACTGTAAAACAGTAATATTGTAGTATTATAAGAACTTAAATAACTGGTTTATTTTTTTTTTTTAAATATTTTAAAATGTAATTTATTCCTGTTGTGGGAAAGCTTAATTTAAAAGCTCAAAAATGTTTTTTGAGCAGCAAATCAGAAAATTAGAATGATTTCTGAAGGCTCATGTGACACTGAAAACTGGAGTTAAAGATGCTAAAAATTCAGCTTTGAAATCACAGGAATAAATTACATTTTGAATTACATAGAAAAGAGTTATTTTGAATAGTAAAAAAAATTAAAGTTACTGTTTTTGTACTTTGAATCAAATAAATGCAGGTTTGGTGAGCGGAAGAGACTTCTTTAAAAAACATTAAAAATCTTACTGTTCAAAAACTTTTGACTAAATTTAGATCATATATAAATATAAATATTTTTTTATATAAATATAATATTTTTTAATATAATATGTATTTATATATATATATATATATATATATATATATATATATATATATATATATATATATATATATATATATATATACTCATATATTATGTAAACAAGTGAAGTTGAAAAGTGCTATTTTTAAAAAATGTCACCTGGTTTGATATTTTAACAGTTTCAATTGTATAAACGTTATTATATGATGTATTCCTGTAATGTGTTGTTTAAATCTCCATATACTTTTGAGGCAGCTGTATTTTAATCATCTCCTTCTTTTTCTTCTTCTACAGGGAACTTTCAGCAGCCCTTCGAACATTAGAAAAACTTTCCGGGTAAAATATAGTATTGTATATTTTTATTTTATATTTTAATATTCACCAACTTACAGCACCATGCAAAGTCCAGACACACTAACTCACTCTTTACTGTACATTTTTTAATAGAGAAGTAACAGTGATGAAATAACATTGATGAAATAACAGTGTGAAATTGTCCAGTGACCAAAAACATCAAACCAAATCGGGACTATCATATATTTTAGATTCTTCAAAGTCATTTGATTGTAATTTTTTATAGTATAGTTTTCAGATTTGTCTACAAGCACCTACACCTTTAGATATTTCTACAGTCATTAGAAAAACAAATTAATTAAATTCAAGTGTTGTCTAGACCAGTAGTGTATAAAAAGCATATGTGGAAGTCAGAGGTTGCGTTAAACTTAAAGTGAGAGAGGCGGTTGGTGACCTGCCAGTAGCAGGCTGGTAGCAAGTTTCAGCAACAACAGATTTTCGGCAGATTTTGTGTTTTGTGCTTAATTTCTTATTGTGAACCTGTTCAGTTCTTTACTTTTAGCGTGATTAAAGTGTTTAAATGGCCGTGATTTGAACTGGCAGCTTATTGTCGCTTCCACTGGCCGCTCAATCAGACAGACGCGAGAGCGCTCTGAGTTTAACGCGTTCTCTACCACTCTTGCTACAAGGAAATATATTATTTCATGACCATTAATATCTTCTTATGTGTCTAGTCTTTTCATTTGTCCACATTTTATGAAGTTTCATTATGAATAAAGTGTTTAAATGGCCGTGATTTCAACTGGCAGGTTATTGTCGCTTCCACTGGCAGCTCAGTCAGACAGCCGCGAGAGCGCTTCGAGTTTAACGCGTTCTCTACCACTCTTGCTACAAGGAAATATATTATTTCATGACCATTAATATCTTCTTATGCGTCTAGTCTTTTCATTTGTCCACATTTTATGAGGTTTATTATGAATAAAGTGTTCAAATGGCCGTGTTCTCAACTGGCAGCTCAGTCAGTCAGCCGCGAGAGCACTCCGAGGTTAAGCGAAGCGTCAGTAAGCGACCAGTACTGATCACGTTCATTTGACTGCTTTAATTGTGGAAAAAAAACTAAAACGTCAATCATACAAAAGAACAGAGTCATAAGAATACATTCATAACAATAAAATAGTGTATTTCCTTGCAGCTAGAGTGATAGAGAACGCGTTATACTCGCAGATCTAAAGCGGTTGAGACTGCCAGCCACCAGCCCGCCACTTGTCATTTTAATTTTAATATTTGAATTATAACACATTTAATTGCTTTTATTTTTGTTCAAATTTTCATTTTTAATTATGAACCTACATAACGATATAGGCTTATGCATTTATTTTGAAGAGAACAGATGAGACTGTGTAACTTTTCGTGTTCAACACCACAGCCCGCAGTGACAGCAATTTTAATATATTCTCATTTTAATGAACCAATATCGATTCTTAAATACCAATCGATCTTTTGGTCTGTGCTGTTTTCAGTTGATGAATGAACAGTAGTTACATAGTGCGCCTCCCATCCAATAAATCGCAATAGGCTAAGCTTTGTGTTACTTTTGATAAGAAACAAAGTCTCTGATTTCACATTCCGTCCATTTCATTAGGAAATTAAAACAATAAATACCGTTTTGGCGCTCTTTAATGTGGCGTGATAGATCGTTGTAGTTTCTGTGGACTCGCCTGTGCGTAATCAAACGCATAGCATAAGATTCGTGATGGTTTATTTTTTTGTTCTGGATCCCGAGCTCTGCTGCTACACTGGAGCACACTCGCCACCAGCTGGACGGTAACGAGTGTTTGGCATTAAAAAGTATATAAATTGTATTTTGCCTCATTCTGTGATTTGAAACCACATGAGATCACAAAAGGAAGTTATTTCAAATACTTAACTGATGTTAAATGAATTTGGATGTCATTAAAATGTTCTCTTTAGACAACAGGTGTGTAAACAGACTCAAACACATGCAAAATCCATGCACGCGTTCTACTGAGGTAAATTTGACGCACAGATTGATTCTGGAATACGTTCGACATATATGCCGCACTGTACAGCCCTGGCGCGTCACTCTAGTTATGTAGTTAGAAGGTGTGTGTGGCTTAAAGTTGTGCTGCGCACACCGATCGGGGTATGACATTAAAGTATTAATTTTAAACACGGATCTTTCTGCGCCGTTCCGCTTAAAGTCGAACGCAACTAAAAATCCAATCGACTACCCCTCCGTGTAATCTGTCATAGTGACGGATGGCCTTTAGATTTTTCCGTCACTGATAAAATATTTTCGTCAATAACCGACAATTTTCGGTTAACGCGACCTCTGAAGTCTTTAATAGTCTATGTGAAAGAGTTTGTAAACTAATTACTATAACCTGCTCTGTCACCTTTGCTATGACAGATTTCAGAAAAGCAGTACATTCTCACGGCTCTTGGCGCAAGAGCGAAGCTAAAATCCTGGTTTGATGTGGATAGTCTATTCAACACCAAAAACTGGCTGGGATACACCAAGAAAAGATCTCCCATTGGCTTTCACAGAGTGGTGGACATCCTGCATAAGAACAGCGCCCCTATATCGGTACGTCAGTTTTGATGTTGTAATAGACTTGCCCTGTTTCCTCTGCCCATCCTAACGTGCACTTCAACATGATCTGCAGGTGCTGCAGGAGTATGTGAACCTCATCGACGACACAGAGCTCAAGCTCAGCGTGGCTCTGAAATACAAATGCCATGACGTCGTCATCAATGTGAGTTCATTCTCAAATCGCAATGCCACTATTTACAGCTTTCTCAGTATAAATCATTGCGTTTGTTTTGTTTATTCAGACATACAGAGACCTGAAGGACCGGCAGCAGCTGGTTGTTTACAGAGAGAAGCTGGAACGAGATTCGCCTGAGTACAGGAAGGTCCAGGACCTCCTCAATAATGTGGTAAGAGGAAGTGAGCCTCCACTGCTGACTCATTTTCTGATTCACAGTGTGGTAGGTCTGTGGAGAAATCTTGAGAAACATCTTACAGTAATTTTTCAGTGTCTTCTACAGGTCACTTCATTCGTCGCAGTGCAATATTATGATTGCATGAAGTGATATTTGTTCTTTTTTTTTGTTACTTTAGCAAATCAGATGGAAAAACTGACACCTGAATTGGATCCTGACCCAAGACAATGGTGGGCAGATGTGTGTCAGAACTCTTTCATAGACAATGTAAACACTATGAAGCTGCTTAATATGGAGTTAATCCTGAACAAACAGGAGTGGGATCCTCACAGGCATTCACCATTTCGAAGAACCAGTGGAGTGAGTCATTCGGAGTGATCAGTTCAGTATGATCAAACTGCCAAGTGTCCTTCTGCCAACTCTACAGGTGAACATTTTTAAAGAAATATGGGAGGCTAGCAGTGAATAATATATTCTTCGACCCCTCACACCTTTTTGTTTGCCTGTGTATGAATTTCTGAGCATTCCCCACCCCTCTTTTTTATTTTATATTAAAAATAATATGGTATTGAACTGTGGGAGTTTTCTGGTACATTTCTGACTGCAGATTTTAATCTTGGTAAGATAAAAGCTGTTCAAGATCTGATGTGATCACAGGGTAACCACACACTTTCTGTAAATGGAGGCTGATGTATAACCACAAATTAAAGGCATTGTTGCAGTATACGTTAGGAAGTTCCCCTGCAGATAAAGTAAACTGTGTGTCACTTAACCGGATTTCCTCAAGTTTTTTTTTTCAACTTCATGTTATTTTCATGCATGTAAATGCATGTATACTTTATCCAGCTTACATTTCTAATTATGGTATTTGTACAAGACCGTAATAGCCACGGTTACAGCCATGAATGGTAACAATGGTTTCCAGAAAAATGTATTTATGATGAACAGTAAGGCACATTTAGAATCTATAAAAACAACTGTCATAGCTACCAAATTCCCATTACCTTCCAAAATTTTGAAAGTAACACATTGAGAAACGTTTGTGCTCAGTCAGTTTGAAAGTAACACGTTGAGACATAATCTTACAAAAGAACTGTCAAAGAATCTTGAATAAACTGCATCATGGTTTTCACAGAAATATTAGGCAGTACAACTGTTTTCAACATTACTAATGCCAGGAAATGTTTCCTAAACAGTAAATCAGCATATTAAAACTTCTGACTTCTGAAGGATCATGTGACACTAAAGACTGCTGTAATGGTTGCTAAAAATTCAGCTTTTCCATTACAGGAAAAAAATAACATTTTAAAATCTGTAGACCAATTTGGAGTAGATGTCACAGTTACGTCACTTATTGGTGGAAAAGAAAACACTGCTAACAAGTGGAGTGAAACGGTCCATGGAATAAAAGAAGAAAAAAAAATTGTGCCTTTTGATGCCAGAATCGGAATGCAAATAATTTTTAGAGAATACTGTCGTCAAAGACGCCATTTGATATTAAACACAGACATTTAAACAGACAGACTATAGATGAAAACTGCTATGATTACTCTGCTTTTAAAGCATAAATTTGATTAAAACAATGTGTCTACATTATATTTACAAATGCTGTTCATAGGGGACGTATTGCATTAGCCCTACAGTTACAGCATGACATAACATTTAAACCTATTACTATTAACATTTTACAAAACATTTATTTATCTTCTCTCACAATTCTGACTTTTTTCTCACAAATGCAAGTTTATGGCTGAGAGTTTGGACTTTATATAATGTTTTATAACTCAACAATAGTGGGTTTGTTAATTCTCAAAGCCGAGGGGAAAAGGAAGAATGATGAGTTGTTGCTTTTTCTTGTCAGAATCATGAGATTTAATCTTGGAATTGTGAAAATAAAGTCAGAATTTTAAAATATAAACTCAAATTTACTTTTTTTTATTCTTTTATTCCATGGCTCCATAGACTGCTACTTGAAAACCATTAATTTCTGCAACCAGATAAGCTCCGCCCACAAAAAACGTCATCACTGTTTGCAAACACTGAATTGGTCTATTCAGATATGAAACAACTACTTTAAAACGTCTGTAGTTTTGATTAAATAATTGGTGAGCAAAAGAAACTTCTTTCTTTTAATCTTCTTTAAAGGTATATAAAAAAAAAAAAATTACAGATCCCTAAGTTTTTAATGGTAGTGTATATTGACACCAAAAAACAACACTAGTCCTACTAAATCCACACCAAGACTAGGCTTAGATTTAGTCCAGGTACAAACCCATCTCAAAATAGACAATTTTGCTCAATTTTTTGCAGCAAAATGATTTTGTTTTAATTTCAAGTTTTTAATTGTATTTAATCAAATTTTATTTGAAGGAGACCCATTATGCTCCTTTTTACAAGATGTAATATAAGTCTCAGGTGTCCCCAGAATGTTTCTCCTCGAAATACCACACAGAGTATTTTTAAAATAATTTTGAAAATGAAATTTTGAATGGAAGCAGAAACACGTTGTTTCGTACGTCTCTTTAAATGCAAATGAGCTGCTGCTCCCCGCCCACTTTTCCAGAATAGAGCTGTGCCTTTACAGCTCTTACCTCAGATACACTTAAAAAAAAAAAAAACACATCTGTTTGGTTTTGAATATCATTGCTTAATCGTCTATCATACACTAAAAAATGCTGGCTAAAAACAACCCAATTTGGGTTATTTTGGCAACCCAGCACTGAGTCAAAAAGGGGCGAACCCAGTTGGGTTGAAGTATTGACCCAGCGCAGTAGGTTGCTTTTTTTATGGTTTAAAATTACTACAATGCTAGGCTAAAATGAACCCAAAATTGAGCTAGGCATTAAATCTACAAATGTTGTTCATTATAAAATCACTTTAACACACACAGAATGACTATCAAAAGATAAATATTTATTAAAAACTATAACAGGAGAAAACATTCAAAAGTAACATGCATGTGAAAAGAAATGCAGAAAAAGTATGGCATCAGCAGGTACAGAGTTTATAAATGAAGCACTGAACATTTGCTGACTACAATGTTTAAGACCAAATTTTACTTTTTTGGTAAATTTTGTAGATTGTATTGTATAAAACTACTATACAAAAACACTACTTTACAATAATTGTACAATTAGTTAATAGTTTCTCTTTTTTTACACAAACTATTGTGGCATGACAGTACACTAATAAACCATAAAATTAACACTGATATTCTAACATTTAACACAAGCAAATGTGTAAAGTATTGTGAGCATGTGTAGGAATGAGTGTGAGCTCCATTTGTACTACACAACACAGAACAAGCATTTGACATTTTGTTTTTACACACTATACACTTATGGTTTGTTTCATAGTCCATGAGCACATACAGAACATGCATCACTGACAATTTTCATTATCTCTTTAAGATAACTGATGTAGTCATGAAGCCCCATCAGCTCAGCAAAGGCGTGCGACATCTTTGACATTATCCAGGGTGGCCTCCTCCTTTAAAACCACTGTTGCATCATTTTGGGGCATGAAACATGAAATTACGACCTTTACTAGCCTTAAACCATCTTTCCCTCTCTTATGAAAAAGCTGAGAAGATCGCCCCACACAAGCAGGCTTCTGTGTCGTTAACTCCAAAGTTGGTTTAGGTTCTGCAATGAAAAACACAGACATCAGTGGTTTGATTAAAATGTAAACAAGTCATCAATACTGTTGTTGCATCAAAATGTTAAGTAAACAAACAGGAGACAACAGAAACATTTATTTTCTACGAATAGCTTGCATCAATCTCAAAAGAATTAAGCGCTCACCTATGTCTCTGGCTTTATAATGTCTCTGGCTCACCTACATAAAACGTTTTTTTTCTCCCTTAGACAAAAAAAACTGATAACATGACATTATGACCTTTACTTGCCTTAAACTTTCTTTCCCTCTCTTATGATAAAGCTGAAAAGATCACCTCCTCACACAAGTAGGCTTCTGTGTTGTTAACTCCAAAGTTGGTTTGAGTTCTGCAATGAAAAACATGGACACCAATGGTTTAAATAAAATGTGAACAAGTCATCATACTATTGTTGCATCAATAGTATGATTGCACTCTGTCCCCCTGTTGTCTGGGCCTGCTCTTAGTATGTGTATGTGTGTTTCTGTGTGTGTATGCGTGAATAAATGTGAGAAACAGAGTCTGTGAGAGTGTGAGTTTAAGTGTGAGTTGTGTGCTTCTGCCCCTCTCATTCCCACACAAGGCTATAGTGCTTTAATTTATACATGAGATCTAACAAAGGAAAAGGGCAAATATCAGCCATAAATGCTGTTTATATAGCTTGTAATTGGGATGAAGTAAACATCTGTTGAGTATTTTAACATAATATTTTAAATTGCGTTGAATTAAAAACCCAAAAATGCAGCGGGTCCACCAGACCAACGAACACTGGCTGAGTAACAAAAATATGAACACCATACAAGGTTTAATAATAGTCTATATTTCTATAATATAGAAATGATGACCTTTATTTGCCTTATACCGTCTTTCCCTCTCTTCTGAAGAAGCCGAGCCGATCGCCTCCAAAATAATTAGGCTCGTCTTCACTACACGACGCCGTTTTCTTTAGGAAACTACTTTCAGTTTAATCGCGGGGGAAAAAAAGTTTGCGAATTAACATGTACATTTCTTAATAACCCTCTATTAACACCTAAATCTTCTGTAAATATGACATGAAACTCACGGACATTGTATTAAAGGTATCTCTTCCGTTCAGCAGAAGAGGCCGTCAAGACTATTTCTGAGGCAAAAGCCGCATCAGCGTATTTTCCAATAAAAGCTCTTTTCCGACCTTTCCCACGTTCCAAGAAATCTCAAAATACTCCCGGACACACATAATGAATGATGACTTTACATTTTTAATCTTTACTTACCGAAAATCGTCCTCCACTCGCTTCCATCTGCAGACGCTGAGAAAATGGCAGCTTCTCGCACTTTTTTGACGTATGGTGAACACGACGTGCCTGCTCTCTCTCTGGTCCGCGCTCCCAACCCAGCACAGACCGGTTTTAACCCAAATTGGGTTAAATTAACCCAGCGGTCTCAACCCAGCATTTGGGTTGAAAAAACAACCCAGCATTTTTAGAGTGTACTGAAATCATGCATTTTAAAGACGTTACTTTAAACTTCTGATATAGGGTTTTCTGAGCGCACACATTAGAAGCACGCGTGCAAAGAAAGCGGCTGTCACAAGACATGTGAGTACTAAACTAAGTTCTCTTTCATGTCTAATTGCACTTAAACTGTCAACAGTGCCGGCCCGTCCAACAGGCGATACAGGCGCTCGCCTAGGGCCCTGCCTTAAGGGGAGGGCCCCGCGACCGCAAGGTTATCAATTGGATTTTTAGGTGCGTTCGACTTGAAGCGATCCGTGTTTAAAATCAATGTACCGCATGAGCTATAGAGCGCAGATATCTCTGCATGCTTTCAAATCGCTCTTGCAGTACTTTAATGTCATGCACTGGTCGGTGTGCACAGCACATCTTCAAGCCGCACACACCTTCTGATTGCATAACTAGGGTGATGCACCAGTGCTGTACAGTGCGACAAATGTGTTGAACGTATGAAAAGAAAAAAAAAATCAGCCTGTGCGTTCAAATTTACCTCAGTAGAACGCCTGCACGGATTTTGCATGTGTTTGAGTCTGTTTACAAACCTGTTGTGTATTGAGAACATTTTATTTTATTTATTTATTTATTTTTTAGCTTCAAATTCATTTAATAACATCAGTCGAGTGTTTGAAATGACTTCCTTTTGTGATCTGACGTGGTTTCACATCCCAGAATGAGGCAAAATCATTATTTTATATAGTGATAAAGGCTGTTGATTAGAATTGCATCTATAGTTTATTCATATAAAAATACCCGATGTGGCTTGAAAAACAGAGAGAAAGCATTTAGTCGCAATCTTACAGATGCGTCTCCATGTTTTATCAGTTAAAACATCTATCTGAGTTTTATTCAGCTACGCAAAAGTGTATTCCTTTGTCCATATTAGGAATTCCCTATATGAAAGAAACATTATAGCGCTATGCACGTAAGTAATCCGCCATAAAACTAAAAGAAGAAGAAGAATGAAATATTATATTACATGTGTGCAGTCACTAATGCTCACAACACCTTATTTGGGGTAAAAATAATGATAATACTTTCTAAGGTTTTTTTTTTTTTTCCTCCAGTGTAAAGGAGTTTTTCTCCCTCTCTCTCAGTGAATGCACAAGATTTTCTGACCAATTTCTTTCTTTCTTTTTTTTTTTTTTGTCAAAGATTTTTAATCATAATATTATAATACATATATTACAATAAAAACAACATTTTGGCCTAATTGTGCAGCCCTACAATTAGGCACAACAAACTCAGTGTTCTTTAAAATGTTTGGTCATTTTTGAAAACCTTTCTTGTTACAGTTCAGATTTTAAATTCTCTTAATATTGCCTCTCAGAATAGTCTCTGGAAATGAAGTCTTGTTACACATTAATGCTATTTTTAAATTATTTGAAATGAAAGTATGATAGAGAGATTAAAGTGAAGTTGTGGTAGAAATGGAATCCAAAACTATATCTTTCCGGAGCTGGTAAAAAAGATGTTTTGACTGCTATATGCATAATATTTATTGCTGTAGTACTTGTTTTATACATGCAGTGATGCCTATGATCAGACCCAGATTCAGTGTCTAACGCAATAAAGTTTTTTTCATCAATCAAAACAAAACAAAACAATCAAAACAAATAGCCTGCATTTCTTTTTATTTATGAATATCAGTAGGCCTGTTTATTTTGTTTATGCTCTGTTTATTTTATTTAGTTTTTGTGTATACTTTCTTTATATTTTTTTGATTTGTGATGCATGTGTATGTTTACTTAAACTCACCTGCACTCCTATTTTTTTTTTTTTTTTTTTTTTGTATAAATATTTTTACACGTTCGTTGAATGTGTTACAATTTATACACATTCACACTTAAATATTACGATTAGTCATGTTATGTGCTTTCTCTTCACTCGTCAAATTTCTATGACAGTTTTTACACTAGTGGGGCCCACAAACCTACAGGCCGGCATTTGACAAATACGTGTCAAATACGCACAAGTTTGTGTTAGAAACACATAAGTTACAAAAGCAGTCGGTTATGTCTGTAAAGGTAAACAGCTGGAAAAGAAATTACATTTATATTAGATCTTTGTGGCAGCAGCGTAATATACAGTAAATAAATCAATAAATTCACTGCTCTCTTGTCTCCTCTGAGGCTGGGATTCTAAATAGTGTTCTGTGCTCGTCTGTGCAGCAAACAACAGAACAGTTAGCATGCTTTGCTTGAGCTTTTGCCATGGCGTTAGAAATGGTACACCGTTATCATTGTGAAAACACAATGGCGGAGCCGTGGTTGGAAACATGTGGATTAAGAGACGGTAGTAGGATAATAAGTTCTTACTACATTACTAGGGGAGAAAAATCTCAACTGGGTTGTCCTTTTTCACATTTTCTAAGTTGGTAGATGCACCGGCGACCCGATTATAGCAACTTAAACACAGAAAAGTCAGATTTTCATGATATGTCCTCTTTAAAAATGTTTTATCGTTTTTTTTATCATGTTTTCAAATTATCCTGTTATGTCATTTTAACATTATTAAACCCAAAATGATTGTTCATAATAAAAAAAATTTAAGCAAAGATTAGAAACTTTGTAATAAGTAATGAAAACCCTACTCTTACAAAATTCTTATAGACATCTGAAGTTCTCAGATGAGGTGGAGATGTGTTTTGATAAGAATGTGTGATCATGACAAAAAACGTGTCAAGGCAATGTTCATAGTATGTTGTTTTAGTTTTGAGATCACTCCGATCTAGACCACATCAAATTACAAGGAAAAAACTGTTCATGATTCTATATGTTTTCCATTTTAGTACATTTGTTTTTGTTTTGTCTATTTTCAACAGCTCTGATATGTGTCAATGAGTAATATCACACCAAATGTTTCGCCCTAACAGTTTTAAAATAAGTATGTATAAAGGTAGTGTATATATATATATATATATATACATACAGGGGTTGGACAATGAAACTGAAACACTCGCCAATATAGTATTGGAGGTTTCATGGCTATATTTGCGCTGTCTGGTGCCCAATCTTCACTTATTGTACATTACACCAGTTAGAGCAGAGTGTAAAGTTTCATTATGTGCACCCAATGGTTCAAACATTGTACCTTGAAGGTAGTGCTCTGTATCAGGATAATAATGCACCAATACACACAGCAAGACTGGTGACAGACTGGTTTAATGAACATGAAAATTAAGTTGAACATCTCCCATGGCCTGCATAGTCACCAGATCTGAATATTATTGAGCCACTTTGGGGTGTTTTGAAGGAGCGAGTCAGGAAACGTTTTCCCACATCAGCATCACATAGTGACCTGGCCACTGTTCTGCAAGAGGAAAATGGCTCAAAATCCCTCTGGCTGCTTTGCAGGACTTGTATTTGTCACTCCCACGATGAAATGATGTTGTATTAGCTGCAAAAGGAGGCCCAATATCATACTAATTGTGATCTAAAACCAGGTGTTTCAGTTTCATTGTCCAACCCCTGTATATATATATGCTGTGGTCAAACCTTCCCTGCTGAAAAAAACAAAAAAACAAAAAAAAACAATACAAACCATCACAGAAATTTTAATTAGTTTCAATTACAAATACCATTACAAACATTACAAACCAATCAACTTTTAACTATTAAAATT